>CM033712.1:37649791-38249791 GCA_019671005.1 Hibiscus mutabilis | reverse complement strand
GTCACAGGGTCAGGGAACCGAGGCTAGATCAATACATAATACCTGTTGGGTTTGTGGATCGCGTGATCACATGAGGCGAGACTGTCCATATTTGGTTCGTGAAGGACAGGCTCTTGTGCATGTTGCTATATCTTGTTGAAGTTATGGATTGAGTGATAATTTGAGACATAATTGACTTTTGTTGGCGGGTGGATAGGTCAAGGCACCTGCGGTTTGACCATGGAGAGATCGTGGTCGTGGCCAAAGGCAGATTTAGTGTAGAGATGTAGGTATGCAAGTGACTAGTTCTTTCAGTGAGACGGTCCTTGCGAGAAGGTTGTTTAGCAGATATCCTTTGACTATTCAAGGACATGTGTTTGCGGTTGATTTGTTGGAGTTGCTGTTTTAGGATTTTAATGTAATCTTGGGTATGGATTGGTTGACCGAGCATAGAGTTGTGGCTGGTTTTGGAACCAAGCGGGATTTGTTGAAACTTGTTGACGATTACAAGGTAGTAATCGTGCGTAAGAATGCTAAGTTCTTGTCTAATGTTGTTTTGGCTTTCGAATCAAGTTGGTTGTTGGAATCTAGTTGTAAGGCATTCTTAGCCTATGTTCTGAATTCGGGATCAAAGGAGGTGTGCGTTCAGGGTATACATACGGTATGTGAGTTTCTAGGTGTTTTTCGAAGGAGTTGCCTAGTTTACTACCGGATAGAGAGGTTGAGTTTAGCATTGAGATGTATGCAAATACAGCCCTAGTGTCTATTGCTCCCTATCTCATGGTGCCGACGGAGTTGAAGGAGTTAAAGACGCAACTTTAGGAGTTGCTTGATAGATGGTTTTTTAGGCCTAGTGTTTCGTTGTGGGGTACGTCGATGTTGTTTGTGAAAAAGAAGGATGGTGCAATGCGAATGTGTATCAATTATCGACAATTGAACAAGTTGACAATTAAGAATAAGTATCATTTTCCATAGATTGATGATTTGTTTGATCAGTTTAGAGGTGTTTCGATGTTTTCTAAAATTGATTTGAGGCCTGGTTATTATCAGTTGAAGGTAAAGGATGTGAATGTACCTAAGACTGCCTTCTGTACGAGGTATGTACATTACAAGTTCTTGGTGATGTCGTTTGGTTTGACTATTTTCCTTGTCGCATTCATGGATAGGACGAATCGAGTGTTTCATGGGGTTTTTGGACCAAGTTGTTGTGTTTATAGATGATATTCTCGTGTACAAAGGTACCGAGAAGGATCTTGATCGACAGTTATAAATGGGTTAGTAGGCTTTTGTGGAGGAGCAAATGTTTGGTCTTTATTTGGGTAAGTGCAAGTTTTGGCAGGTTGGAAGGAATTCTGGTGCTGAGAACGTTATTAGTAAGTGTGAACAGTTAAACATGCATAGTGCAAAAACACTTATGTATATATATATATATATGTATGTATATGTATATATATATGCCAGTACATGCATACATTTTGGCATGATATTAGAGGTTTTGCATACATATACATAGCGATTTATGAGGGTATGTAAGTAATAATGCATACATATGTTCACACTTACAGATGACTATTCAGACACTGATGGAGTGATGGTGTAAGCAAGATAGCATATGTAAGTAGCTTTGCTAATGTGGTTCTTTGGAGTTCTCAAAGTTTGAAGATGGTGTTAAAGATTGGTTCTCGGAAGTTTGATTTGTGTTAGTTTTGAAGCAACCAAGGTTGGAGTTAGAAGTTCATGGGTTTTGTAGATTCAGTTAATTAATATCGAGGTTTGTTAAAGAATCTTCTAAGATTGTTTTGTCGCTAGCGAAGTTGTGGCCTTTGCTTTTTTTACAGTTGAAGGTGCACGAGCACATTGTCCTACGCATTTTGTTGAGCTTGCCGCGGTTGTTTTTGCTTAAAGGATTTGGATACCTTATCTCTATGGTGAGAGGTGTGTTGTGAACACGGATCATAAGAGTTTCAAAAAAATGTGATGACGCAAAAGAATTTGGATCTTAGACAACATAGATGGTTGGAGTTGCTTAAGGATTGTGATTTGATGATTGAATATCATCTGGGAAAGGCTAATGTCGTAGCATATGCTTTGAGTAGGAAAGATGTGATGGATTTGAGGGCGATGTTGCACGGTTAAATGTGACGTAGGGTGTTGGCCGAGTTACGAGCAAAGTCAACTTTGTCGCAGTTGATTAAGGAGAAGAAGCCTTATGATGATGCATTGGTACTACATGTTAAGGATATCATAGATAGAAATTCGACGGATTTTCACTTTAATGATGTTGGGGTGTTGTATTTTAAAATTCAGATAGTGGTGTCTAGGGATGTTGAGTTGAGGCGTATCATTTTCACCTAGGAGCATACTAGTCCTTTTGCTATTCATTCCAGTAGTATTAAGATGTATCAAGGGTTGAAGAAAGAGTACTTTTGGGTTTGTTTAAAGAAAGATGTGGCTGATTTTGTTGTTAAACGCATGTTGTGTTAGCGTGTTGAGGCTGAGCATCAGTTTTCTTTCGGGTTGTTGCAACCGTTGGGGATGTCAGAATGGAAGCGGGAGAGAACCACCATGGACTTTGTGTTTGAGTTGCCGTTGCCACTCAGTAAAAAAGAATCAATTTGGGTGATTATTGATCGGTTTACAAAGTGTGCATATTTGTGCCAGTGCATATAACGTATACCTTGGATAAGTTGGCAGAGTTGTAGTTTGATGATATTGTACGTTTACACAAAGTGCCTAAGTCCATAATTTCAAATAGAGATCTGCGGTTTAAAATAAGGTTTTGGGAGTGTTTGCATGAAACTTTAGGTACACGGTTGAGTTTTAGTACTTCGTATCATCCTCAAACAGATGGTCAGTCTGAACGTGTGATCCATGTCTTGGAGGATACGTTGAGGTGTTGTGTCATTGAGTTCCAAGGAACCTGAGGGAGGCAGTTGCCTTTGGTGGAGTTTTTCTATAATAATAGTTGTTAGGCTAATGTGCAAATGGAACCTTATGAGGCCTTGTATGGTAGGAAGTGTCGTACGCCTTTGTGTTGGGCTGAGGTGTGAGAAAAGCATGTTTCTTTGCTGAATGTGTTGAAAGACACGAATGAGAAAGTGAAGCTTGTTTGTGATCGCTTGAAGGTGGTTTCGGATCATCAAAAATCCTATGCAGATTTGAAGCATAGAGAAATTGAATATGCGATTGGTACGTGTTCTTGAAAGTGTCACCTTAGAAGAAGGAGATGCGGTTCGAACGTAAGGGTAAGCTTAGTCCAAGGTTTTTTTGGCGCCATATGAGGTTGTGGAGCATGTGGGGCCTGTGGCTTATCGTTTGAGGTTACCTCCAAAGTTGGAGAAGAATCATGATGTGTTTCTTGTATCAATGTTGCGAAAGGATCGATCAGATTCATCGCATGTTATGTCGGTGGAAGACATTGAGTTGCGATTTATCTTATGATGAGAAACCGCTATAGATCCTTGATTCTAGTAGCAAAGTTTTTGTGGGAAGACAATTGAACTTGTAAAGGTGTTGTGGCGACATCGTGGAATTGAGGAGGCCACATAGGAAAGCAAAGCAGACATGATGAAGCACTTTCCGCATTTGTTTCCTTCAGGTTGTAACGCCCCGGTTTTGGGCCTAGGAGTTTGCTAGGTTGATTAGATGGTCTAGTAGACCAGAATTAGAGATTCGAATCGAATTCAGGATAAAAATTAGAATAAATATTTTTAAGTGAGATAAAAATATGAGAAAATATTCTAAAATGATTATTTAAAATATGGATATATTTGGTGAAATTAATTTTGCAAAATGGGTTTTGGACATTTGACATTTTGGGTTAGTGACCAAAATGTAAAGAATGAAAACATTTTTAGTGACTGTAACACCCCCTACTCGGGTTAGTAGTAACTCGGTTCAGGAGCATTACTTAGCAAGCAAGCAAAAACAAGACAAGTCATGGCATTCGATCTATACTAGAACATAGACAAGGCAAGGACAATACATGCATTACACATTTAAACTTGATTCAATAATCAAGCAATACATTCGGCAATCAACAACCAAGAAGAACAAACATTCATACTTGTTTACTTAACTAGCAAGAAATCTCACAATTGACTCATAATTCAACCTAGTATTCGAACTAATCTAGCAAGGAGAGAGCAAGCATTCAAACAAGGCATAATCAACCATTCATGCATTTCTTTTCATGCAAGCAACTCATATTTACGCATCAAATCATCAAAGGTATTCATACTACAATAACAAGCAAGCATTCCTAGTTATTCTTCCACTTAAACTATTCGGCTATTAACACAATGCTCCTAGATTCATTTCTTTCTTGCTTACACTTCAATTTACTACATACATAGTTCTTATATCAACATTCAACCTTTGAAAACTTATCCTATTCGACTATCCTGAGGTTCAAATATGTTTTCTTCATTTCATTGTTCATTATTGTATACATGTGTCATCTCTTACCTAAATTACTATCACAATTGATTGATCATTCAAATTTACAGGTTCTAGCTTGCATTCAAACCATATTCTAGTCCTAACCATTCGGCCATTTACCTATATGTACAACATGGTATTCAACTAGTTTCATTCATGCTTAATTCAATCCCATGCATTTGGCAATCATATCTACAAGCATACATATCATAGACACCAAGCATTGTTACATTCAAATGGCCCTATATGTAATGGCAATTCGATTAGGGTACAAGTAAACATCTTGGCTCATTATCCTACTTTTTATTTATGCAAACCATATGCAAGATCATAACATTCGAGAGTCATCAAGATAGCTAGATTAACATTAAGTCATTCCATCAACATATGCGCAGCAACATTCAACCATATAAGTTAATTAAGTTCATTACAAACCTTAATCTATATACAAATCTTAGATAGGCTATCAAGCATTATATACAACCTTTCAAAATGCATGTTCAAGCTACTTAGATACAACTAGTGCCACCATTCTAGGAGAATACAAAACAAGTATAGAATCATACTTTAACTAAGCTTGTGTAGGAAGCTTCTTGCTCAAGGAATCAAGCTTCAAGATCAAGCAATGTTGAATCCTTTAACCTGTAGGTTGGGAAGAATGAAAGAAGAGTGATAAGTACAAAAATATACTTAATGAGGCAGTAACTAGTCTATCGATTTTGTTATTTCATGTTTCATATCTTTTAGATCAAGTGTAGACCTAGCTAAGGCTTCCAAGCATTAGAGTAGACTTAGCTAGTCCTTCAAGTATCAAGAGTGACCTTATCTAGTCTTCCAAACAACAAGAATGCCCTATCTAGGATAGCATGTATTCGGCCATCAAGGTTAGGAATCAAGAAATCATAATTCATGAATCAAGCAACATGCTTGCAAAACAAGTAACCAAGGAGTCATGATTTCAAATCAAGCAACATACATTTCATGGCATACAAGATAAGTATCATGTATAACTGAATCTTATTTCATTTGTTATTTCATTAAACAACCCCCTTGGTACTTAGTTTGTATAGGTAATCGAGTCTCCAACCAACTGTCGCCACAAGATGCACCGTAGTGCTGGTCAACCCTCCTACTATCGCCAAAGACCACATACGTACCCTCCGTCTGTCTCCAAATAGGAGCCTTAGCCCTGGACCGTAGTCCACCCGTACACAATGAGCTCTAGACTCTAAGGCATGCCTTTCTACCTAATCCAACTAGCTACAAAGGTTGTTCGAATTACCAATCATTCAAGTTATCAAGTTCAAGATCATGTTCATGTCAAACAATATCAATTCATGTTAAGCCCTTAGGCTATTGAGCCTTAGCTCACAAGTCAAATGGTTTCAAGATCCATTTCATCAAAATGAGATAACAATCATACCTCAAACAAGTCATTAGCATTCAATCATGTTGTATCATGGCACATACAAGCAACCAAGTTATCACTAATCATACATAAGCATTTCGAATAGGCATGTACATAAGACTATGATCATGTTTCATGTGTTTCTTTAATTCATTTTTCCCTTGTTAAGTCAAATTCATGCTTAAATTCATTATCAAAACAAGAATGTAACAAATACTTTGGTTAGGACCTAGTCCTAACCCTAGAGGTAACTACACTCGCAATACAATCCAAGCAATTTCAAGTGTCTTGAATCCAAATCCCTTTGCCTCTAGCTTTGGGATGTCCACTCTTATCCTCTTCTTCCCCAATTTTCTGCCCTTGGTCTAGCAAGCATAATACATACACATTTCATCAAAACAAGCACAATATATCACACAATCATAGTAGCAATGTTATCACATTGTACCTAACATTTAGCTACTTTTTTATGCTTCTTTTTAAGCATTTCTTACCAATTCATCTTCACATTGTTATTACTTCATTTTAATACATAATTGGACAGGTTACAATGTCCCAAAACTGTTTTGGAAACAGTTTGTTACTAGGTGCAAAATAGTCCCAAACTGTCCAGGACACTGCTGCCTGGCAGTTTGCACACTGTCCCTTTAAATGGCCATATCTTCTAATCCGTACGTCAGAATTTCAATTTCTATACACCGTTAGAAATATAACAAAATTTTCTGTTAGGCCATAATAGACTTCTATTTTAGTTCTTATTCAATTAATACATTTTAGTGCTCAAAGACAGGGCATTTACACTGACTGGACAGTTTGCACTGTCTAGCTATTCCTATTTAAAGATTCCAGCATAGGACCCAGTTTTCAATTCTGTTTTCACCTAATGAAAATAGACATACTAAGGATCATTTCATTAAAATTTCATCCCTGAATTTGATTTATACAATTTTTGGTGAATTTTCAAAGTGACAGCCCAGAACAGAGCAATTCTGGGCAGATTGTACCTATTCACATTTTAATGCCTTAAATTCATTTTAACCAATGTTTTGACCCTATAATTCAATTCATATGATATCCTAAACATGTTAAGTCAATTTTAATCCATTTTTCAAAGCTTCCAAAACAGGGAAAGTTGGTTACAAAGCCTAATCTTGCATGTTTACTCAATTTCAATTCCACAAAACAGTTTCTAGATTACATGTCTATGTTCATGCTTTTATCTTCCATTTCCAGCTTTGTTTGCTAACATTTCAATTTGTTTAACACCTTCTTTACATTACCTATTCATGATCATAATCAATTCATTAATTCTATATCTCAATTTTAAGTTCTATTCATTCAATTCCCACTTCAATATCACAATTCAACTTTCCAGCAACCTAGCTTATTACACTAGCATAAACACATAATTTCCAGCATTGAACCTAGTGTTCATTCTTCAAATTTACATGATTCTAAAATCATTCAATCATCTAACAACATATTCAATAGCAAATCTTATCTATAATCATCAAAACAGTCCAAAACAACAATCATAGTTGCCTATTCAATTGAACACAAGAAGAATTATACTTACTTTGCTTCTAGCTTAATTTCAATGAAAAATTCCTACACATGCAAGCTTGATTTCTTCTTCAATGGCTGAATTTCCAAGCTTTCTCTCTCACTTTCTTTCTCGCAATATTCGGCCAAATGAATGAAGAAGATGATGACATTGTGGTTATCCACATTAGTGGATTTATGAAGTTACTAAGCTATCCCTTAATTAGTTACTAATCATGTAATTAGTCAAGGGAAAATAAGAGATTCATGAAATTTATCATGCAAACCTCATCTTTCTCTTTGAATTCAAATTGATCTTTTTTAATTTGATCACCTGTTTCATACATTCTTTCAACTAGACCCTTGACTATTCAATCTAGCTTAATTCTAAATTCAATTAAGCTATCAACTTATGCAATTTAATTCCAATACTTCTAGGCTAGGATTTGGGGTGTTACAATTCTCCCCCTTTAAAATAAATTCATCCTCGAATTTACCTGAATCGAATAGATAGGATATTGTTTCTTTATGATTTCTTCAGATTCCCAAGTAGCTTCTTCTATCTTGTGGTTTCTCTACAAAACCTTGACAAGAGGAACAATCTTGTTCCTAAGCTTTCTTACTTCCCGATCAAGAATCTGAATAGGCTCTTCTTTATAGGACAAGTCAGGGTTTAACTCAACTTCTTTCGGTTCAAGAATATGGGATGGATCTGATCTGTATCTTCTGAGCATAGATACATGGAATACATTGTGGATTCTATCGAATTCTTCAGAGAGAGCTAATCGATAGGCCACCGGTCCAATTCTTTTAGTGATTTCGAATGGACCAATGAATTGGGGACTGAGTTTCCCTTTTCTTCCAAATTGAAGGACTTTCTTCCAAGGTGAGACCTTTAGGAAGACTTTTTCTCCAATAGCATACTGGATGTCTCTTCTTTTCAAGTCAGCATATGCTTTCTGTCTATCGAAAGATGCCTTCAATCGATCATGGATGATCTTCACTTGTTCTTCGGTTTCCTGAAGCAATTGAGGCCCTAGCACTTTGTTTTCCCCCAATTCAGACCAGCATAAAGGGAGTTCTACACTTCCTCCCGTATAGAGCTTTGAATGGTGTCATCTGAATAGATGCTTGATAGCTATTGTTGTAGGCAAACTCTACAAGGGGTAGAGATATCTCCCAGTTCTTCCCGAACTCTATAACACAAGCACAAAGCATGTCTTCTAGTATTTGAATAATCCTTTTAGATTGTCCATCAGACTGAGGATGGAAAGTTGTACTTAGATTTACATTGGTTCCAAGAGCTTTCTATAGAGACTTCCAAAATCGAGAAGCAAATCTAGGATCATGATCAGAGATTATTGCTGTAGGTACACCATGTAGTCAAATCACTTCACGGATGTATAGCTCGGCTATGGTTTCCAAGCTCATGTTCATTCGAACAGGGATGAAGTGAGTAGACTTTGTGAATCTATCAACAATCACCCATACAACATCGTTCTTTCTTGGAGTGGAAGGAAGACCAGTAACAAAATCCATTGTAATACGATCCCATTTCCACTAAGGGAATTCGATTGGCTGAAGTAATCCCGTAGGGACTCAATGTTCAGCTTTAACTCTTTGGAAAGTCAGGCACTTCGATACAAAGTCTGTGATAGCCGATTTCATACCCGGCCACTAGTATAGCGGCTTTAGATCCTTGTACATCTTAATAGATCCCAGGTGAATCGATGAGCTTCATGTAACATTTCTTGTCTTAGTTCCTCATTGTTAGGAACACACACTCTATCCTTGAAATAGAGGAGTCCATTTGACTTAAGGGAGATGTCAGAATTTGACTCAGAGTCTAACTTGGATATGAAATTCTTAAGATTTGAATCAGTTTGCTGGAGTTCTTTAATTCTCGAGATTAAGGTAGATTGAACCTGAAGTTCAGATAAGAATTTCTGTTCTTTGGATAAATGGAAACGTGCATTGATAGCCGGAGTAGCTACAATAATACATAGGATCATTAAGGAAAATTTTGAATGGTTACTTGGAAAACAAGTAAGTGTTCGAATAGCTTTCTTGTTATTCAAGTAAGTTCAAATTCGATTGAAATTATACTAGAATTTAAATTTAGGAGTTTACCCAAGTATGGTTTGCGACTAAGGGCATCAACAACCACGTTTGATTTCCCCGAATGGTAGTCGATAACCAAATCATAATCTTTAAGCATTTCAAGCCATCTTCTTTGTCTCGGATTCAAATCTTTCTAAGTCGGGAGATATTTGAGACTCTTGTGGTCTATGACCAGGTTACATTTCTTCCCACACAAGTAATTGTCTCCAAATTTTGAGAGCAATCACGATAACTGCCAATTCTAGATCATGTGTTGGATAGTTTGACTCGAGTGGTTTCAGTTGCCTTGAAGCATAAGCTACCACTTTTCCATCTTGCATTAGGACACATCCGAGTCCTAAATGAGATGCATCACTATAGACAGTGAATTCTTTACCCGATTCTGGTTGAATAAGAACCGGTGCATGAGTCAGGGCTTGTTTAAGTTGATCGAAGCTTCGTTGTTGGCTTTCTGACCAAACAAAAGGTGTATCCTTTCGGGTTAACTTTGTCAAACTTGCGGCAATGGATGAGAATCCTTTGACAAATCACCGATAATACCCGGCTAAACTAAGAAAGCTTCTGATTTCACTAACATTCCTCGGAAGTCTCCAATCCAGGATGGATTGAATTTTTTTTTGTCTACTTAAATCCCTTCTGTCGAGATGACATGGCCAAGGAACGAGACTTCCGATAGCCAAAATTCACACTTAGAGAACTTTGCAAAAAATTAACGTTCCTGAAGAGTTTGCAATACAATTCTAAGATGTTCAGAGTGTTCTTCCTTGTTCCGGGAGTAAACTAGGATGTCATCAATGAAGACGACCACGAACTTGTCGAGATAGGGCTTGAACACTCTATTCATGAGATCCATGAAAGTAGCCGGAGCATTCGTTAACCTAAATGGCATTACGAGAAATTCATAGTGGCCATATCGAGTATGAAAGGCTGTCTTGGGCACATCTTCTTCTTTTACCCTCATTTGATTGTATCCCGATCGAAGATCGATCTTTGGGAATATCGAAGCATTCTTGAGTTGATCGAAGAGATCTTCTATTCTAGGAAGAGGATATCGATTCTTGATCGTAAACTTGTTCAATTATCTGTAATCAATACAGAGTCTCATAGTCTCGTCTTTCTTCTTCACGAACAAGACTGAAGCACCCCAAGGAGAAGTGCTAGGCCGTATGAAGCCTTTATCTTGCAACTCCTGAAGTTGCTTCTTCAATTCTTTCAACTCGACATGTGTCATTCTATAGGGTGTAATGGACACCGGAGTTGTTCCAGGCTGAACTTCAATCCTGAATTCTACTTCTCTGGTCAGAGGGACACCAGGGAGTTCCTCGGGAAAAACATCAGTGAATTTAGACATAATTGGCATACTAGGTAAGCCGAATTCCATTTCATCTTGAAGGATCATATTAGCAAAGATTGAGGTTGGTTTATTGTCTATTAAGAGAATGGATTCTTTCCCTAAACCCCGGAGATACAGTCTCCGATTTTGGCAATCTACCTAGGCCTCGTGTTTACTTAACCAATCTAACCCCAATATCAAATCAAATTCACAAAAAAGGTAAAGATCAATAGGAAATGGTATGTTTTGAACGGTCAAGGAAGCTTGCTTGTGGCGCAAGTTAATGGGTGTTTTCCCCCTAATGGATTCGAAACTACAAGATTAGATTCAATAATTTTGAGTTTCAATTTTAACTTGTTGATCAAGGCAGAACAAACAAATGAATGGGTAGACCCCGAATCAATTAAAGCATATGTAGGACTAGAATTTAACTCAACGGTACCTACAATAACATCGGGAGCTTTTTCATCATTTTTACCACGAATGTGGTACATACGAGTAGGGGCTCGAGATTCTTGGTGAGTTGGAGCATTCAAATGGTTCCCTCTGCCTCTCCCGTGATTTCCAGATTGGGCTTGTTTAGGACCCTTGTTTCGATTGGAGAGAGCCGAGCTTGCATTTCCAGGAGTTCGACTTGGAACCTTATTGGGATTCTAGGGATAATCTCGGATATAGTGATCTGAAGCTCCATATAAGAAGCACAATTTTTGTTGAGTTCGGCATTGCCCGGTGTTGTGCTTCTGACAGAACTTGCAAGTAGAATACTGAACAGCTTTACCAGAATTCCCCGTACTATCAACTGAGATCATCGAGGCTGAGGATTTGATTACCGATTGAGATTTTGGTATATAATTGCTCTTCTGGACATGAGTATAATTTGAAGAGTGATCTTTAGAGTGTTTAGCTTTCTTTGACTGCCAGTATTGCTTGTCATCGTTTCTAGATCGTTTATCTTTCTAGGAGTTTCCACTCTTACGCTTCTCTGAGGCTTTCATCTTCGCCTCTGTAGCAATGACTCGATTTACCAAGTTTTGGAAGTCAGTAATACCAAGAGCAGTGAATATAAGGCTTAATTCATCATTTAACCCGTCAATGAACATTCGACACTTGTCGACCTCGGTTTTGATATATTCTGACCCATATTTGCAATACTTGCAGAAGTCACTTACATACTGTTCAATAGGTCAGCCCCCTTGCTTGAGGTACAAGAAACATTTCCGGTGCTCGGCCTGATACCGTTCACTAATATACTTCTTCATGAATTCATCGAGGAAGAATTTCCACATCACGGCTTCTGCAGGGGCAGTCAACGTAGTAGTTTCCCACCAGCTTAAGGCTTCATCAGCTAATAAAGCTATAGCACATTCGAGTTTGTGCTCATCGAGACAAGGTAGTTGCTTGGTAAGGATTCGAGTAGTGGCTTCAAACCAGTACTCAGCTACTTCTGGGTTTGCTTCATCGGTGCCAATGAAGGTATAAGCCCAATGTTGAGCCAGTTTGTCAATCGGTGATCGGTTTGGCACATCAACTGTATGAGCAATTGGATGATCTTGTTTTAAGGCAGACACTAGATGATTAAACATCTCCTTCATACTTAGAAGGCATTCTTGCTGCACAGGATTGATAGCAGGAACTTCCTGTTGGGCAGTAGCTTGAGCTCTATGTTGAGCTTGATGTTGAGGAGGAATCTGTTCCATCCTCACACTGTCTCCTTCATTCAAGGAGCCTTCAGGACTTTCACTATCCTGACCGAGTCTTGTTTCATACATTCTACGTTTAAATAGAACAGTTAAGGGTTTGGTTTAATAAGCAAGACACAAGCTAATCAATTCAAGTCTCCTAGGTGGCACAAGTATCCTATATGATGCATGATAGCCCGGTTTAGTCCAAGAATCGACTAAACCTAAAGCTTTGATTACCAATTTATATGTAACACCCCCTACCCGGGTTAGTAGTAACTCGGTTCAGGAGCATTACTTAGCAAGCAAGCAAAGACAAGACAAGTCATGGTATTCGATCTATACTAGAACATATACAAGGCAAGGACAATACATGCATTACACATTTAAACTTGATTCAATAATCAAGAAATACATTCAGAAATCAACAACCAAGAAGAACAAACATTCATACTTGTTTACTTAACTAGCAAGAAAGCTCACACTTGACTCATAATTCAACCTAGTATTCGAACTAATCAAGCAAGGAGAGAGCAAGCATTCAAACAAGGCATAAGCAACCATTCATGCATTTCTTTTCATGAAAGCAACTCATATTTAGGCATCAAATCATCAAAGGTATTAATACTACAATAACAAGCAAGCATTCCTAGTTATTCTTCCACTTAAACTATTCGGCTATTAACACATTGCTCCTAAATTAATTTCTTTCTTGCTTACACTTCAATTTACTACATACATGGTTCTTATATCAACATTCAACCTTTGAAATCTTATCCTATTTGACTATCCTGAGGTTCAAATATGCTTTCTTCATTTCATTGTTCATTGATGTATAGATGTGTCATCTCTTACCTAAATTACTATCACAATTGATTGATCATTCAAATTTACAGGTTCTAGCTTGCATTCAAACCACATTCTAGTCCTAACCATTCGGCCATTTACCTATATGTACAACATGGTATGTAACTAGTTTCATTCATGCTTAATTCAATCCTATGCATTCGGCAATCACATTTACAAGCATACATATCACACAGAACAAGCATTGTTACATGCAAATGACCTTATATGTCATGGCAATTCGATTAGGGTACAAGTAAATATCTAGGCTAATCATCCTACTTTCTATATAAGCAAACCATATGCAAGATCATAGCATTCGAGAGTCATCAAGATAGCTAGATTAACATTAAGTCATTCCATCAACATATGCGCAGCAACATTCAACCATATAAGTTAATTAAGTTCATTACAAACCTTAATCTATATACAAATCTTAGATAGGCTATCAAGCATTATATACAACCTTTCAAAATGCATGTTCAAGCTACTTAGATACAACTAGTGCCACCATTCTAGGAGAATACAAAACAAGTATGGAATCATACTTTAACTAAGCTTGTGTAGGATGCTTCTTGCTCAAGGAATTAAGCTTCAAGATCAAGCAATGTTGAATCCTTTAACTTGTAGGTTTGGAAGAATGAAAGAAGAGTGATAAGTACAAAAATGTACTTAGTGAGGTAGTAACTAGTCTATCCATTTTGTTATTTCATGTTTCATGTCTTTTAGGTTAAGTGTAGACCTAGCTAAGGCTTCCAAGCATTAGAGTAGTCTTAGCTAGTCCTTCAAGTATCAAGAGTGACCTTATCTAGTCTTTCGAACATCAAGAATATCCTATCTAGGATAGCATGTATTCAGCCATCAAGGTTAGGCATCAAGAAATTATAATTCATGAATCAAGCAACATGCTTGCAAAACAAGTAACCAAGGAGTCATGATTTCAAATCAAGCAACATACATTTCATGGCATACAAGACAAGTATCATGTATAATTGAATCTTATTTTATTTGTTATTTCATTAAACAACCCCATTGGTACTTAGTTTGTATAGGTAATCGAGTCTCCAACCAACTGTCGCCACAAGATGCACCGCAGTGCTGGTCAACCCTCCTACTGTTGCCAAAGACCACATACGTACCCTCCGTCTGTCGCCAAATAGGGGCCTTAACCTGGACCGTAGTCCACCCGTACACAATGAGCTTTAGACTTTAAGACATGCCTTTCTACCTAATCCAACTAGCTACCAAGGATGTTTGAATTACCAATCATTCAAGTTATCAAGTTCAAGATCATGTTCATGTCAAACAATATCAATTCATGTTAAGCCCTTAGGCTATTGAGCCAAGTGGTTTCAAGATCCGTTTCATCAAAATGAGATAACAATCATACTTCAAACAAGTCAATAGCATTCAATCATGTTGTATCATGGCACATACAAGCAACCAAGTTATCACAAATCATACATAAGTATTTTGAATAGGCATGTACATAAGACTACGATCATGTTTCATATGTTTCTTTAATTCATTCTTCCCTTATTAAGTCAAATTCATGCTTAAATTCATTATCAAAACAAGAATGTAACAAATACTTTGGTTTGGACCTAGTCCTAACCCAGAGGTAACTACACGCACAATACAATCCAAGCAATTTCAAGTGTCTTGAATCCAAATCCCTTTGCCTCTAGCTTTGGGATGTCCACTCTTATCCTCTTTTTCCCCAATTTTCTGTCCTTGGTCTAGCAAGCATAATACATACACATTTCATCAAAACAAGCACAATGTATCACACAATCATAGTAGCAATGTTATCACATTGTACCTAAAATTTAGCTACTGTTTTTATGCTTCTTTTTAAGCATTTCTTACCAATTCATATTCACATTGTTATTACTTCATTTTAATACATAATTGGATAGGTTACAATGTCCCAAAACTGTTTTGGAAACAGTTTGTTACTAGGTGCAAAATAGTCCCAAACTGTCCAGGACACTACTACCTGGCAGTTTGCACATTGTCCCTTTAAATGGCCATATCTTTTAATCCGTATCAGAATTTCGATTGCTATACACCGTTGGAAAGATAACAAAATTATCTATAAGGCCATAATAGACTTGCATTTTAGTTCTTAGCCAATTAATATAGTTTATTGTTCAAAGACATGGCATTTACACTGCCTGGACAGTTTGCACTGTCCAGCTATTCCTATTTACAGTTTCCAGCATAGGACCCAGTTTTCAATTCTGTTTTCACCTAATGAAAATAGACATACTAAGGATCATTTCATTAAAATTTCATCCCTGAATTTGATCTATACAATGTTTGGTGAATTTTCAAAGTGACAGCCCAGAACGGAGCAATTCTGGGTAGATTGTACCTATTCACATTTTAATGCCTTAAATTCATTTTAACCAATGTTTTGGCCCTATAATTCAATTCATATGATATCCTAAACATGTTAATTCAATGTTAATCCATTTTTCAAAGCTTTCAAAATAGGGCAAATTGGTTACAAAGCCTAATCTTGCATGTTTACTCAATTTCAATTCCACAAAACATTTTCTAGATTACATGCCTATGTTCGTGCTTTTATCTTCCATTTCCAGCATTGTTTGCTAACTTTTCAATTTGTTTTAACACCTTTTTTACATTACCTATTCATGATAATAATCAATTCATTTATTTTATAGCTCAAATTTAAGTTCTATTCATTCAATTCCCACTTCAATATCACAATTCAATTTTCCAGCAACCTAGCTTATTACACTAGCATAAACACATAATTTCCAGCATTGAACCTAGTGTTCATTCTTCAAATTTACATGATTCTAAACTCATTCAATCATCTAACAACATATTCAATAGCAAATCTTATCTATAATCATCAAAACAGTCCAATACAACAATCATAGCTGCATATTCAATTGAACACAAGAAGAATTATACTTACTTTGCTTATAGCTTAATTTCAATGAAAAATTCCTACACATGCAAGCTTAATTTCTTCTTCAATGGCTGAATTTCCAAGCTTTCTCTCTCACTTTTCTTTCTCACAATATTCGGCCAAATGAATGAAGAAGATGATGACATTTTGGTTATCCACATTAGTGGATTTATGAAGTTACTAAACTATCCCTTAATTAGTTACTAATCATGTAATTAGTCAAGGGCAAATAAGAGATTCATGAAATTTATCATGCAAACCTCATCTTTCTCTTTGAATTCAAATTGATCCTTTATAATTTGATCACCTATTTCATACATTCTTTCAATTAGACCCTTGACTATTCAATTTAGCTTAATTATAAATTCAATTAAGCTATCAAATTATGCAATTTAATTCCAATACTTCTAGGATAGGATTTTGGGTGTTACAGTGACTATTTTAAAAAGAGTCAAATCTTAGAATCTTTAAGGAGCCAATTTACCAAATGTTTTTATCAGATTTTCCTCTCAATTAGGATTAATTTTAAAGAGTTTTTATTAATGAATTAAAAGGGGATTTAATAAAAGAAAGTAGTTATTTCCTTAAACCACTTTTGACGTAACTTTTGCTCTCAAACTTTTCTCTCAAAATCTCTTCATCCAAATACTCTATTTTTCATCAAAGATTTTAGGTAATGATCTTGATTTCTTAAACTATTAATTTTCAATGGATTCTTCAATCTTGTTTTCCAAAATCTCATTGTTTTCCTTTGTTTTTGAAGAGTAAAACATCCAATTGAGAGGAAATTCACTCATTGGAAATAAGGTTCGTTCTTCTCCTATAATGAAAGGTTCTTTACTAAAATTCCGAAGTATTTGATCCTTATTTAATGTTTTCTAATGAGTTTTGATGATTTAATAATGGAAATTGGTTAAATCAAGGTCTATTTGTTGAGATCATGTAAATTTAGTATTGGATCTGTTTTATTGTGTTCTTGATTGGTTTTAATCATGATTTTGATGTTTGATAGTGTTAATAAGTTTGTTTTAACATTGGAATCCCGAAACTAGGTGAAGCTCTAATTTCTAGGTTGCTAGTTATGTGGTTTTGAGGAGTTGTGGGAGGTTTATGGATGCTGGAGGAATAATGATGTTATTATGTTGTTTTTGGATGTTAATTTATGGTATTTGATGGATTAAACTAGTAGGTTTTGGATGGGTTAAGTTTGGAAGATGTTTGATGTTGTTTTCGACTAGTTCTTGGAAGGCGAATGTTGAGGTTGCAAGGGATCTTTGTTTAGCAGCGAGTTGAATGCATAATGATGCATTTTCCCTCTGTTTTTATGTGGTTAAATCAAGGGACGATCAAGGCAGGTTTGCCTAGTGGTGTACGTTGCATAGCAGATGCTCAATTCGTGTTGGCAAGCGAGGCGTGGTGAATCGGTGAGTGAAAACGGGTTTAAGCTCTTAAAAGGTTTGAGCGTTGGATCATGGGGGTTTAGTTATAGTCTAAAAATCTTAAATAAGCTCAAGCGTAAGTCGTTCTTACTTCGCTTGATTGATGGTTTTGAGATGAGCTTGCAGATTTCATGTTCGTTTAAACATGGTTGATTTTCATGTTTTGGTTTTAATCATGGTTTGATTTACTTTCTATAAATGCACCATTTTGGATAAATATGCAATGTTTACCAAATTATTTGAATGCATATGAACATTGAGAATTGTTCCTAAGAGGAATGTGATGTTGCCTTTGGCAATATGGTATTGCATATGAAACGATTTTATAAAATACATTGGAAAACAGTAAGTAAATGTATTTGGAAATAATATATCGGCTTTGTGACGTAATGAGAAAGTTTCGGATATAGTTGTCTAGCCATAGGAGAAAAGTGCACTATAAATACAAAATCGATCGTGTGAAATTCTTCGGTTACACAATTGGGGTAGTGCTATTGTGAAGTGATAAGGGTAGTGCTATCACAACGGGATAGGATAGTTCTATTCCCGGCTGAAGAGAGTTATGGTGGGGGTAGTACCGCCATGAGACTTGATAGGGGTAGTACCATCAAGGGAATCCGTGTATCTGAACATGTATGGATAGGGGTAGTGCTATCCAAGGATGGGGGTAGTGTCATCTGGGTCACTTTAATTGCCAATATATGTGAATCATTGAGATAAATGGTGTTTATATATGTTTTGTTGCATATGGTTATTATGCATTATTTGTTGTGGAAACAAATGAGATAATGCTTGGGTAGTAAAGCATGTTTTGAAAACAAGATGGGTTATTGTTTTCAAATGGATTTTTAATCAAATGTGAAGTGCTTGGAAAATAAGCATGTTTTGGCTTAAAAGGCATGATAATGTTTTGAAAGTGGTTTTAAATGATGAACTCTTTGTGAGTTGGAAACAGGTTTTAATTGTATTGATGGTGTTGTGTTTTGAGCACTCCTCACTAAGCCTTGTGTGCTTATGCTCTCTTTATCCATCAATGCATAGAATTAAAGGTTGGAGGCTGCGAGCATGCGAGGGAAGATCCAAGGACTTGCTAACGCAAAAGTATGACTCTTCGAGCTAGACTTATAGTAATAAAGGCAATGGGGTACATTATTGATTAGAGAGGGTTTTTGCTAAATTCCTTGTTTGGGCAAGTTTGTATTGCTATTTTGGGGTTGTAATTGGCCTTATACATTTGGTTGTTGCTTTGGATTTATGTTTTATATGGTGGTTGGTTGTTTACTTGGAAGCATGCCTCTAGATTTCCGTTTGAAGTATGATGCCATGATTTGATCATGTTTCTAAGATGTTTTAACATGGTTTGATCTTTAGAATTGTTGTGTATATGTTTGGGGTTTGATAAAGCATGTTTGGACCCTTGATTGTACGAAAAACCAGCAAAATTTGGCAATTCAGGCCCAGGTGTATCGATACGGCTAAAGGTATATCGATACGGGTAAGTGTATTTTTGGCCTACGTATCGGTACAGAAAGAAGTGTGTCAATATGGTTTTGAGCTACTGGAATTCTAGGAAAATGATTTGTAACGTGCCTATCAATACACCTATAGACCGTACCGATACACCCTCACGTATCTGTACACTTTGAGACCGTATCTGTACGCCTGATTGTTATGTTAGTTGTACTTGATACTAAAGGTTTTAGATTCTTCAATTTTGGTCCATGGTCGTTATGCATGCAATTAAATGAGTTCGGATGGTCATTTTAAGCTAAAATTTGACATGTGAGTATAAAACCTGACTAAATAAGGATTGGTAACATTAAAATGGATTAAGTCCTTGTAGTTTTCTTGAATTGCAATTTGGTCCCTAAATTGCAATTACGTGCAATTGGTTGACGATTCGACACCCGATTGAGTTGAGTTTTCACCCGCTGCCAATATGCACACCATAGGTTATAATGTTTCATCTAGATAAGATAAAATAAAAAATAGACGTATTTCGAGTTAAATCTTTATGGGTTTGTTTCGGCAAACCCAATGTACTCGCTCATTCCGGTCTAGCGACTAGGTCGGGTCAAGGGGTTACATACTGCTAAAACCTCTGTGGTTGAATCTCCATCTACTTCCACTAATTCTTAGGATGCTCCTTCCCCCTCAGCTCCAAAGACTTGATGCCTACATCACATTCTACTCCTAATCTAGAAACACATGCTCCCAAGGCCAATGACAATTACACCAACAAGGCTAGAGACAATCTAAATGAAATTGATGCTTAGGTTTCTCGTGAAGGAAAAGCCACTATCCAACAACACCTTTCATTTGCGAACCAATCTAACTCAGCCTATCCGGTGCAAAAAAGATGTAGCACAAGCACTATCTATGCAAGCAAGCGCACCCATTTCTCTATAACAAATATTTCTCGAGGCTCTTTGATTCTACATGCTGGGATGAGCAGCATTACCAACTTTTCAGTGGAGGTTGATGTTCAACCCTATAGAGATTAATGAAGCTCCTCTACTGGAATTCCCAAGGCTTGAGGAAGTCGCAGGCGGTTCGTTCTCTTAGGCAATATGTTGCTCGTCTAGCTCCTCACATTAATTTTCTCTATGAAACAAGGCTGAAACAAAATAGTAGTTCTAGAATAAAAAGTGCCTTGGGTATGGATGGTTGCATCACTGTTGACAATGCCCAAGGTTGTACTGGTTTAATGCTCCTCTAGAATAGTAAATGCACAATTGATTTGCACTCTTACTCATCTGTTCATATTGATTCTATTGTTTACACTGACTTGGATAATTTCCATTTCACTAGCGTACACAACACTTTTAAATCACCCCTAAAGAATAGAACTTTGTTTCTACTCGATAGATTACGCTCATTCTCCTCGCTATCTTGGCTTGTGGGAGGGGAATTTAATGATATCATTTCGGTTATTGAAAAGCAGGGTGGCGGTTACAACCCCTGCTAGCTTCTTGACAATTTTTGCTATTGTTTACATTGGAATGGACTGTTTAATTGCAAGCCAGTGAAAGGTTGGTTCACCTGGACCAAGTTGAGCCCTCCCTCAGCCCCTATACATAAGGGTCTTGACAGGTTTTGTGGCTGGTGGGGCATGGCTTACAAACTAGTATGAGTTTTGAGCTTCCTCTGATTACACTAAGGACTCTGATCCCTACTATATCATTATGGACACTTATTGGACATGTCATCCCCTGTAGGTTTTGTGGCCGGTGGTGCATGGCTTACACTGGAAGATGACTGCATATCCAAAGTTCATAATGCATGGTCCTTCACCACTAGTAACACCATGGATCAGTAGGGATGGGCATTTTACCCAACCAGGTCGGGTCAGATTTTTTAATAAAAAAATCAGGTTCAGGTCGGGTCTGGTTGTGTTTTTATTAAGGGTAAAGTCGGGTCAGGTCAGGTTTGGGTTTAGGGTGGAAAATATCCCACCCAACCCAAGACTAATTGTATTTCTCCCTAAGTTTTTAGGGATATTTGTAATAATAACCCATCTTTATTTATATTTTTATAATTAGTTCCTTAAAATTTAATTTTTAATTACAATTTAGTCCTTTAAAATATTATTTTTTATGACTAAATCCCCTAAAATTATTTTTTAACAATTATGTCCCTAAAATTATTTTTTTCTATATGTCGGGTCCGGTTGAGGTCGGGTTCAAGGTATGTATTTTTGGCCCAGGTCTGGCCGGGTTTTTTAAAAAATGTATTCGGGTTAGGTCGGATTCGGGTGGGCCAAAAACTCAACGGAACCTGTGCTCATCCCTATCAGGATAAGATCACGATAGTTGGGGGAGTAGAGATATCTTGGAAAAGTAGTTGCCAAGATATCTCTAAGCACCATATTAAAGAACTTCAATATTTCATCAATTCCTGCCTATCCCATCCCCTCTCTAATGATGACATAGAAATCTTTTTGACTGCAAAACATGCACTTAAAGTGTTGCTTGACAATGAGGAGTCCTATTGGGCTCAGCGTTCCAGAGTTACTTGGCTTTCTTAGGGTGATTGAAACACGTCTTATTTTCATGCACGTACCTCGGGTCACCATAAGAAGAATCATATTAAAGGGTTATTTGATCCCTCTAGTCGATGGGTTGATAGAAAGAAGGATGTAATGCAGGTGGTCGTCGACAATTTTCACTCTTTTTACCATGTCCAATCCCTCCACAAACCAGTCGCTTTTGGATGTTGTTATGCCTTCGGTAACATCTGAGAGGGACGATTCTTTATGTAAGCATTTTACTACTGATGAGGTTCTTCTTGCTTTTCAGGACATTCACCTGAAAAAGGCTCTAGGCATTGATGACCTTCCAAGCAGCTTCTTTCGTTGGTTCGGCTGATATGTCCATTGTTAACAAAACGATCATTTTACTTATTCCTAAGGTGGACGCACCCACTACCATGAAACAGCTGAGGTCGATCAGCCTCTGTATGGTCATCTATAAGATTGTCTCCAAATTTTTGGTGAATCACATGAAACCCATACTCCCTTACTGCATCAATAACAACAAAGCTACTTTTATTAAAGGCATGATGATATCGGAGAATATTCTTGTTGCACATGAGCTCATCCATAACCTTCACTCTACCAAAACAGGTTCTAACAAAGGTGTTGATCTCAAGTTGGATTTGGAAAAGGCGTTTGGTAGAGTTGAGTGGTCGTATCTACGCAACATCATGCTCAGGCTTGGCTTCAATCCTTCTTGGGTTAATTTAATTATTAGACGCATTACATCTATTTCTTTTTGTATTGAAATTAATGGTACTCTGGCTTCAAAATTTTTGCCGCATCATGGATTACGACAAGGGTACCCTCTTTCCCCCTTTCTTTTTCTCCTTTGCACCCAGTGTCTTTCTGCCATGCTCCATGCCGAGCAATGAGCCGGCAGAATCAAAGGCATCCGTGTGAGTCAATATGGACCGAGTGTCACTCATCTTCTCTATGCCGATGATAGTCTAGTCTTCCTTCGCAACACCACTGCTGAGGCTACTAGACTCAAAGAAGTCCTCGATATTTATTCTTCTTCCGAAGGGGAATAAATTAATTATGACAAATCTACCGTCTTATTCAGCCCACACACTACTTCTCGACACAAACAGGTAATGCAAGCAACTCTCGGTCTCTAAGAGGTTGATGATCCAAGTATTTATCTCGGCATCCCTCTTTCTTAGGCATTGTTCAAGATAAGGTAAACTCTTGGGTTACTAGCTGGACTAAAAACCTCATCTCCTGTGGAGGCTGAGAGGTTTTTATAAAATCAGTAGCACATGCTCTTCCCTAATATGTTATGTCTTGCTATTTATTGCCTCAACATTTAACTGATGACATGGTATGTACTATGCATAGTTATTGGTGGACAGGTAAACCGAGCGAAAGAGGTTGGCCTCTTGTTGCTTGGTCACGCATGTGCATTTCTAAGAGTGTCGGTTGCGTCAGTTTTCGTGACCTGCGCAGTTTCAATATTGCCCTTATCGGTAAGCAAATTTGGCCTATGATTACTGAGCCTAACATTTTATTATCTCATATTTTCAGGGATAAATATTTCCCCTTGTGCACTATTCTTGAAGCAGTAGCAAAAGAACAAGCTTCTTATGGATGAAAATGTCTTCACCATGCTATGTTTGAGCTTCGAGATAGTTTCTTTTGGAAATTGGGCATGAACAACATTGTATGCATGCATGCAGCACATTGGGGTGGTTTCTCGACTATCAATTTCTCCGAGAATTACCCGGATGATCCATCTGCACCAGCTCTATATGGTGATTTTATGCTTCCTGGACATGCATGTTGGGATGAGGCACGTGTTCGACAAGCTTTCTCCTATCGCGATGTAGAGGCCATTCCTCATGTTCCCATCTCATCCGCGCACAATGACACCATCCTATGGGAGCACCATGACACAGTACATATAATGTTAAATCTGGTTATTATTACTTACAACGTCGCCCTGCTCCTATTAACAGGCCATCCCGAGTTCGAAAGATTATTGCATACTTGGCCCCGGACACATGCCCTATATGTTGTAATGGTGCCGAGACTGTCCTTCATGCTTTTTGAGACTGCCCCTCTTCAAAGGAAGTATTTTCCCTTGTTGATGCACCATCCTCTATCATCGCTAGCGCCACATCCTTAGTGATAACCTGGTTCGAGGAAACAATAAAAACTATGGATACCAACTCCTTTGTCGGTCTCCTTACACTCCTTTGGAACCTATGGAATCGTAGGAATACCATCGTGCATGATGGCAGCCTCCAACCTCTTTGGGTAACAGTGGCCAATGCCAAGATCTTACACCGAGACTCACTTGCAGCTCGGCCTACTCCTGTCTTGTCCATTGCATGTCCTGCCTGTGCTGATCTGAGATGGAGACCTCCTGATACAAGTTGCATCAAAGTCAACATTGATGGTTCCTTCAACTCGGACCTCCGTGTAGCTGCCATATGGGTCGTCGCTTGCGATAGCCAAGGCTCGGTCTTTGATGGTCTCTCCCATCATGCTTTGCATTCTGGTGAAACTGCCTTGGCTGAAATTGCTGCCCTCAATGCCGGTCTTCAACTGGCTCATAACAAGGGATGGCAACATGTTAATTTCGAGACAAATTCGACCATGATTGACAACAAGCTTGGTCGAGCCAGGGGTGCCTCTCGGTCCTTAGTGCACAACTCGACACCGCTCTTGTTATCCTTCATGAGTTTCTTCTTAGTGTCAAATTTGTAAAGCATTCTGCTAATCATTTCGCTCATACTCTTGCAGCTTGGGCCCTTAGCTCCCATAGCGTTTTATTTTTCGACTCGGTTTGTCCTGAGCTTATTTTCTCAGCTATTTAAAATGATGTAACCTCTTTTTCAGTTTAATGAAATTTTGGGTACTCTTTTCCCCCTTATGTGGGCCACACTTAACCATGGGCTTCCATGATTTAGTGGGGTTTTAGAGGGAGTTTTTAACAAGGCATTTTCTTTTTCAAAAAAGAAAGTTTAACAAAGATAGTAATGTAACTTAATATAATAATAGTTTGTCTCCAAAATTTATACAATCTATCAATTTAGAATAATTTTACCGGTGAAAATTTAAAAAATATAAATGGATTTGAGAGGATTGAACCTAGGACTTGAGTAAGGCCAACAGTTAACATCGTGGTCAAGTTTTTCATTTGTTATATGGTTGACAAAACTAATATTTAGGTTAAGTATAGTTGGAATTAACTAAATATGCGAATGAAATATAGAGGAAGTACTCCAGAAGTCTGTATAGTAGGTGATAATTTTTATTTTGGTCCCTTTACTAAAAAAGGAGCAAGCTAATATTATACAATTCATATTTAGAAATTGATTTACCTGTTACATTTCCATCATTTTCACAGTTAAACGTTGATTTGGAGGGGAAAAAGGAAAAGGGCTTAGTTATTAAATTGAACCCTATACTTGACACTTTTTCTCAAATTAATACTTTTATTTTATTTTTGTCCCAAGTTAATAAACGAATTATAATTTTATCAATTATTCTGGTATTTTTAACAACATTAAAAACATGACATGACAACATCGATTTTAAAGATTGAATAAAAACTATATATATATTTGAATTTTTATTCAATTCTAAAACAGATGATGCCGCACTTTAATAATGCCACGTTATACTTTTCAACGATACTAAAAAAACAATATTTTTAAGGCCTAAAGTTCAGTACCAACTTGAAACAAAAAAAATAAAACAATTAATTTAAGATATAATGTCAAGTATATCGATTAATTTAGAAATTATTTTTTTTTCTTTTAGTCAAATCAATGCTTACCGATTGAATGACATAAATTTAAACGAGGAATTAATTTGTTAAAAACAAATTATACAAAGACTAACTTATTCAGATTGTTTTTCATAAAAGAGACGAAAATGTAATCGTCACTTAATAATGCAACACTTTTTTTTTGGGAAGAAGACTTGAATCCAAGGACTTCAATGGTACAATTACCGGTGAGAGCAGATGATACAATTACCTCAAGCGGCGCGTTAGTTCCTTCCACAGTAACACATTATTTGCACACCATATGCGACAATGAATCATACAAAACTCCATAACCAACTCCCTAAAGCATTCAGCAAAACTGAGGATTAATGTAAAGCTAAAATCACTTTTTTTAACCATAGGTTTCCTACTCACTAGATGACTAATTTAGATCGAATTTCACAGAAGTTCATTATGGGATGACTCTCCCAACCTAATTTTCTTTATTCACAACGTCATGATTTGAACAACTGACCATGTTTAAGAGATCTAATACATTACCACACTATATCAACTAGTTGATACTAAAAGCACTTTTATTAGTAAATGAAAATCTAACTCAATTTATTTTAATAAAAAAGTTTATATATATGGGTAAACTACACTAGTGGTCACCCAACTATCACCTTTTTCTTGTGTTGGTCACTCAACTATTTTTTTCGTCAAAACCATCACTAATGTTTTGTTTCGTAATCATTTTGGTCACTGGTCGTTAAAAAATTAATGGAGATGGTAACATGTTATGGGATAATAACACTTTTAGTCCTAAAACTTGTGCATTCTAATAATTTGGTCCTAATTCAAAATAACTCATCAAATATATGGGTCAAATCTCAAATTTTTAATTTTCATGAGATAATAACACTTCCATTAATGTTTCTATAAGGTAATATGCTCTTATTATATGTGCATAGTTGTTTTACTAGTTGTAATATGATGTTCTTTTTGTAGTTCATACTGTTAGGTGTTGTTCCATTCCCTAACGATGTTCCGAGGCTAAAGGAGAACGGTGTTGGCAGATTAATAACAGTAAACGAACCTTACGAGACTGGTTCCTACATCTCTTTATCATGTGGGCATTTTATTCTAGTATATAAACATTATACATATTTTTACTACTCTGCATCTCCGTTTTGTGAATGTTGTCTCTCTTTTTCTCCCCAATTTTTGTGTTTTTAGACCGAAAGTTTTCCATTTTTATTGTGCTATAATTTGTGTTTAACATCTGCCTATTTTGGATCCTTTACTTGTTACCGAAGTTGTTAATTTCCTTTCTATAATTTTGTTGTAGAATCATGGGATTAACCACTTGATGATCTCTCCAAGAGACTACTGCTTTGCACCATCTTTGACATCAATAAGCCAAGCGATTGATTTCATTCATAGTAAGTGTTCTTCGAGGGGTTTGCTTGTGTTGATCGAACTTGCCTGAAAATGACCTTTTTCTTACAAGAACTGTAACATGGTTTGAATGCTTCCTCGTGCTTATGTTCTTAATTTTCTCTTGCTGAAATGTTTTCGGTTTTTTATTATTTTTACCCTGGAAACAAAATGTTAACGAAAATGGGAAAGAAGAAAAGAAAAAGAAGTGTTGTTGCAGAGGAAGAAGAAAGAAAATGAGAAATTTGGAGTTTGACCCATATATTTGACGAGTTATTTTTGACTTAGGACCTAATTAATAGAATGTACAAGTTTTAAGACTAAAAGTGTTATTATCTCATGACACATCACCATCCCGCTAATTTTTTAATGGTCGGTGACCAAAAGGATGACGAAACTAAACGTTAGTGACGGTTTTGATGAAAAAATTAGTTGGGTGACCAAAACAGGAAAAAGGTGATAGCTGGGTGACCACCCGTGTAGTTTACCCTATATATATTTACAAAATCTAAATTTAAGTATAAAGTTAAAAATTTAGGGTTAAGGGCATAAATAATTATATTTTTTTAGGTCAATTATAATAATTTTGCATTATGAAATTTAAATTGACACATGAATTTTTTTCAAAAGGATTAAATGTAATTTTTTTGAGTGAATAAGGTTTGATTTCATAAAATCATGGATCATACACAGGAAGAATTATCAGTGCCTCATTAACCCTCCAAACCTAGTTAGAGGAAAAGAGTGCACATGATAATACCCGAAAGGAAAAACAACATGAATGGCCTATAAATGAAATTACAAAAAACATTAAGAGCAATTATATGCTCTAGGCAATATCAAAAGCATCTCTCAGTAAAAGAGCTTGAACCTCTGTTGGAGGGAACCAAAAGTAATGTACCTCAAAATAAACATTTGAAGCCAATTTTGCGAGTGAATATGTGGACATATTTCCCTCACGTAGCACGTGCTGGAAGTAGATTATCCAATTGTGTTGCCTCAAACCATCTATATGAATCAAAAAAGAGCTCCCCTCATGTCTATTTCGAGTATCATTGATAAGTCTTAACGCATCCAAGCTATCAACCTCTAAACCGATCTGTCACAAACCTCTTCCCAAGAACAAATGAGCCCCTGATAAACACCACACAGATCCACATTGAGTACCGAACAAGACCCAATGAATTTAATGAAATAAAAGAGCCAATGACCCCTGTGACCCAAAGAATGCCACCGTAGGTCGCATGAGTATCAGTCGAACGACAACTGACGTCTGTGTTGATCTTCTCCCAACTCTCTTCGGGTGGGGACCAACGACATGGTCTACGCACCCCTACCGGAGCTGACTCTTGCACCATTCAATTTGATTGTAGAGCTTTGCAAGACAACATTTGTAGCTGATAACTACGTTCTAGTACCGACCCTGGCTCCTCTATGGGATTTCCAAACACCAAAGAGTATTTCTAACCACATATTCTAAATAATGGCACCGAAAAGAAGGTCCCATTCACTACTAACATTGGCGAAATAGCTAGGATTATATAGATTCACCCCAATACATGTCTTAATATCCATAAATACAAATTCATGTATTTTGACCTATTTGATTAAGCCATGCCAAATCGAGAGAGCTGCATGACAAATTCATAAGACATGATGAATATTCTTTGGATCAGACTAACAAATCGAGCAACGACTATCCTTAGCAAAATGACAAAGGACATGCTCCTTGATAGTCATAAGCTTACCACAACAAACTAGCCACATAAAGATCTTGATACGTTGAAGTCCCTTTAATCTATGGACGATCTTCCAAACTTTATCTTTCTCACCTTCCAACAAAACCGTGCGAATGTTGTAAGCCAATTTCATAGTGAATCGATGAGAAGCACAAACTTTTCAATCAATATTAAGGTGGGTGACGAGCCCTTTACAACCTCAATGCGTAACAAAATCAGTAAGGGTAGAAAGCCTTGGAATTGTAACCACGACCATTCCTCCTAGGTCGTTAACCATGTCAACAACAATTACATGACCAAGAGATAAAACATGCATGTACATGTGTCCAACATCAGCAATTCGAACGTCAAACCAAAAATCAATATTTCTCCCATTGCCGACATTCAAAACAATGTTTTGCCTCACATATTCCCAAACAATACTAAGACACTTCCAAAGCCTGAAACAATTTTGATAACGTAAAGATATCGGAACACCCTCCAGACATTTATATTTTGGGCAAGGAAACACAACCACAAAGCGTGCTTTTTGGCAAGCTAATGGAAAAATGATTTAATTAGGAAAGCCTCATTTTGATGAGAGAGCTACTAAAATCCAAGGCCACCCTAGACAAATGGTTCTCAAACATCATCCCAACAAACTAACGTACCCCACCTCTCTCTGACGCTATGCCCCAAATAAATCTTCTAATTAAATGCTCCAGCTTGAGGCATGTTTTCTTCGGGAGCATCATTGACTGCATGGTGTAAGACGAAATTGCTGCAAGAACATATTTGGCAAGTGTAATTTTTCGGCAAACGGAAAGTACTTAGCCTTCCAACCACTCAGTTTCCTATGAACCATTTGAACCAAGTAAGTAACAGCCTTCTACCCGATCTGGACGAAAACCAAATCATAAGTGTCACTGGAAATCAAATAAGAGAATTAAACTTTTAAATCAAAATCAAACAAGCACATAACTCAAGCAAATACAAAGTAGAACAATCAACAGTTTACAATCTTATAATTTCTTAATTCTGATTTAAACTTTAAAGACTATTTTGTAAAGTTTAAATGTCTAGGGACTAGAGTATAAATCTGCAAAAGTTAAGGGACTTTTCTATAAATTTCTATCAAATTACATTCTTATAGATATTTTCCTTTTATGGATTAAACAAGAAGAAAATTATCAACACATAGGCCTTTTTTAACACGTAAGGACTAAACAATAAAGAATCAAATCTTTAGGGACCTATTTGCAAATTTCTAAAAATTTCAAGGACCAAGGAATTATTCATTTTATTGAAATGTATTATTCGTAATCAGTTGTTCACTTCTAAACTTGATTTTTTTAAAAAAATTTGTGACTGAATCGAAATTTAATTGACAAATTTATGAATTGGTGACTAAAATGCAAATTTGTCAAAATTAGACTAAAAGTTTTGAAACTTTTAGTGTAGTTTCGAAACATGGCATTCCAATAATGTTTTAAGTATTGAAACTGACTGAAAGTTTTGAAACGTTTCCCCTAGTTTCGATACTAAAGTTGGAGTTTTGAAACTCTGCTCTATTTTTTGACCCATTTGAACTCTCTCCACCATCAAACCTTAATTTAAAGAATACCAAACATATGGAATAACGTGTTAAGAATGTTATAAACTAAATAACTATAAAAACTAAACAAAAGTTATAGCCAAAGCAATCATCAATCAATGCGTCATACAACTTTAAGCTAGATCATGATCAAAAGTTAACATGTACCAACTATTGAAGCCATTTTAACCTAACCATTCAAGTACTTACCATTTGACAATTTAAAAATCTAAATCATGTCTTACATTTCAACACTTATCTTGTTTCATGTATATCATCATAACCAAGTATACAAAGTATAACATGTTGTACCATAGCATAATTCACGCATATCAAATAAGTCACACATATCATAATTCACACATCTTTTAAACATAATATGTTCTATTATTCTTTATTTAAACCCTTAATTTATCAAGCATGCCATACCAAACATCATATTATGTCAATCAATCTTAACATAATTTAACATCAAGACATAACCAAGTCTAATCTTTAGCATGCTATTCCATTTGTTTTCATTCTTGTATTTACTCATCTGTATACCTTACTAGTACCTACAAATACCTACCGCCACATGTCAAGACCACGTAGCCCGCAAGCAAGATCCGACAACCTGCGACAAACAAGCAGTAATGAAGGATATCCAGCAAAAATGTGACAACGCACGTGATCATTGTGGATGACGATAGATGCGATCGCCCACAAACTGTCTAGTACATTTTGCAACCTGTGGAAAACAAAGCAGGAGCAACCTACGAACTACGAAGTTATCTGAGCAAACAGCGTTGGGCGACCACATTTCAACACATGCGATCGCGATCGATGACTAAACAAACTACAATGAAACATAGCCAATCCCATTATATCGCCATGACTCCCCAGTCACGACACATGTTCAGATTGTAACACCCCTACCCCGGGTTAGTAGCAACCCGGCTCGGGAGCGTTACCAACCAAGAACAAGGCATTAAAATACAAGCAAGAACAAGGCATAAGGGAAGAATAGACTAACTCATCCCTACTAAATGAGTTACTTAACTAGTAAGCAACTAAGAATACTTAACTTATCAAGCAAGCCATCTCATGTTTTGTTTACAAGTCATTATAAGGCATTCGAATAGGCCGCTAAAATGTTTGCTTTCATGTTTACATTGTAGGTTACTAGTTTCATGATTCATTTTGTATATTCAATCCATGATATCATATAACATTCGAATGGTAATTCAAGAAAGCATGGTTCATCTCGTTCTACGTTCAATTCAAGCAAGACATGAAGCATTTCATGTAACTTCAATTAGACATGATCATTAAAGCACTCAATGGTACATACCTTGAGTCCAAGCAAGCTAGCATTGCCATTTCTTACCATTGGCAACCATAGGATTAAGTATATATAAACATTCATGGTATTCATTCAATCATAGACATGTTCATTAAACAAGGCATTCGATTATCACCAGTAAATTAGATTGTGAACATTTTCAATCAATTTGTTACATATATGCGCAACAAAATACTTATATTCATAAAGAAATTTAGTTCATCACATGAATCAAACTTAACAACTAAGTTCATAACATAGAAGGCCCATACAAGGACAATATATACAAGTACTCAACTTCCAAAATGCATGATCAAGATAAACTATATACAATCTAGTGCCACCAATCTAGGAGCATTCAAAATAAGTATGAAACCATACTTTAACTTTGCTTGTGTGTTACTTCGAGCTCAAGGAAACAGGCTTCAGAATCAAGCAACGACCGAATCCTTTATCCTGTTGGTTGGGAAGGACGAAAACAAGAGTGATAAGTACAAGAATGCACTTAGTAAGGTAGTAACTAGTTCTAACCAATTGTTATATCAAGTTTTGTGTCATTTAGTCAAGAATGATCCTAGCTAAGGATTGCAAGCATTCGGCTAACATAAGAAACAAGAGACAATGAATCAAAATTCATGCTTCTATGTCAAGAATCAAGCAAATCATGCTTACATAACAAGTAATCAAGGAAATCGTGCTTACATGACAAGTAACATACAATTCATGGCTTTCATGTCAAGTAACATTCATTATATAACTTTCAAGAAAAGTAATATGTATTATAGGATTGTTATTTCATTTGTTATCAATTAAACAACCCCCTTGGTACTTAGTTTGTATAGGTAATCGAGTCTCCAACCAACTGTCGCCACAAGATGCACCGTAGTGCTGGTCAACCCTCCTACTATCACCAAAGACCACATACGTACCCTCCGTCTGTCGCCAAATAGGGGCCTTAGCCCTGGACCGTAGTCCACCCTAACACAATGAGCTCTAGACTCTAAGGCATGCTTCTACCTAATCCAACTAGCTACCATGGCTGTTCGATTTTAGCCATTTATACAAGTATTTCAAGTTCAAGATCATGTCAAGTATTCAGCAGGTTCATTATATACTAGGCCCTTAAGCCAATTGAGCCATAGCTCACATATCATGTAATTATCATGTGTTCATTTCACCAAGTTGGGATAACATTTCAAGCAAGTTCTTTAAGCATTCAATCACATGCCACATCACACATACAAGCACCAATGCTACCACTTAAACATGCATAGCAATCGAATTAAACATGAATTCAAGGATGTGATCAAATTTCATGAATTACTTTAATCATACTTCCTTCATTAAGCCTAGTACATATTAGGTCCATTTAAACAATACAAGAATGTAGACATGCTTGCTTTAGTTAGGACCTATTCCTAACTCTAGAATAAACTACACTCACAATACTTCAAGCTTAGCTAGTCTTGGATCCACACTCCTTTGTTCTTACTAATCATTCAACCAAGGCAATATTACTAGTACACAACATATACCAATCTGGCAGCATGTTATATATATTCTTTACTACACATAACTACACTTTTCTATACTTTAGTTCATGTAAAACAGGGCAGTAACCATTGTCCCAAAACTGTTTTCAAAACTGTCCAGAATTGCCTATACTGCTGCTGCCAGGCAGCTTGTACTCTACTCACTTAATCATGCATAACTTTCATTCCGTATGTCAGAATTTCAATTGGTTTACACTATTTGAAAGCTAACTTAACTGTTTTTCTAACCATATAGGCCTTCCATTTTAGTTATTTTCCAATTAATACAGTTTTTAGCTTAAAGACAGGGCAATTTACAACACTGGACAGTTTGCACTGTCCTAAGTGTTTCTTCTCTACAATTCATTCTACAATCCAGAATTCAGCTATGTTTTCTCCTAATGAATTTATACATGTTAAAGCACTGTCCATATAAATTTCAGCCTTAAAATCCATTTATAAAATTTATGGTGATTTTTCAAAGTTACTGCCCATAATAGAGTATTATGGGCAGATTACACTAGGTTGAGTTTCTAGCTTCATAACTCATCTAAACAAGATTCTAACATTATAATTAAACTTATTTTCATGTTCTTACATGTCTAGGTCTGTTTAATTCACTTAGAAATGTGCTTAAAATAGGGCATTATAATGTTAAGTTCAATCTGTTCTATTTGATCAATATTATACTTCTAATTCACCATTTGAGCAGTCCATTATCTAGTTTTAACTAATCCAATTGTATACATTCATTTTCCAGCAAGCTATTTACTCTTTTCAAGCCTCAACTCATCTAGCAATGTGAACAAATCAGGGCATTATTATAATTAGCATTTTTACCTATCAAAGCAGGCCCTATTCTCAATTTCCAGCAACCATATACATTCCCTTTATCAATTTGGCTACTAACACTCAAAATTTCAAGTACTATTCGAAGCTAACTTCATCCTAACATGCATAACAATCATCCTATTCAATTTAGGCAACAAGAACATCACAAACTTAAGATTCAAGCATTCTATTACATGTAGGAATCAAGCAATTTACCTTCTCCTAAGCTAATTTGATCAAAGCTAAATCAAGAAGCATGAATTGAAGATGATCTATGAAGCTTTCTCCCCCCTTTTCTCTCAATAATTCGGCTATGAAGATTTTGGAAGGAAGAAGATTATACAATTTTTGTCCATCTTTTCCCCTTAGGTGCCGTGAGTCACCACTTCACAAGGCACATGTTCTCATCAAATGAGAACATGTGTCTAGGCCTCCAATTCTAATGCAATTTACATGCAATCTCTAGAGCTTTGCATGTTCACATTTCCATCCTTCCATTTAAGCCTTCTAGTTTTAATTTCAATTCAATTTGGTTCTAATTTCACTTATTTGATCTTAAAGATAGCTAATGTTTTTTCTTCTTTAAATTGATTAGCACATGATTCAATTAGTCTATATCTTAGATAGTGGTAACCTTCCTAGGCCAAGTTTAGGGTGTTACAATTCTCCCCCCTTTAAAATAAATTCTCCCTCGAATTTACCTGAATCGAATAGGTGAGGATATTGCTTCCTCATGACTTCTTAAGATTCCCAAATTGCCTCTTTTATCTTATGATTTCTCCACAAGGCCTTGACAAGAGGAACATTTTTGTTCCTAAGCTTTCTAACTTCACGATCAAGAATCCATACAGGTTTTTCTTCGTAAGACAAGTCAGGATTCAATTCCACTTCTTCAGGCTCAAGGACATGGGATGGATCAGATCTGTATCTTCTAAGCATAGATACGTGAAAGACATTGTGAATCTTGTCAAATTCACTGGGAAGAGCCAATCGATAGGCCACTGGACCAATCCTTTCAATGATTTCGAATGGTCCAATGAATCGGGGACTGAGTTACTCTTTTCTTCCAAACCGAAAGACTTTCTTCCAAGGAGATACTTTGAGAAAGATCTTGTCTCCAACATTATGCTGGATGTCTCTCATTTTCAAGTCTGCATAGGCTTTTTGTCTATTAAAGGCTGCCTTCAGTCGATCATGAATGATCTTCACTTGTTCTTCGGTTTCTCTAAGCAATTGAGGTCCTAAAACCTTGCTTTCTCCCAATTTAAACCAGCACAAGGGAGTTCAACATTTCCTTCCGTATAGAGATTCGAAAGGAGCCATCTGGATAGATGTCTGGTAGCTATTGTTGTAAGCAAACTCTACTAGGGGTAGAGATTTCTCCTAGTTCTTTCTGAAGTCTATAACACAAGCACGTAGCATGTCTTCAAGCACTTGGATGATTCTTTCAGATTCTTTAGCTCCTATAGCATTCTATAAAGAATTCTAGAATAGAGAAGCAAATATAGGGCCACAATCATAGATTATAGCTGTAGGTACACCGTGTAATTGAATCCCGTCACGAATGTATAGCTCGACTAAGGCTTCCAAGCTCATGTTCATTCGAACAAGGATGAAATGAGTATACTTTGTAAATCTATCAACAATCACTCATACAACGTCGTTCTTTCTTGGAGTGGAAGGAAGACCAGTAACGAAGTCCATTGTAATCTGATTCCATTTCCACTGAGGGAATTCGATTGGTTAGAGCAATCCAGTAGGGACTTGATGCTCGGATTTGACTCTTTGACAAGTTAAGCACTTTGAAACAAAATTTGTGATAACCAATTTCATGCCTGGCCACCAGTATAGTGGTTTTAGGTCCTTGTACATCTTAACCGATCTCGGGTGAATCGAGAAAGAGCTTTGGTGAGCTTCTTGTAACATTTCTTGTTTTAGTTCCTCATTGTTAGGAACACATACTCTATCTTTGAAATAGAGGAGTCCATTCGACTTGAGGGAGAAGTCAGAATTGGACTCAGAGTCTAGCTTGGACATGATCTTCTGAAGATCTAGATCAATTTGCTGGAGTTCTTTGATTCTCGAGAACAAGCTAGATTGAACTTGAAGTTCAGACAAGAATTTCCGTCCTTTGGATAAACGAAAATGAGCATTGATAGCCAAGGAAGCTACAAAAGAATGGACAAGATCATTAAGAAAATTTTTCGAATGGTTACTTGTAAGACAAGAAATGTTCAATTCGAATAAATTACTTGTAATCCAAGAAAGATTAAATTCAAATAAATTATTATGGGATTTAGATTTAGGGGTTTACTCGAGTATGGTCTGCGACTAAGGGCATCAGTAACCACATTTGCTTTCCCCGAATGGTAGTCGATAACCAAATCGTAGTCTTTAAGTAACTCTAGCCATCTCTTTTGCCTCAAATTCAAGTCTTTCTGAGTTAGGAGGTATTTGAGACTCTTGTGGTCTATGAACAAGTTGCATTTCTCCCCAACAAGTAATGTCTCCAAACTTTGAGTGTAAACATGATAGCTGCCAATTCTAGATCGTGTAGGGTAGTTTGACTCGTGTGGTTTTAGTTGCCTTAAAGCATAAGCTACAACTTTTCCATCTTGCATCAGGATGCATCCTAGTCCCAAATGAGATGCATCACTATAGACAGTGAATTCTTTGCCCGATTCTGGTTGGAAGAGAACCAGAGCATGAGTCAGGGCTTGTTTAAGTTGATCGAAGCTTCGTTGTTGGTTCTCCGACCATACAAAGGGCGTGTCTTTACGAGTTAGCTTAGTCAAGCTTGCGACAATAGATGAAAATCCCTTGACAAAATGACGATAATACCCAGCTAAACCGAGAAAGCTTCTGACTTCACCAATATTCCTCAGAGGTCTCCAATTCATGATGGATTGAATTTTTCTCGGGTCTACTTTAATTCTTTCTACTGAGATGACATGGCCAAGGAACGAGACTTCTGATAGCCAGAATTCACACTTAGAGAACTTTGCTAACAATTGACGTTCTCGGAGAGTTTGCAATACAATTTGAAGGTGTTTAGAATGTTCTTCATTATTCCGAGAATGCACCAGGATGTCATCAATGAAGACGACCACAAACTTGTCAAGATAGGGCTTGAATACACAGTTTATGAGATCCATGAAAGCAGTTGGAGCATTCGTTAACCCGAATGACATTACAATGAATTCAAAATGGCCATATCGAGTACGAAAGGCTATCTTGGGTACATTTTCTTCTTTTCCCTCATTTGGCAGTATCCCGATAGAAAATTGATCTTTGAGAACACCGAAGCATCCTTGAGTTGATCGAAGAGATCTTCTACCCTTGGGAGAGGATATCGATTCTTGATAGTAAGCTTGTTTAATTGTCTGTAATCAATACAGAGTCTCGTAGTCCTATCTTTCTTCTTCACGAACAAGGCTGGAGCACCCTAGGGAGATGAGCTATGCTGAATAAAGCCTTTGTTTTGTAGCTCTTAGAGTTGCTTCTTGAGTTGTTTCAATTCAACAGGTGCAATTCTATAGGGTGTGATGAACACCAAAGTTGTTCTAGGTTGAACATCGATCCCGAACTCTACTTCTCTAGTTGGAGGGAGACTAGTGAGTTCCTCGGGAAAAACATCAAGATATTAAGATACAATAGGCACACTAGGTAAGTCGAATTCAAGTTCATCTTGTAAGACCATAACATAAAAGATTGAGGTCGGTTTCTTGTCAATTAGAAGGATTGATTCCTTTCCTAAACCTCGGAGATAAAGTCTCCTATTTTGGCAATCTACCCAGGCTTCATGTTTGCTTAACCAATCTAGTCCTAGCACTAGATCGAACTCACAAGTTGGTAATACATATAGATCAACATAGAAGGGTATATTTCGAATGAATAGGGGACAATTTCTACATATAAGGCTTATGTTTGTAATCCCCCCTATTGAGTTCGAAACTACAAGGATTTGTTTTACAATTTCAGGTTTTAACTTCAATTTTGCAATCAAAGATGAGCATACAAATGAATGAGTGGATCCCGAGTCTATTAAAGCATAAACAGTAGTTGAATTTAGCTCAACGGTACCTGCTATGACATCGGGTGATTCTTCATCTTCTTTTCCCTGGATATGATAGATTCGAGCAGGAGCCCAAGATTCTTGGTGAGTAGGAGCATTCGAATGGGGTCCTTTGTTCTTCCCCTGATTTCCAGATTGAGCTTGTCTAGGTCCCTTGTTTCGAATAGAGGGAGCTGAACTAGAATTTGTAGGAGTTCGATTTGGAACCTTGTTAGGATTCTGAGGACAATCCCTGATATAGTGATCGGAGGCTCCACCTAAGAAACACAGATTCTGTTGAGTTCTACATTGCCCGGTTGGGGCTTCTGGTAGAACATGCAAGTAGGATATTAAGCAGCTTTACCGAAATTCCCCGTACTATCAACAGAGATGATCGGGGCTGAAGGCTTGGTTACCGATTGGGATCTCGGTATGTAATTGCTCTTCTGAACATGAGTGTAATTCGAAGAGTGTTCTTTGGAGTGTTTTGACTTCTTTGACAGCCAGTGAGGCTTGTCATCATTTCTAGATCGTTTGTCTTTCCAGGAGTTACCACTTTTGTGTTTCTTAGAGGCCTTCATCTTTGGCTCAGTTGCAATAGCCTGGTTCACCAAATTCTGGAAGTCAGTGATACCCAAAGAAGTGAGTATTGGACTCAATTCATCATTCAATCCATCGATAAACATCCTACACTTATCAGTATCAGTCTTGATGTATTCCGACTCGTACTTGCTATACTTGCAGAAATCGCCCACGTACTGTTCAATAGGTCAACCACCTTTCTTGCGGTACAAGAAACACTTTCAGCGCTCGGCCAGGTATTGTTCACTAATGTATTTCTTCCTGAATTCCTTGAGGAAGAATTTCCAAGTTACAGCTTCAGTAGGAGCAGACAGGGTAGTGGTTTCCTACCAGCTTACAGCTTCATCTGCCAACAGGGCTATGGCACATTCGAGTTTGTGTTCATCAGAACAAGGTAGTTGTTTAGTTAAGATTCAAGTAGTGGCCTCTAACCAATACTTAGCTACTTCGGGATTGGCTTCATCAGTGCCTGTGAAAGTATAGGCCCGATGTTGAGCCTACTTTTCAAACGGGGCTCTGTTTGGCACAACAACAGGAGGAGGAATATTATGGTCTTGTTTCAAGGTAGTTACAAGATGATTGAACATATCCTTCATGCTCAGGAGACATTCCTACTGCATAGGATTTATAGCAGGAGCTTTCGTTGAGCAGCAGCTTGGGCTCGGGGTTGAGTTTGTTGTTGTGGAGGATTCTGCTCCATCCTCACACTATCTCCTTCATTCGAGGAGCCTTTGGGACTTTCATCATCCCGAGCGAGCCTTGTTTCAGACATTCTATGTTCAAATAGAACAATTAGGAATTCAGTTTAGTTAAGCACAGACACAAGCTATACAATACAAGTCTCCTAGGTGGCACAAGTATCCTATATGATGCAAGAGAGCCCGGTTTAGTCCTAGAACCGACTAAAAAGCTCTGATTACCAATAAATGTAACACCCCTACCCCGGGTTAGTAGCAACCCAGCTCGGGAGCGTTACCAAGCAAGAACAAGGCATTACAATACAAGCAGGAACAAAGTATAAGGTAAGAATAGACTAACTCATCCCTACTAAATGAGTTACTTAACTAGTAAGCAACCAAGCATACTTAACTTATCAAGCAAGCCATCTCATGTTTTGTTTACAAGTCATTATAAGGCATTCGAATAGGCCACTAAAATGTTTGCTTTCATGTTTACATTGTAGGTTAGTACTTTCAGGATTCATTTTGCATATTCAATCCATGATATCATATATCATTCGAATGGTAAGTCAAGCAAGCATGGTTCATCTCGTTCTACTTTAAATTCAAGCAAGACATGAAGCATTTCATGTAACTTCAATTAGACATGATAATTAAAGCACTCAATGGTACATACCTTTAGTCCAAGCAAGCTAGCATTGCCATTTCTTACCATTGGCAACCATAGGATTAAGTATATATAAACATTCATGCTATTCTTTCAATCATAGACATGTTCATTAAACAAGGCATTCAATTATCATAAGTGAATTAGATTGTGAACATTTTCAATCAATTTGTTAGATATATGCGCAGCAAAATACTTATGTTCACAAAGAAATTTAGTTCATCACATGACTCAAACTTAACAACTAAGTTCATAACATAGAAGGCTCATACAAGGACAATATATACAAGTACTCAACTTCCAAAATGCATGATCAAGATAAACTATATACAATCTAGTGCCACCAATCTAGGAGCATTCAAAATAAGTATGAAACCATACTTTAACTTTGCTTGTGTGTTGCTTCGAGCTTAAGGAAACAGGCTTCAGAATCAAGCAACGATCGAATCCTTTATCCTATTGGTTGGGAAGGATGAAAAAAAGTGTGATAAGTACAAGAATGTACTTAGTGAGGTAGTAACTAGTTCTAACCAACTGTTATATCAAGTTTTGTGTCATTTAGTCAAGAATGATCCTAGCTAAGGATTGCAAGCATTCGGCTAACATAAGAAACAAGAGACAATGAATCAAAATTCATACTTCTATGTCAAGAATCAAGCAAATCATGCTTACATAACAAGAAATCAAGCAAAACATGCTTACATAACAAGTAATCATGCAAATCGTGCTTACATGACAAGTAACATACAATTCATGGCTTTCATGTCAAATAACATTCATTATATAACTTTCAAGACAAGTAACATGTATTATAGGATTGTTATTTCATTTGTTATCAATTAAACAACCCCCTTGGTACTTAATTTGTTTAGGTAATCGAGTCTCCAACCAACTGTCGCAACAAGATGCACCATAGTGCTGGTCAACCCTCCTACTGTCACCAAAGACCACATACATACCCTTCGTCTGTCGCCAAATAAGGGCCTTAGCCCTGGACCGTAGTCCACCTAGACACAATGATCTCTAGACTCTAACGCATGCCCTTCTACCTAATGCAACTAGCTACCAAGGTTGTTCGATTTTAGCCATTTATACAAGTATTTCAAGTTCAAGATCATGTCAAGTATTCAGTAGGTTCATTATATACTAGGCCCTTAATCCAATTGAGCCATAGCTCACATATCATGTAATTCTCATGTGTTTATTTCACCAAGTTGGGATAACATTTGAAGCAAGTTCTTTAAGCATTCATTCACATGCCACATCACACATACAAGCACCAATGTTACCACTTAAACATGCATAACAATCGAATTAAACATGAATTCAAGGACGTGATCAAATTTCATGTATTGCTTTAATCATACTTCCCTTATTAAGCCAAGTCCATATTAGGCCCATTTAAACAATACAAGAATGTAGACATGCTTGCGTTGGTTAGGACCTAGTCCTAGCTTTAGAATAAACTACACTCACAATACTCCAAGCTTAGCTAGTCTTGGATCCACACTCCTTTGTTCTTAGCTTTAGGATGTTCCACCCTTTTCTCTACCACCAAGTTCACTCCTGGTTCTACCATATTACACAAGTAAATACATATTAAAACAAGTTCACGTAATCATTCAACCAAGGCAATATTACTAGTATACAACATATACCAATCTGGTAGCATGTTCATATATTCTTTACTACACATAACTACACTTGTCTATACTTTAATTCATGTAAAACAGGGCAGTAACCATTGTCCCAAAACTGTTTACAACATAGTTTTCAAAACTGTCCAGAATTGCCTATACTGCTGCTGCTAGGTAGCTTGTACTCTATTCACTTAATCATGCATAACTTTCATTTCGTACATCGGAATTTCAATTGGTTTACACTGTTGAAAAGATAACTTAACTTTATTTCTAACCATATAGGCCTTGAATTTTAGTTCTTTTCCAATTAATACAATTTTTAGCTTAAAGACAAGGTAATTTACAACACTAGACAATTTGCACTCTCCTTAGTGTTTCTTCTCTACAATTTTTTCTACAATCCAGAATTCAGTTATGTTTTCTCCTAATTAATTTAGACATGTTAAGGCATTATCCATATAAATTTTAGCCTTAAATTCCATTTATACAATTTATGGTGTTTTTTCAAAGTTACTGCCAAGAATAGAGTATTCTGGGCAGATTACACTAGGTTGAGTTTCTAGCTTCATAACTCATCTAAATAAGATTCTAACGTTGTAATTCAACTTATTTTCATGTTCTTACATGTCTAGGTCAGTTTAATTCACTTAGCAATGTGCTTAAAACAAGGATTATAATGTTAAGTTCAATTTGATCTATTTGGTCAATATTATAGTTCTAATTCACCATTTGAGCAGTCCATTATCTAGTTTTAACTAATCCAATTGTATACATTCATTTTCCAGCAAGCTATTTACTCTATTCAAGCCTCAATTCATCTAGCAATGTGACCAAATCAGGGCATTATATACAATTAGCATTTTTACCTATCAAAACAGTCCATATTCTCAATTTCCAGCAACCATATACATTTTCTTTATCAATTTGGGTGCTAACACTCAAAATTTCAAGTACTATTCGAAGCTAACTTCATCCTAACATGCATAACAATCATCCTATTCAATTTAGGCAACAAGAACGTCACAAACTTAAGATTCAAGCATTCTATTACATGTAGGAATCAAGCAATTTACCTTCTCCTAAGCTAATTTGATCAAAGCTAAATCAAAAAGCGTGGATTGAAGATGATCTATGAAGCTTTCTCTCTCCCCTTTTCTCTCAATAATTTGACTATGAAGGATTTTGGAAAGAAGAAGATGATACAATTTTTGTTCATCTTTTTCCCCTTAGGTGCCGTGAGTTACCACTACACAAGGTACATGTTCTCATCAAATGAGAACATGTGTCTAGGCCTCCAATTCTAATGCAATCTACATGCAATCTCTAGAGCTTTGCATGTTCACATTTCCGTCCTTCCATTTAAGCCTTCTAGTTTTAATTTCAATTCAATTTGGTTCTAATTTCACTTATTTGATCTTAAAGATAGCTAATGTTCTTTCTTCTTTAAATTGATTAGCACATGATTCAATTAGTCTATATCTTAGATAGTGGTAACCTTCCTAGGCCAAGTTTAGGGTGTTACACAGATGGTATAAAGCACACATGCAGTTGAAACCACAAGAGAAATTAAGACCTAGAGGACCCAAAACTAGCATAACAATCACAATAACACTCGACCAGCACCTGAGCCACCCTCAAAACCACTATCAGACCACCGTCTACGACTCTTGTTAACTTTGTCAGTAAACAATTAGTGCGGTGAACGTGGACCAAGTATGTGACCCTCATATTTTTCGGTAAGCCTCATCAAGATGGGAGGGGATAACTAATGCAACCCAGACGAAAGAACGGTAGAGGGTAATAACTTGATGGATCAGTAGGCAGCGGTGGCCATGCAGCAATTACAGTAGTTTTAGTAGAATTTTCGGTAACAAATTGGAACCAGTCCCCTCATGTTTGTAGCGGGGAAATGTGCACAACAAATGAGAGGGGCATTACCTTCGGAGGGTAGCAGCCAACAATTTTTGGAAATGCAGAAAAGGATGAAGAGTATGGAAAAGTCTTTGTTGCTTTCAAAGCACTAATATGAGCAACAACAAAAGCTCATGCAGGACCAGACCGAACAACATAGAATCGCGGATGAGAAAATGAAAGACTAATCTGGTAGTTATCTAAAAGGAATAAAGGTAAAGCATTTCAAGAAGAGCACCAAGAGGAGCAGATTTTTCCCCAACAAGAAACCTGGGTAACAACCTCAAGGGTCGGAGGAGGACTATGAGGATTCAGAGGAGATGTACTACAATCCCGCAGAAGATGCTGAACAGTAAGAACTTAGCAAAGATGGAGCAACTAGAGAAGAATTTTCAAAGCATCTAGAAATTTTCAACTAAGCAATCTCTCTCGGAATACCCGAAAGTACAAAAATGAGCCCTTATCTGCAGGTATTCTAAAACATCATGTATCTACATCTTTCAAAGTCTTAAACCTAATGTAAAATGGGAAGGGCGATTGATAAGTGTTCAAAATTACTATTTTTCTTACCCTTTTTACTCATATTATTGTTAGACTTAGGCTCATATTAGTTACATAATTAGTCATTCATGCATTAATCCATGTTTTCTTCCATTGTTGAGCTTGATTGCATAACTTGGTTGTTGTTGTGGGAAAAGATGCTGCTTTGGTGTGTTTTGTGTGTATGTGCAGGATCACTTGCCAAAGCAAGGCTAGAGCTAGTTTCCAGGGCAATGCATGAATGAGATGTCGAGCTAGTTGCCAAGGCAATGCATGAAGGAGACGCCGAGCCAGTTGCCAGGGCAATTGTCGACAAAGAATAAAGTGATATGGTAGTCAAAATTGATGACTAGACAAGCCCAAGATGACGTGGAGAAAAGCTAAATCCCAAAGGAGTTTGATTTCCATGAAGAAGTTAAAGATGAATTAAATTCCAAGAAGATAAGAGAAGTTCTAGAAGGAATATAATTATAATAAAGAATTATATTCTTTAAAGATAATTTAATTCCAACTTAACTTTCTCCTCAAATGAGGACTTTGACCTAGCCCTATAAATAGATTACCAGGCCGTCAACTTCAGAGAGAGGGAGAGTAGAGAGAATTTTCGACAAGCTTCAAGGGGGAGATCTCGACAAGAAGGCTTCATCCATTCTTCATCTTTTTCTTTCTTGTTCAATTAGGTTCATGCTAGGAATTCTTTGTCTTGTGTTTCTTTGGAACCTAGCCATGAACTAAATCTATTTTGCTATGGTTATTTTGTTTTGTGGTTGTGAGAAACAATTGGATTTTGTTTAGGTAATAAGAGTTTGCACTTTCTATTCAAGGTTTATCCATTCTTGGTTCTTATTCTTGTTTGCGACTGAATTGGGAGAGGATTTCGTAACTTCATCTATTTATCTAATATCGGGGGAGTTAGATTCAAGAAACGAATGAGTATGATCTTTATTCAATCTATTAATGGTGAAGATTAATCCGACTTAGGAATAAGTTAAGGATTTCAACGGCTAAGAGGAGCGCAAGATTGGTTGTTGTTCACCCTTGATTCACGCAGGGATGTATTATCAAGGCATGCACAAGTAGCTATAGTTTCGACTTAGGGATAAGAAGAAACCATTGAAGAACGCTCTACCGAACCTTGAAGTTGCTGCCCAGACGCCCAAGTAGTTGCCCAAGTAGTCGCCCAGGCAACCATCGAGTAGTTGCCAAGGCAACCCCGTTGTTCAAGTTGCCACGATAACTGAGCTGCCCTTGCATTCTTTTACCAAGACGATCCAATCGGCTATCACACCTCAATTCACGATAACCTGGCCTATCTCTCTCATTTGATCTCTTCTATTCTTTTACTTTATTGCTTTCTAGTTTAGTTATTAGTTTAAACTCCTATAATCTTCTACTTGTGTTTTCTTTTTACTTTTTACAGTGCAAGAGATTAGATTCTTGAAGTGGCACCAATCCCTGTGGAGACGATATCTTTTATACTATAACTTGTGACGTGTATACTTGCACAATTGCGTAGCACTTATTACGCGCAACAAGTTTTTGGCGCCGTTGTCGGGGATTGGCAATAGCGACTTTGTTTTTATTTTCTTGCACTTTCTTTTTACTTTTCTTGTTTAAGACTCAAAGGGCTAACAAAATTTGGTTTTGCATTGGTATATGACCAGGGCGAGACTGATTACACCAGAATATCCCTTTGATCTAGAAATCGAACGAACCTTACAAAGTCTTAGACGAAGATTAAGGGTAGCAATGGCTAATCAAGACGGCAATATGAATCAAGATGTTCCAGCAAGAGGAGGAGTGATTCTTGCATGAAACAGAACTATCCGAGACTATCTACAATCTTGAAGAAGATCTTGATGGACTTAATCCAGGAGTTGTCGCACCTGAAATTGAAGCCGACCACTTTGAGTTGAAACCGGTGATGTTTAATATGATCAACACAATTGGTCAATTTGGCAGCTCAGTCACTGAAAATGCACGACAACATCTTAAATATTTCCTCTAGATTTGCAACTCGTTTAAAATACACAGAGTCACCCTCGATGTTTTACGATTAAGATTGTTCCCCTATTCACTGAGGGATAGGGCGAAAGCATGGTTGAATAGCATTTTTGCCCGATCAATAGGATCTTGGACCGATCTTTGTCGTGATTTCCTTGCTCGGTTTAATCCTACAAATTTGACTGATAAGCTTCGTAACAACATTACTTCTTTTCGGCAGGCAGATGATGAATCCATGTACGAGGCTTGGGAGCGATATAGAGAACTTTTACACAAGTGCCCCCTACACAGATTCCCAGTGTGGACACAAGTAACAATGTTTTATAACGCCGTGAATACACCAACAAGGATGATGCTAGATGCCTCGGCAAACGGCATACTCCTAGATAAGTCATCGGAGGAAGCAATGCAAATTCTAAACAGGCTTGCTAAGAATGATTATCAATTCCCCTCTACTAGAAGATGAGGAGTTAGACGCCAAGCCACAATACATGAACTAGGATCATCAGACTCAATTTCGGCACAATTGGCCACTTTAACCAAGATGGTCTAGAACATGCAGAAACCAAACAACACACATGAGGTCAAGGTAATAGATTCTTTTTGTGAGTTATGTGGTGGTAACCATGATTCTTTTGAATGTATGCAGAATCCAGAATCTAGCTTCTATGTGGGGAATTACAACCGAAACAACAATGTGATGTCCAATACATACAATCCAGCTTGGAAGAAGCACTAGAATTTTTCATGGAGTAATCCCAACAACACTATAAACCAGAACTATTAGAATACACAAGCATCGGGATTCCAGGAGAATATGCCACGGCAACAGTTGCCGCAGCAACAACCGACAACATCTAGTTCTTTGGAAAATTCTCTAAATGCTTTTATGTTGAAAACGGAATCTTATATGGCTGAGAATAGTAACTTCATAAAAAGAACAGATGCTTTTATTAATAGGACCGAGATGAGATTGCAAACCCAAGAGGCGACAATCAAATCTTTGGAAAATCAAGTCGGACAATTTGCTCAAAACCTAAATACTAGACCGCAAGGAGGTTTACCTAGCGATACTGAAGTCGCAAGAGGAACTGACCATGAGCAATGTAAGGCGATCACCACTAGAAGTGGCCAACAACTTAAAGAGGCTCAAGCTCACTCATCAAATAAAACTCCACAAAAAGATCAAGACGAACCTAGCGGCAAAGCCTCAGATGTTGAACTAGGAATTGCCGCGGCAACCGGCAATAAGCATGCCTCGAAAACCGGCGATAAGGATGCCTCGGCAACTTGCGATAAGCATGCCTCGGCAACCCCAGTTGACAATGCCTCGGCAACTCTGGTTGTCCCGGCAATGCCGTCAATCAGGTTCCAAACCAATGAAAGGATCGAAGATATCTGACTTCCACCACTATTCCCACAAAGGTTGAAGCGACAAAAGCAAGAATATCAATTCAAGAAGTTTCTTGATATCCTAAAGCAAGTCCACATCAACTTTCCATTGGTGGAAGCAATTGAACAAATGTCGAACTATGCCAAGTTTCTTAAAGACATTGTGTCCAAGAGAACAAGGCTAGGAGAGTTTGAAATAGTTGCCGCAACAGAGGGATGTATGGCCATGTTGCACAATCATATGCCACCTAAGTTGAAGGATCCCAGAAGTTTCACAATACCTTGTTCCATTGGAAACCACTATGTCGGTAAAGCATTATGCGACCTTAGGGCTAGCATAAACTTGATGCCTAAATCGGTTTTCCAGAAACTAGGAATCGGGAAGGCAAGACCTACAACAGTTATGCTACAGCTAGATGACAAATCCTATGTGCATCTAGAGGGAAAAATCAAAGACATACTGGTAAAAGTTGATAAATTTATTTTTCCCGCTGACTTTATTGTTTTGGATTGTGAAGCAGATGAGCATGCACCTATCATTCTCGGGAGACCATTCCTAGCAACATGGAGAACCTTGATCGATGTTGAAAAGGGAGAACTCACAATGAGGGCGAATGACCAACAAGTTAAACTAAATGTGTTCCAAACACTAAGGCATGCCAATGATCAAAAAGAATGCTAACTTCTTCATGCCACGACAGAGTTTAACTTCGACGAGAAATTTAGTTACCTCGGCAACTACATTGCCGATCAAGAGGAACCTGAGGAGTATGAAGAACCGATCGATGAGGAACAACAAGAAGAGGCAAATTGGCTAGTCATTCGACCATGTACATACTTTGAACCACTGGATTACTCAGGTAAGGAAGGTAAGCTCGAAAAGCCCTCTATTGAACAACCACCGATTCTTGAGTTGAAACAGTTGCCAGAGCAACTAAAATTTGCTTACTTGGGAACCGATAATACATTGCCTGTAATTATTTCCTCTAAGTTACAGCCTGAGCAGGAAAAGAAGCTGATCAAAATGTTGATGCTACACAAGAAGGCAATAGGGTGGACAATTGCCGACTTGAAGGGAATTAGCCCGACAGTGTGCATACACAAGATTTTGTTGGAAGATGATCACAAACCTTCAATTGAGGCCCAGAGGAGATTGAATCATGCCATGAAAGGGGTTGTAATGAAAGAAATCATCAAGTGGCTTAACTCCGACATTATATACCCTATCTCTGATAGTACATGGTTAAGTTCGGTACAATGTGTGCCGAAAAAGGGAGGTATAACGGTGGTAAGTAATGAAAACAATGAACTCATTCCAACTAGGACTGTGACCGGTTGGAGGGTTTGTATGGATTATCGAAAGCTAAACAAAGCCATTAGGAAAGATCACTTCCCATTACCCTTTATTAATCAAATGCTTGACCGTCTTGCAGGTAAACCCTTTTATTGTTTTCTTGATGGTTATTCAGGTTACAATCAAATTGTCATAGCACCAGAAGATAAAGAAAAGACAACCTTCACATGCCCATACGATACTTATGCTTTCCGAAGGATGCCGTTCGGATTGTGTAACGCCCCGGCAACCTTCCAAAGATGCATGATGGCACTCTTTTCACACATGTTCGAAGACTTCCTTGAGATCTTCATGGATGATTTTTCCGTTTTTGGTAATGACTTCAACAATTGCCTCAACAATTTAGAGAAGGTGTTGGCAAGATGTGAAGAAACTGATTTAGTCCTCAATTGGGAGAAGTGCTATTTTATGGTAGATGAAGGAATAGTGCTCGACCACAAGATTTCATCCAAGGGAATTGAAGTAGACAAAGCCAATGTGATGTGATCGAGAGATTACCCCCACCAAGTTCGGTTAAAGGAATTCGAAGCTTTCTTGGACATGCAGGTTTTTACAGGAGGTTCATTCATAATTTTTCTAAAATCACTAAACCCTTGTGCAATTTGCTTGAACAGGATAAAGTCTTCGATTTTGATGATTCTTGTGCCCAAGCATTCAAAACCCTAAAGGAAAAGCTTGCCTCGATACCCATTGTCGTTCCACCAGATTGGACGCTACCTTTTGAGCTCATGTGTGATACAAATGATTTTGTTGTAGGAGCAGTCCTAGGCCAATGCACAAGTAAGACCTTCCATGTGATATACTACGCTAGTAAAACTCTTAATAATGCTCAATTGAATTACACAACAATGGAGAAAGAATTACTAGCTGTAGTTTTTGCATTTGACAAGTTCCGATCCTATTTGATTGGTAAAAAGGTAATTGTTCATACGGACCATTCGACAATCAAATATCTATTTGCTAAAAAGGATGCAAACCTCACTTGATTCGTTGGATATTACTTTTACAAGGATTTGATATTGAAATTAAGGACAGGAAAGGAACATAAAATCAAGTGGCCGATCACTTATCACGTTTAAAACGCAATAGGGAGGAGGACGCGGATCTAGAGATATGCGATGCATTCTCGAATGAGCAACTTTTAGTTACCTCGGCAACCATGGACGCGCATGCCTCGACAACTCTCAACACTGCAGCAACCATGGATGCGCATGCCTCGGCAACCCTCGACGCCTCGGCAACCATGGACGTGCACGCCTCGGCAACAATGGATGTGTATGCCTCGGCAACCATGGATGCGTATGCCTCGACAATTTTGGGAGCAGTCGCCATGACAGCACATGCCTCGGCAATACCTTGGTACGCGGATTTAGTTAATTTCCTTGTTTGTGGTATTTTACCTTATGGTCTTACTCACCAAGGGAGGAAGCAGTTTCGCCATGATGCTAAGCATTACTTTTGGGATGAGCCTCTTTTGTTTAAACAATGTGCAGATCAGGTTATTCGCTGATGTGTCCCTGAAGAGGAGCAGCAGAATGTACTCCAGCAATGCCACTCTTCACCCTATGGAGGACATTTTGGAGGAACTCGTACCGCGGCCAAGGTTTTGCAATCTGGTTTGTATTGGCCAACATTGTACAAAGATGCCCAAGACTTTTACAAGCAATGTGATCATTCCCAGAGAACGAGCAATATCTCTAGACGACATGAGATGCCACTCCAAAACATCATCGAGGTGGAATTGTTCGATGTATGGGGGATCGATTTTATGGGACCTTTCCCATCTTCATTCGGCAACATCTACATTCTACTTGCCGTCGACTACGTGTCTAAATGGGTTGAGGCAGCTGCAGTTCCCAACAACGATTCCAAGACCGTACAACGATTCTTGCAGAAAAACATATTTACACGGTTTGGGATGCCGAGAGCAATTATCAATGACGAAGGCAAGCATTTTGACAACAGGCTTATTGTTAAGATGTTGCAACGCTTCGGCGTATCACACAAGATTGCCACAGCATATTACCCACAAACCAACGGGCAAGCAGAAATTTCCAACCGGGAATTGAAGGGTATACTCGAGAAAATTGTAAGTCCCTCTAGGAAGGATTGGTCCTTAAGACTAGATGACGCATTTTGGGCATATCGCACTGCATTCAAAACAACCTTAGGTATGTCCCCCTTCTGACTTGTCTATGGCAAAAATGCCATCTACCGGTGGAAATCGAACACAAGGCATATTGGGCAATCAAGACCGTGAATATGGATTGGGAAAGTACCGGACAAAAGCGTTTGTTGGACCTCAATGAGATAGAAGAATTTCATGCACTCGTCTATAACAATGCACAAATCTACAAGGAGAAAACAAAGCAATGGCATGACAAGAAACTATTGCCGTGGCAATTCACAGCAGGGCAACTAGTGCTCTTATTCAATTCTCGGCTAAAACTTTTCTCGGGAAAGCTAAAATCAAGATGGTCAGGACCATTCGAAGTTGTCAAACCATTCTCCCATGGTGCCATGATAATCAAGTCCATCACTGACAAACATGAATTCAAAGTTAATGGACAAAGATTAAAGCACTACAATGGTGCCCATGTGGAACGTAACAAAGAAGTGGTCACTTTAGGAGATGCATGAGCATGCTCTCCTTTCAATATTTTTTTTATTTTCATTTTTATTCTTAGGAGATATTTTATTTTTCTTCATTATTTTTAGTTTCCAGGTTTTCTTTGCCACAACAAAGACTCACAACCACCATGCTAAGGAAATTCACTACCGACTACTTGCCACGGCAACCAACCCTAAAGATGCCACGACAACGGAAGCTAAAGACATCCCGAAAACCACTACAAAAGCTAAAGGTAAAGCACCTATGCCCGAATCAACTCGTACAGAATCATTTTCTGGTTTTTCAGATTCGGACGAGTCCTCCATTGCACCAACAAAGACTGTACCAATTGAATCCTCCAAGCGAAAAGCCAATGAAATTGATGAAGAGGACGATGAGGACAACCCCATACGAGGATCGATTCCACCATCGGCAACAAGGAAACAACCATCGCGTTCAAGCAAGAGAATCAAGATACCGACCAAAAGGAACTAATCATCCACGACGATGAACTCTCAGAGTAAGTCCTCGTTTGTATTTTATTTTTCGTTATTTTTATTTTTCTTTAATGCATACATTGAGGACAATGCCTCACTCGAGTTTGGGGGGGATTGTTATTAGCAGTTACCATGTTTAGTTGCATTCATCTTAAGTATTGCATTTAGGATACATAAATTGCTTGCCGTGCCTTTAGTTGGAACAAGAATTGCCTAGATTTGATGAATATCCAATGATGACTTTGCCAATGCACTTAATTGATAGAATTTTTATTCTAGGATAACCATGGAAAAACTTAGAATTTTACTATGATGCTAAATTTGATGAAACACTGTTGTGGTTTGATTGATTTAATGAATTCTAGTGAACTTAGGTTGATAATTAAACAAATTGGGGGATTAGAATAAAAATTGGATGAATGCTAGAGGTGCCCGAAATTGGCTGTAGCATGTGCTAAGAAAATTGATCGCTAGAGGTTCCCGAAACCTGCTCTAGTATATGCTAAAAATTGATCGCTAGAGGTGCCCGAAAATGACTCTAGTTAAAACATGTTAAAAAGAACCTAATGAAGTAATTTGAAAACCTCTTGTTTGCATAGAATCTAAAAAATCAACTTGCACACAACTCCGCACACACTCACAAGCATTATAGTTTGATTCCGAGTAACTCCTAAGTTTTTCGAAAAATGAAAAGCCAATCATACTTTGTGCCCTGGTTTTGAGAATTGAAATCAAGTTCAGAGCTAAGTTTATGAAAATTGATGTCTTGGCAGGTAATTATTAGTTTGCATTGCTTGAGGACAAGAGTTTGAGTTTGGGGGTGTGATAAGTGTTCAAAAGTACTATTTTTCTTACCCTTTTTACTCAATTATTGTTAGACTTAGGCTCATATTAGTTACATAATTAGTCATTCATGCATTAATCCATGTTTCCTTCCATCGTTGAGCTTGATTGCATAACTTGGTTGTTTTTGTGGGAAAAGATGTTGCTTTAGTGTGTTTTGTGTGTATGTGCAGGATCACTTGTCAAAGCAAGGCTAGAGCTAGTTGCCAGGGCCATGCATGAAGGAGATGCCAAGCTAGTTGCCAGGGCAATGCATGAAGGAGATGCCGAGCTAGTTACCAGGGCAATTGTCGACAAAGAATAAGGTGATATGGTAGTCGAAATTGATGACTAGACAAGCCCAAGATGACGTGGAGCAAAGCTAAATCCCAAAGGAGTTTGATTTCCATGAAGAGGTTAAAGAAGAATTAAATTCCAAGAAGATAGGAAAAGTTCTAGAAGGAATATAATTATAATAAAGAATTATATTTTTTAAAGATAATTTAATTCGAATTTAACTTCCTCCTCAAAGGAGGACTTTGATCTAGCCCTATAAATAGATCACCAAGCCGCCAACTTCAGAGAAAGGGAGAGTAGAGAGAATTTTTGACAAGCTTCAAGGGGGAGATCTCGACAAGAAGGCTTCATCTATTCTTCATCTTTTTCTTTCTTGTTCAATTAGGTTCATGCTAGGAATTCTTTGTCTTGTGTTTCTTTGGAACCTAGCCATGAACTAAATCTATTTGGCTATGGTTATTGTGTTTTGTGGTTGTGAGAAACGATTGGATTTTGTTTAGGTAATAAGAGTTTGCACTTTTTATTCAAGGTTTATTCATTCTTGGTTCTTATTATTGTTTGTGAGTGAATTGGGAGAGGATCTCGTAACTTCATCTATTTATCTAATATTAGGAGAGTTAGATTCAAGAAACAAATGAGTATGATCTTTATTCAATATATTGATGGTGAAGATTAATCCGACTTAGGAATAAGTTAAGGATTTCAACGGCTAAGAGGAGTGCAAGATTGGTTGTTGTTCACCCTTGATTCACGCAAGGATGTATTAAAGGCATGCACAAGTAGCTAGAGTTTCGACTTAGGGAAAAGAAGAAACCATTGAAGAACGCTCTGTCAAACCTTGAAGTTACTGCCCAGACGCCTAAGTAGTTGCCCAACTAGTCGCCCAGGCAACCCCGTTGTGCAAGTTGCCAGAACAACTGAGTTGCCCTTGCACTCTTTTACCAAGATGATTCAATCGGCTATCACACCTCAACTCATGATAACCTGGCCTATCTCCCTCATTTGATCTCTTCTATTATTTTTCTTTATTGCTTTCTAGTTTAGTTATTAGTTTAAACTCCTATAATCTTCCACTTGTATTTTCTTTTACTTTTTACAGTGCAAGAGATTAGATTCTTGAAGTGGCACCAATCCCTGTGGAGACGATATCTTTTATAATATAACTTGCGACGTGTATACTTGCACAATTGCGTAGCACTTATTACGCGCAACAGTGACCCTCAAGATCACCTGTCTCACTTTCTGGACCATATGGACTTATTTGGTGCTTTTGATCAAGTTAAATGTCGGACGTTCTCAATGACTCTAAAGGATTCTGCTCAAGCTTGGTATCTCCAGCTCCTGCCAAAATCAATTTCCAACTTGACCAGCTGTCTGATATGTTTATGAGTGAAATTTTAGTAAACAAGGTATTAGAAAGATCGCTGAAGTATCCCATGTCTATAATCCAGAGGCTAGGAGAATGTCTACGAGATTTTTTTCTAGCGATTTCACGTTGAGACTATGCAAACCAAGGAGGTTCCCAACATATTTGTTATTTCTAGTTTCATCAACGAAACTTTGCATCAGCATCTTAAATATAATTTACTGGATCGACCATCGATGACACTATTAGAGCTATATGAGAAGGTTTAGCCATAAACTGAAAATGAGGAGGCAAACAACATAAGGTCCTTAGAACACAATTGAGCATTGGGATTCAACTCTAGAGAGATTATCTGCGTATAGAACTTATCATGAGTGAACAGAGTCACCTTCGTAGATATTACACTAAATTGAGCACTCTGGAATTTTGAGACAAATGATTCCTTTAAGGTAGTGCGACCACAAGGAGCATTCCGGACGTAGGTGTGAGTTCCACAAGGCCCAAGGATACTATATAGATGATTGCGTGAATTTGAGAAACGCGATTGAATTCGCATTGAGACGTGGGGAAATTAGAAAGATTTATAGTTCCCCATCACAGACAAGTCGAAGATAACAAGGAGACTTAAGAATTGGGACCATAGAACAACATAAGAAATAATCAGGGTAATAGAGGCATTATACATATGATAATTGGAGTAGATAAGGGGTGGAATCAGTCAAGCGCCAAGCGTAAGGCACATGTGTAAGGGATAATGTTAGTTTCAGCAGGAATGATGAAGAGGATTAAGTATACAGATTCGTTATGGAAGAAGAAAGCAATGATCTCATCATTGTTATAGCTATAATAGAAGCCTTCATGATGAAAATAATTTTGGTTGATACAAGTAGTGCTGTGGAAGTGACTGGCTGGTGTGCTTTCAAGCAAATGGGAATTCCAAGTTCAAAATTGAAACCAATGAGCATGGGGTATGGGTTTAGTAACCATGGGAGATGTTGATAATAAGGTCACACAAATGGCTAATTTTCTAGTCACCGATAACCCATCTACATTCAACGCTATCTTTAGGAGACCTATAATGAGAAAGGCTAAAATGATGGCAGCCCCTTTTTTTTCTACATGTCAAGTTCCCTACACCCTCGGGGGAGGGTTTTACGCAGGATGATTAAAAGACAGAAAGGCAATGCCACATTCTTTTACTCCAATTAGCCCAAAAGCAGAAGGGTCATGACCACGCTATTGGAGAAACCACGTCCCAGCAGAGAGGACCCGAAGTTAATATCTTAAATAAAACTATGATGAATCTCGAGAGCCTGGACCTTAGAGAAAGTGAAAAGCTTGCAAAACCAGAGCCGATAGAAGCAATGGAGATGGTGGAAATTCACCTGGATGAGCCTGAAAAGCTTACTAGAATTGTGGCAGGGTTGTACACGCAGAGTAGAAGAAGATTGGTAAGATTGCTATGAGACAATGCTGGTATTTTTGCATGGTCAGCTGCGGACATGCCTGGGATAGACCCAAGTGTGATTAAGCATTCTTTGCATGTTGATCCAACGGTGAAGCCTAATCGACAAAAAAAAAGAAAATTCTTGGAAGATAAGGTGTAAGACATCAAGCTAGAAATAGAAAAGTTAATTATGGCATATTTTATCGAGGAAGTTAGGTACCCGTAGTGGTTGTCGAATGTATTTAGGGTTAAGAAGTCCAATGGAAAATGGACTTCACCGACCTCAATAAAGCATGTCCCAAAGATAGTTTCCCATTGCCATCCATCGACCGGTTAGTGGATGCCTCTGCCGGACATAAGTTCACGAGCTTCATGGGTGCTTTTACTTGATACAACCAAATCGTGATGTCAAAGGAGGACAAAGAAAAATGGTCTTCATCACTGAGGATGACCTGTGTTGCTACAAAGTGATGTCGTTCGAATTAAAGAATGCGAGGGCAATGTACCAAAGGTTAGTTAATAAAATTTTAAGCCATCAAATAGGAAGAAATATGGAAGTTTATATTGATTACATGCTAACCATGAGTACATCTTTTGAGCAACATTTGGTCGACCTACAAGAAGTTTTTGATATGCTGCGCTTATACAAGATGCGCCTGAATCATGAAAAGTGTGCCTGAATCGGCATTGAGGAAAATCCAGAGAAGATAAAGGCGGTTTTAGATATCATACCCCCGACAAACATCAAGGATATCCAGAATCTAAATGGCAAGATGGTTGAATTGAATAGATTTTTGTACAGGTTAGCAGATAAGTGCCTTCCATTCTTTAAAGCTTTGTAAGGTCATTTTCATTGGACAGAAGGTTGTCAATAAGCATTTGACCATTTAAAGAAATATTTGGCCAGTCCCCTATGTTGGCAGTGCCTAAGGAGGGAGAAGTCTTATTGATGTACTTGGCAGCTACCGATGAAATAGTAGTAACAATACTGGTTCGATAGGAAGAGGATGTTCAAACGTCAGCATGGTCCTGGAGCCAGCGGATAAGAGGTATACGAGATTAGAAAAGTTGGTTTTTGCTTTGGCAACAATGGCCAAAACACTTCGCCATTACTTTCAATTAAATCAAGTAATTGTTTTAATAGACGAACCTTCCAAAGAGGTTTTAAGAAAGGTAGATGATCAAAGGTTGATGATAAAGTGGGGAATAGAGCCCAGCGAATTTGATATTGTGTACCGATCGCGGAAAGTGATCAAGGCTTAGGTGTTAGCTGATTTTGTTGTGAAGTATACGTTTGCAGATCAAACAACAATTCCACTGGCTGAAAATATTAATGTCGGTGGAGAAGCTCGGGAAATTCAGTAGCAACCTTCTCAAACTAAGGAAGAACAGATCAAGAGTACCCAACCTTGGACTTCGCATGTTGATGGATCAGTGGCTGCCAGTAGGGTAGGAGTAGGTGTGTTGTTAAGTGCACCCAACGCAAAGGAAGAATGGCAGTATGTGCTCAGCTTTCCATTCGCTCTATCCAATAATGTAATAGAGTACGAAGCTATAATAGTAGGACCAGAACTTGCATCCAGACTTAAAGTAAGTGCACTGCAAGTATTTACTGACTCCCAGTTGGTGGTTAAGAAGTTATCAAGCGAATACGAGTTCCACAATGAAATGCTACTCAAATACTATAAGAGGGTGAAAAGTTACAATAAATACATATACCCTTTCATATCATATTCTTTGCGAACATTTTATTCCACATGTAATGAAATTATATGGGACTAATCTTCCATAATACAAGATTGTTAGCACAGTTCAATCAATACCGCATAACGAAAATACCCAAGGGGATAACGTCAGAGCGAATGCTTTAGCAAGGTTTGCAACAACGCTCGAGATCCAAAGGCGGGACAAATTCTTAATGGAGCATAGAGGGTATCCTTCTTTTGTAGAAGAGATCCAAGTGTGTCTGTAACACCCTAGTTTTAGGCCTAGCGATTTTTGAGCTAATTAGACGGTTCGGTGAACCGAGTTAGAGATTCGAGTCAGATTCGGGATTAAATATTTTTATGCAAGATAAAAATATGTAAAATTGGTTAAAAATACTTATTAAATATATTTTAATTATTGGTAAATTCAATTTTGGAAAGTAAGGTTTGGGAATGTGACATTTTGGTCTAGTGACTAAAATGTAAACGTGTAAAACTATATTTTGGTGACTATTTTGTAAAGAGTAAAAAATTTGAATCTTTAAGGGGCTTTTATCACTTTAATCAGATATTTCCCTTAATTAGGCATTTTAATAAATTTTTTAATTAATTAATAGTTAAAGATGAAAGGGATTTTAATAAAAGAGTTTATTTGGTTAAAACATTTTCTTACGTAACTTCTTTTGACTCAACTTTTCTCTCTACTTTCTTATCAGCCAAACTACCTTTTTTCTTCTAAAATCTCTATATTTTAATCCTTTTCATCCAACTTTGATTTCAAAATGGTTTCCATGGATTTCTACAACAAGCTTTATTTGTTTTCTTGAAGATTTCAATCTAATCTTGCCAATTAAGGGAAAAGCAAGGGATTGGAGGTGATATTTGTTCTTCTCCTCTAATCAAGCTTCTTTATTCAAATTCCCAAGTTCTTGACTCTTTAAATATGTTTCCTAATGAGGTTTTATGATTTAATTGAAGAACATAATTAAATCAAGGTTTAATTGATGAATTTATGTGATTTTCGAATTAGATCTATTTTTTTGTTCTTTATTGATTCGAATCATGATTTTGATGTTTAATAATGTTGAGATAATGGTTTTAACATTGGAATCCCGAAATTAAGCGAATCTCTAATTGTTTAGGTCGATAGTTATGTGTTTTTTAGGAGTTGTGGTTGTTTAATGGTTGCTGGAGGTATAAGGATGTTATGAGATGGTTTTTAGATGTCATTTGATGTTAATTGATGATTTTAAGTGATAGGTTATGGCTGGGTTAAGTTTGGAGGTCAATCGATGTGGTTTTCGGTTGTTTCGGATGGGCGTTTGGTAGCTTCTAGCGAAACCGTGTTGTGGAATTTTTTGCTGGGATTTTGAATGCATTATGATGCATTAATCCTCTGTTGTAATGTGGCTAAAACAGGGGAGGTTGATCCGTTAGCTACCGGTGAAGTGTTGGAGGCTTCGGACACTTGATTGTGTGTCGGCGAATTGAGGTTTTGCGCGTCAGGGAGTGGAACTAGTTTTAAAGCTTTTCAAAGGATTGAAAAAAAGGTTTAGGGGTTTATATTAAGCTTGAAATGCTAATCTAAGCTCAAAAGTAAGTATGGAAGAATTCACTCCCGGTTCTCGGTTTTCCCATTGTTTTGTATAATCATGCTCATGTTTTAGAAAGAGATTTGTTACCTACTATTATGCATGCTTTTATGAATTGAGAGATGATTCATGTGATCCCATAATATTGATTTATGGCTTTTAAAGAGATTATGTCATGTTGAGAAAATGTTGTGCATTGAGATTTCTTGAAATACGGTGAAGAAAATGGTTTATGTCTATGCATTGGAAAAATAGTAAGGTAAGATGGTTTTAAAGTATATATTAGCATGTGGCTGGGATTTAATTATTGTCGGATATAATTGGTCCACCAATTGGATTAAAGTGCACTCTAAATACAAAATTCGTACGTGAAACAGATTCTTCGGTTGCACAATAGGGGTAAAGCTATTGTGAAGTGATAGAGGTAGTGCTCTCACATACGGGCAATGGGGGTAGTGCCATCACAGCCGAAGTGAGATTATGGTGAGGGTAGTTTCACCATGAGACTTGATAGGGGTAGTGCCATCAAGGAATCCACATTTCTAAACTTGAATGGACATGTGTAGTGCTATCCAAGGATGGGGGTAGTGCCATCCGAGTCACTTGTTATGCCAATATATGAGATAAACATGTATCATAGTTTTTGTAATGATATGTATAATATGATTTATACATGAGATTGTGTTTAAGCTATTCTAGGGATAAGCATGCTTGAGAAGTTTTGAATGAGATTTGCATTATGGTTAATGCATGAGAATTATGATACACGTTGAAAGGATGATTTTGTAATCGCTTTGAAAAGAGATTTCAAGCATGAGAAGTTTTGAGCATGAGGTTTGAGAAATATTTGAGAAATGGTTTAAAATGCATTGTTGTTGGTTTTTAATTGAGCGTCCCTCACTAAGCATATTGCTTACGCTATCTTTTTTAACAATGCTGAGAAGTAACTTGTTCGGGCAGCAAAGAAGCAAGAAAGAGAGTCCAAGGGATTTCACTTTGCTCAAGTATGGTTTTAAACTAGTTCGATAGAAATAATTTGCAATGGGAGGGTACAAATTTTGTTTAGGAGTATGTTTTATGAATCTCCATGTTTTGACACAAGTTTATGTTGCTTATATGGACTTGTAAATGGCCTTTAAGAGTTGGTTTCTGGTTTGGATTGCATTTGAGGGTTGAAGTGTTTGGTTATTAGGAAGCATGCCTTTAGTTGTTGATATCGAGTTTGAATTGATATGTGTATTATTACGTATGTGTTTGGAAGCATGTTTTGGGTGTAATATATATTTGGGGTGTGTATTAAAGTGTTTGGGGCTAATGTGTATATGTTTAATGTGGTTCTAAGGTGTGTTGAATATGCATTTTCTGCAAATCTATACGTAAGTTTCAGAATCTTATGAACAAGTTTCGAAACCTATTGAAGCTAGTTTTGAAACTAGGCCCAAGGTTTCGAAACCTTGAGGCAACTCTAGCTATTGGAAAAATTGTTTCGAAACCTTTAGTGGGAATATTTTTGCAAAGTTGACAAATAGTTTGAAATGTTATATTTTGGTCCACGATATTTGTAAATACAATTGTATGAGCTCGGTTTGTCGTTTTGAGCTGAAATTTGGCTAGCAAGCATGTAACCTGATTAATTAAAGATTGGTAAACTCAAAATGGTACACGTCCTAATAATTTTCAAGAATTGTCCCTAAATTACAATTAAGTGCAATTGGATGTTGATTCGACGCCCGATTGAGTTGAGTTTGCAGCCTTGGCTAATCACTCACCATATATTATAATATTGCATCTAGATAAGATAAAAGAAAAAAATGGACGTAAATTTGAGTTATTTCTTCACAGTTTGCTTTGGCAAACCTAATGTAGCTCGCTTGGTTCGGTCTTGCTACTAGGCCGAATCGAGGGGGTTACATTTTGTGGTATCAGAGCCAGGTTTATGAAAAATTGGGAGGTAAGTTGGTTGATTTCTTGATGTTTTCTATGCACGGTGGTTGTTTTAAGTCTTATTCTGATCGTTGATTGACTGAGTGATATGTACGGTTGTCGCAACCAGTTTTAGGAGTTTTGACGTTTTGGAAAACTTTATAAAATCATACAGTAGCCACCAATCTTTTTTAAAAAAGTGTGATTGGATCACTTTTAAAACAAGGGTATTTTGATAAAAAAACATTTTATTTATAAAAATAACATTTTGGTCTACGGAAAACAAAGAAAACAAGTTCGGGGGTCGATTACGTGTGGGGTAGGGTTAGCACCCCCCACAACGCCCAAAAACTGGTACCTAATTGATTCCAAAAAGTGCTTTAAAAATTGGAATTTGCAAGTTCACAAAATTTCGATTTATTTATTCACAAAGTGAATGTAAATCTATTTTAACGGCCTTATCGCCCGAGAAATAAACTTTAATCAGCGCCAAAACTCCTGGCGCTAACTTGTCATTCCCGATTGATAAGACACTGCATTAATTAAGTTTTCACTTTTTTAAAACAAGCCAAAGAAAAGATTAGGTGTGTTATCGTTTTTTAGAATTTAGTGTATAAACCCTAAAGAAACATCTACCTTTATTTTAACTATTAAGTTTAAATACAATTAAATGTATCTTATGGAAAATGAAGAATGTTTTACAACATATACGTCTCTATTCTATGTTTTAAGTCCTTAATCCTAAGGTTTACACACATACATATATACATATAAAAACAAAAGGAAAAAAAGCTTAAATTAAATTAACTATAAAAATAATTGAAAAAATAAAGAAAAGGGCAATTAATTTTATTTATCAAAAAAATCTGTATTATGGATTAAATTAAAAGAAAACCAAAATGTGAGGGTTAATTCGAAAACAATTAAAAATTCAGTGCCAAATTGAAATGAAAAAGGATGAAATTGGATAGATCTAAAACAAAGGTGTTGCGACGCAAGAACCATGAAAGAAGGGCGCGGGTTATAATCGGGTTTGAGTCGGGTCAAACAGGTTGGTATATATAGCTAATGTTATAAACAAAAATCATTTTCTCCCCTTATTTCCAAACAAATCAAAACCGGTTATATTAAAATTATTTGAAATGTTCTTCGTGTTCTTCATTTCATGAAGAACATGATGAACATTCACCGTGCCGACCGTCTTCCACCGGTGTCGGCTGCCGTTGCTGGCGGCGAAATTCCCAAAAAATCCATAATCTGGCAACCTCAAAATAGCATTTTTTCACCAGAGTTACGTCGAAGCCAAATCAAACAGTGTTTTAAAGGTAAAATCAATCCCCTTTTCTTTATTAAATTCGAAACAAAAAGAAAAAAAAATGAAAATGTTACCAGAAACTTACTTCTTTTATTGCTTTGGAACTTCGATTACAATTGCTTGCTTCTGCTGATTTTTCAACTTCCGAATGCTAGTTGACTGTGTAATTTGTGTGTATCTAGTGTCCGTTGCTGTAATTGTTGTGTGTCCTTGTTACAATGATTTACAATGCTATTTATAGTACAAGAATTTCCTAAATCCTAAGCTTAAATCCTCGATTTCTTCCCTTCTGATTGCTTGATTTTTGCCATAGCACCGATTTGGGGATTCTGGTCTTCTGCTTTGGTTGACTTTGCCTCTGATTTGGCTCCGAATTTCATCTTGTTGCTTCAATTTTTGGCTAGAGCTTAAAATTAGGGATTTATGCTTTTGCTGATTTAGGATTTGACCATTTTATTTCCTTTTTGTATGTTTCTGATAACTTCAAATGCTGAGGAGATTCCGGGAAGGAGCGATTCAAGGCGGCAATGGTGCAATCATCTGTCGGAGAAGATGAAACATTTGCCAGAGGCTGGAAAGGCACGTGCGTGGCTGCCACGCGCGAATGGTGATCCACGTGATACACCCCGAAGTGATATGGGCCATCAGATCTCGTCCTGATCGAACAGCTATGTGAGTGAAGTGCTATATCAACCCCAGCTGGCGCGATCTACGCCGATGGATCACAGATTGATCGAACGGCCTCCTTTCTGCTGCACAAAAAATAAAAGACGAAAGTTAGGGTTTAGTTTATCCAAGGAAACGGGCCGAACGGCCCCTTGTATATTGGACTCTTTTTGTAATGTTGTTTTTTTACTAAATCTAATGGACCTTTTCTTATTTTATTTAAGTAGGCTGCATGTTTACTTTTTGGGTTTTAATATTTAATTAATATATTATTAACAAAAATGCATATAACCTATGTTAATTCTAACTACCATAATATCCTAACATATGACAACTATACTAATTATAACACACTAAGTATACTATACGGTAGCTAGATGATTCACATTAATTAACATACGACACTTATACTAATTATGTTGCAACACTAACAATGTAATATAAAACCGAAAATGACATAGTTAATACAATGAAAGTAAAAAAAGTTAGGTGAAAATTCAGTGACAACAACTTCCCCCCTTTGGTCATTTCGGTGAAACATGAATAGAGCAAAGAACAAAAGGCACTGATTTTCACCAATTACCAAACCGTCAATGCCTAAAAAGAACGGGTTCTATTATCCTTGTGCTCGAATAGATAAGCGAGTTTCATTCTTCAAATGCCTGAATGGTTTAGGCAGGTTCTATTCTCTTCATGCTCAAATAGATGAGCAGGTTCCATTTTCCAAATGCCCGAACGATTTAGGCAGGTTCTATTCTCCTCATGCTCGAATAGATGAGCAGGTTCCATTCTCGAAATGCCCAAATGGATAGGAAGGTTTCATTCTCCAAATGCTCGAATGGATGGGCTTCTATTCTCCTAATGCTCGAATAGATGAGCAGGTTCCATTCTCTAAATGCCCGAACGGATAGGCTGGTTCTATTCTCCTCATGCTCGAATAGATAAGTAGATTCCATTCTCCAAATGCCCAAACGGATGGGCGGGTTCTAAAGGGTTTCATCCTCCTTATGCTTGGATGGATAAGCGGGTTCCAAAACCTATAAAAAAAACAAATGCAAATGATCCAACTAAGATGCATATGCTCCTGGGTATGCCTAGTCATGAATGCATGTCTTATCTTTTTTGCTCTTTTTTCTTAACAAATTCTCAAGCGATAGACAAAGAAGAAATTGTGAAGTTCTGAGAAATTTGGATTATATCATCTCAAACATTTTCTCAACTTTGGCAACAGATGGTGAGTGTCTATTTTGGCCTATCCCATCAGAAAAGACAGTATGATTTCTTCTCATTTCTCTACATTGAATGGCTTTGCACTAAGAAAGCTTGCAATAACTCATCTTTCAATTCTAGTTTGCTTCACCAATTTGTTGTTGTTAAAATTCCATCGACCATTCCTTGGAAAGAAATCTTTAACCTTATGAGCTGTAGGATACGTCCTTCGATTTAGGTGAAATTGGAGTTTACCAAAACATCACCATGTTGTACCATAGGTTTAATGCCCTATTCTTTTCCCGTGACTTCTGCCTCTTCCTCCAAGAAAGCTCTTTTTGAAGTGTATAGCATTTCTAGGACACCTAAAAGTGAAACTCCGAGGGGACTTACGGGGAATGCATTGGTTTGCCATCATTAATGCGTGGGAAATCATCTGAAAGTTGCAACTGTATGCTACGATGATTGACTAAATAATCAGAGATAGTCATCTCCATCATTTTTGATTTACCATTCTTATTATTATTACTTCTTTGCTTCATATGATCTTTGCACATTTGCTCGCTCAATCCAGTTTTCTTGCATTCCTGGTTGGAAGGACTGACTTTATCCTCATATTCTTCAACACTCTTTTAGCCTTTGTCAAGTTATCATTGTAGTTGATACATCAATGTTCAGTGACAGGTTTCCTAGAATCCTGTTGTTCTTCCAATGTCTCATATCATTAACTATTTTCTCCAATGTATGTAAAATTGTTCTCATTGTTGTAGAAAACAAATTATCTCTGTAAGCATCTCTGTTTTGCAACATGCTGTCTTAAGGTAACGCCAAAGCATCTCTTGAGGGTCTTTAGCAGAGATTTGCAGCAAAACCTATTTCCATCTTGAATTTCCTCATAAGTTTGCTGTTTTTTATGCCCTAAGCTCCAAATTTGACCATGGAATACCTCATAGTTCCAATACCCTTCTAGACAAATTTCAAAGTAATGCTCAAAAATCTTTTGTATATTTCAAGTAATTTAAAATTTATTAATTCTCATTTCAATGCAAGATGCTTTATAGAAAGATGTCAAGGGAGGAAAAGAAAAGGTCCACACAACATTATTTTATTGGTATTGTGGCAAACACAAAAAGAGATTACAAGGAAAGGAATAAGTATTCAGATATCAAAAACCAAAACTCCTCCTATCATGACTTCATAAGATGCCTTGAATGTCAACTACACTGAGCAGACCCTGGAAAAAATAATTATGTGGAAAGATATGAAACTTCCAGGTATAGAATCACCAAGATCGATTTGTAGAAGGACTACCTTTGCAAATTATCTGAGCTGCCCTTTACGGGTTTTCAACTCAGATCCTCCTTTGGTTTCAAAACGCCCTTTGCAGGTTTTCATTTTGAGCCCCCATTTTCTTTTTTCTTCTTTTATTTTCTTTTCTTTTTTCTTTTCTTTTTTTTCTTTTTCTTATCTTCTTCAAACATAATACTTTTTAATCAAGTCTGAATTTATTGGGTTCTAGAGTTCGTCTCCATCCACTTCGGCTAAAATTGACGCTCTCCCTGAGAAAACCTTTGTTACAATGTAAGGTCCCTCCCAATTCGGTGCCCATTTTTCTCAAGAATCGCTTTGGATTGGCAGTTTCTTCCTCAACACCAAATCCCATTCTTTGAATTCTCTTGGGTAGACTTTCTTCTCGTGATCCCTTATCATCCTTTTCTGGTACATTTTCCCATGACACAATGCCTTTAACCTCTTTTCATCAATCAAATTAATCTGGTCATATCTTGCCTGCATTCATTCTGCCTCTTCTAATTTCGCTTCCATTAAGACACAGAGTAATAGTATCTCAACCTCAATGGGTAGCATAGCTTCTACTCCATATACCAAGGAGAAATGTGTTGCCCAGTGGAAGTTCTTACTCCAGTTCGATAAGCATATAAGGAAAATAGCAGCTTCTCGTACCAATCTTTATAGGTATTAATCATTTTTGCAATTATCTTATTAATATTCTTATTCACAGCCTCCACTGCCGCATTCATCTTTGGGCGATATACCACAGAATTATAATTTTTGACATTGAACTGCTCACAGACTCCACTTATCATTCTATTATTCAAATTAGAGGCATTGGCAGTGATGATACTTTCAGGTAAACCGTATTGACAGATGATTTCCTTTTTCAAAAGCTTGCAAACCGTGGTTCTGGTGACGTTTGCATACAAGGCTGTTTCTACCCACTTTGTGAAATAATCAATGGCTACCAAGATAAAATGATGCTCGTTTGACGCCTTAGGGTGAATCTATCCAATGACATCAATACCCCACATGGAGAATGGCCAAGGGGCTGTCATAACATGAAGAGGTTGAGGTGGCGTATGAACCTTGACAACATAGATTTGGCACTTGTGGCATTTGCGAGAATAGATGATGCAATCACCTTCCATGGTTGACCAATAATATCCAAGACGCATGATCTTTCTAGTCATGGTGAAACCACTAGGATGGGTTCCGCAGACTCCTTCATGAACTTCTTCCATAATTAATTGAGCCTCTTTTGCTGTCACGCATCTTAGAAACACTTGATCACGACTTCTTTTTGTTTAAATCTCTCCATCAAGGACATACCCTGAGGCCATTTTCCTAATCATTTTCTTTTCATTCTCTATAGCTTGCGGCGGGTATTGCTGGAATTTTACATATTGCAAGATGTCATGATACCATGGCAATCCATCCATCTCTTCTTCCTCATCATAACAATGAGCTGGAGAGTCTAGCATATGTAACCTGATGGGCATCATCTCAGAACCCTCACTTACCCTAAACATGGTGGCTAAGGTGGCTAAAGCATCAACCATTTGGTTGTCATCTCTGGGGAGATATTTGAAAGTGATCTCATCAAATTCTTTGGTCAACTTTAGAACCAACTTGTGGTATTCTAACAACTTTGCATCTTTTGTCTCCCATTCGCTACGTATCTGATAAATGACTAATGCAGAGTCCCCAAAATCTCTTAAAGTACAGATTTTCCTCCTTATATCTTCTCTTAGTCCCATTATATAGGCCTCGTACTCTGCCATATTATTATTGTAGAAAAACTTGAAACGACTGGTAAAAGGGTAATAATCTCTCTCCGGTGAAACCAGAACTGCCCCTATACCTCTTCCTAATGCATTTATTGCACCATCAAAGTTCATAACCCAAGATTATGTTGAAGCCTCATCATCTTCTGAGATACACATCAAGTCTTCATCAGGAAAATTAAAGTTTAATGCTTCATAGTCATCACAAGCACGACTTGCCAAAAAGTCTACTATGGCTCTCCCTTTTATCACTTTTTGGCTCACATACTGGATATTAAATTCTGATAATAACATCTGCCAAGGCGTTAACCTTCCTGATAGAGTCGGGGCCTTCATCATGAACTTCAGTGGATCCAATTTCGAGATTAGCCACGTAACGTGATAAAACATATATTGTCCTAGCTTTTTAGCTGCCCAGACCAGAGCACAACATAGTTTTTCAATCGACGAATATCTGGTTTCACAATCTATGAATTTCTTGCTCAACTAATATATCACCTTTTCTTTTCTTCCAGTATCATCATGTTGCACTAACACACAACCTATGGAATTTTCATAGACCGTTAGGTACAAGATCAGTGGTCTGTCTGAAATAGGTGGTACTAATACTGGAGGATTACTCAATTGTTCTTTGATCTTTTCCAAAGCCGCTTGGCATTCTTCATCCCGTGTTCTCGGGTTATTCTTCCTGAATAACCTAAACATTGGATCGCACTTATCAGTTAACTGAGAAATGAAGCGCACAATGTAATTTAATTGTCCTAGGAAACCTCAAACTTCCTTTTGTGTTTGAGGTGGGGGAAGTTCCTGTATAGCTTTTATCTTATCAGGATCGATCTCAATTCCTCTTTTGCTCACAACAAAACCTAATAACTTGCCAGATATGACCCCAAATGTGCACTTATTTGGGTTGAGCTTCAATTGGAACTTTCTTAGTCTTAGGAAGAGCTTTTCTAAATTGACCAAATGTTCTTCCTTAGATCGAGATTTGGCGATCATATCGTCGACGTATACCTCTATTTCTCTATGCATCATATCATGGAAAAAGGGTGACCATGGCCCTTTGATTGGTTGCCCCTGCATTCTTAAGTCCAAAGGGCATCACTTTATGGCAAAAAGTTCCCCAGAGCGTCACAAAAGTTGTATTTTCCATGTCTTCTGGGCACATCTTAATCTGGTTATACCCAGAGAAACCATCCATGAAAGAGAAGAGTGAATATCCAGTTGTATTGTCGACTAAAGTGTCAATGTGTGGGAGTGGGAAATTGTCCGTAGGGCTTGCCTTATTGAGGTCCTTGTAGTTAACACACATTCATACTTATCCATCCTTCTTCAGTACTGGGACAATATTCGCCACCCATTCCGGATACTTTGCTACCTCAAGGAATCCTGCATCGTACTGCTTCTTTACCTCATCCCTGATCTTGAGGAGTGTTTCAGCCTTCATTCTTCTCAGCTTTTGCTTTACAGGTTCACATCCTTCCTTTATAGGGAGCCTATGCATGATGATGTCGGTGTCAAGGCCGGGCATATCTTGATACGACCATGCGAAAATATCTTTAAACTCTTTTAAAAGCTCAATCAGACTTTGTCTAGTTTTGGCTGTAATGGTAGTACCGATCTTTATCTCTCGTTTTTCTTCTTCGGTACCGAGGTTTAATATTTCTAGTTCCTCTTTATATCGTAGAATATGCTTTTTCTCTCATTCTACCATTCTGAGCATATCACTGGGTACATCATATTCTTGCTCATCATCAATATTTCCAACTTCTTCCAAGCATAGAGGCGATTCAAAGTCAACCTTGAAGTCAAACTCTGATTCATTCATGTCAATGGTATTTGAAGACCTGAAAAGGAATAGGCAAAAGATATATACAAAGGGAAGAAACAAAATGAATGGAATGTTTTTTATGCCTTAAGGTTTTCATTTATTTTTGGTTTATTTATGAAAAGAAAGTTTACCGCACAAGATTTAAGGAAATGCATCTTTTATTGAATTTAAATTTAAAATTTGACATAGGCCCTTTACATAGATCCCCTATTGTCTCCGGGCCTGGAGCAAAGGGGTTGGTTTTTAGAATTACTCTGAACATGTCGTAAAGACTATAGGAATTTTTTTAGCAATCCAATTGTCAAGCTCAAAGCAAGGGCAGATCATTGACAGGTAATGGCTCTCTTCTTCTTCTTCAGTCACAACGTTAATACTCAGCTTTTCAAACACTTCACGTAGAGCACTCTCTCCTTTTCCTTTATCATTAATTGGGGCACTTGGATCCAGCATGCCTCCAGGTATAAAGTTATGGCTCAGGGGAGGGAAAGTCATTGACTCCCATTCAATTTCCTCTCCCTTCAATCTAGCCCTTCTTCTTTCTTGATGTTTTCTGATTTCACCCTTTCTTTTCCATTTGTTGGGCTTAAATCCCAAGCCAAACCGATCCTTTTTTGCTGGGATTACTACAGGATACAACCTTCTTTGATGTCTCTTTTTGAATCCTTTCCCAATTTCTGCTCCTTTCCCAAGCGTTTGTTTTACCTGCATCTTTGCACAGCTTGATAATTTCGGTTCTGGCACCTTGCTCCCTTCAGTGACAAAGGTTGCATTGACTAGCTCCAATGTCCTGAAATGACACTCGAGCGCACCCTCAGTGACAAAGGTTGCAGTGACAAGGATGCATCAGTGCATTGACTAGCTGTCCATCGATCACGAATTTCAACTTCTAATGTAAAGTAGATGGGACCGCTCATGCTGTGTGGATCCACGGGCGCCCAAGCAAGCAGTTGTAACTAGGTCTTATATCCATGACCACAAACTCAACATCGAAGGTCGTTGGTCTAATTTGCAAAGGCACCTCAATTTTCCCTAACACATCTTTCTGAGTTCCATCAAATGCTCTAACCGTATTTTGATAAGTTCTCATATGGGAACTATCTATTGGCAGCTTCTTCAATGTGGCTAACGGTAGAACATTCAGCGCCGATCCATTATCAATTAGGACTCCAGGTAACATGTGTCCTTTACATCTGGTAGTGATGTGTAAAGCCTTGTACGATCTCATTCCTTCACCTGGTATTTCTTCATCATTGAATGAAATGAAGTTGTTGACAACAATGGTACCGACTAACATGTCCATCTTATCGGTTGTGATTTCTTTTGATACGAATGTCCAGTTCAGAATCTTTAACAAGGCCTCACGGTGGCCTTTAGAACTTAATAACAAAGAAAACATAGAAATTCGAGCCAGAAGCTTGTGGAGTTGCTCCACGATGCTGTATTCATTGTGTTTTAAAATATTCAAGAATTCTTGAGCTTCTGGTTCCTTTATAGGCTTATGATATGTTGTCGGTTTCTCTTTGAAGAAATCTCTATTATCTTCTTTCTTAGGTTCCTCGGTAGCAGTTTTTCTTTGCGCTGCATCTTTATCCTCTTCTATTGGCTGGGAATAGAGCCTTCCACTCCTCGTGAAATGGCTCACCTCATTGACTAGCTCTTGTTTTTCTTGAACAGATGTGTCTCCCGGAGCTGCCACTGCAAAAGCATAATTCCAAGGGTCTTGCTTGCTATCCTCGTATGGAAACAGGGTTGGCGCCTTAATTATAAGCTGCGGGGTTACACCCCTTGTTGGCTCACTAACTCTCGTTTTAGCCTTAATAACTAAAGGCTTCATTCCAGAGTAATCTCTTCTAGAGGGTGACTCCTCTGATGCACATACATCCAACATGCATTCCTTATCTTCTTTTTCAAAGAACTCAAGTTCTTTTTCATTCATATTGTCTTGAACCAGTTGCCTAAACTCTAAGCAACAATCAAACTCATGTCCATCCTTCATGTGGTATTCACAGTACAATTCGTCTTCAACTTTTAGCTTTTGGGCTCCTTCTTTCAGCATCCCTATGGCCACCATTTGAGCCCATACTCACTTCATGGGAGTTCTAACTTTAGCAACACATTTTTTAACCACCTTATCCTCCTCCACTATGATTGCATTCACACCTGCCTTCTGATGATTTGGCAAAGGATTTCCTTTTTCTTCTGACGTATCAAATAATAACATCCCTGATTTTCTTAAGTCATCCACCACCCTTTTGAATGCAGTGCAATTTTCAATGGTATGCCCCCTAACTCCTACATGGTATTCACATTGTGCCTTCTCATCATACCATGGTGGGTATGATGGTGAGAATAGGGGAACATGTCTTGGCAACACCATTTGGGATTTGACCAGTTCAGCGAACAATTTTGCATATGTCATTGGGATAGGAGGAAAATATGGTTTCGAGATCCCTTGATATCTTCGTTCTTCCTTCGGATGATTTGTGACTGCTGGAGCTGTGGTCGAGACATTGGGTTTGTAGAAGACTACCCCCTTGAGTAACTTTGGTTATAGGCATTAGTGCCATTGACTTCATTGTTTCTCCTTTTGTATGGTTTCTTTGTTTCCCCACTATCTAACTTTCCATTTTTCATGGCTGCAAGTATCAACTCTCCAGTTATAAGCATGTCCGTGAAACTCTTTGTGGCATGATTGAGCATACGATCATGAAAGAACCCTTTAATGCCTCCACGAACATTGGGGTGACCTCACTTTCCAGCAATGATGGTTGGACTTGGGCAACCACATCCCTCCATCTTTGCGCGTACTGGCGGAAGCTCTCATGATACTTTTGCTCCAATCCTTGCAAAACTAAATGGGTTGGAATCATGTTTGAAATATGCATGTACTGCTCACTAAAGGCTCTGGACAAATCTTTCCATGATCTGATGTTGACTCGACTTAGTTGCGTGTACCGTCGTGTAACTAATCCTACTAAACTGTCATAGAAGCAATGGATAAGCAGCTTCTCGTTCTCGAGATACATCAAGATTTTCCTGCAATACATAGTTAGATGTGTTATAGGGCACGAAGTTCCATTATATTTTTTGAAGTCAAGGACTTTGAACTTTGGTGGTACTACCAGGTCAGTCACTAGGCTTAAATCCTTGGCATCCACTCCTCCATATATACCTCCTTCTTGGAAAGACTTAATCATTCCCTCCAACTTCTCATAACGATCCTCTCATTTCTTCTTAGCTTTCACCTTGTCGGTAATTTTATCGAGATCAGGCACCTCAATGACCTCCTCAGAGTTTATCTTCCTATCATTCCGCGCCGAAGCCTCAATAAAATGTGGAGAAATCTTGGCCTCAGAAGATTGAGCTTCTCTTTGCATGCTTGGATGGACGAAGGCCATTGCCTGAAATTTTGGCATGGCATTTGCCTCCTCACCAGCTTCCACTATGTGTGGGTCCTTAAAGCCTAACATGGCTGCAATTGAACCAATTATCTTTTGATGAACTAACTCCATCTGTTGCTTCAGATCCGTCTCCAGCTTGTCTAACCTATCTGGGGTACTCTTATGGTTGCTTTCTAAGGCCGTCACTCTGTCTTCCATTCCTCTGGCTTGAGACCGAGTACCGTACTTGTGATTTGTTTTTGCTATTTTGATTTTCTGTCATTTTTATTTAAGTTAGATTCTTATTATTTCATGTATGCATGCACAAATGTAAATTCAAACACAGAAAAATGGAATGCAAATGCATGAATGCAAGCGAAGGGTCGTCAATTCCATAAAACATCTGCTCAAGAAACAACTCTTTTATTAAATATGAAATGGTCCATATTACATCAAATTTCCTTTACAAATATTTTTCAGCTTGAACTCCTAGTTCCTTAATTTCTTCAATGAGCCACATAAGCCTCGGTCCCACTTCTCCTGTTGACTTGACGTACTGACGAAGAGCTGTAGCTTCAATGGCTAACACCACCACGTGTCGAGCCACATCCTGTAACTGGGTCATGACAGTCTTGTCAAAATCATCCCGTTCTTGAAATCTTCTAGCCACATCTCTAAGACGAGTGAACCAGTAATCATTACCTCCCTCAGCTATGTCTTCAAGGACCAGGATCTTCGTCCTATATTCTTGGATGATGTTATCCATTCCTTCAACAGGTTTCTTCAAGATATCATTCTCACTTAGATAGGCCTGAATGCCAATATAGGTGTGATGATTCTAGAGTCTATGCAACGAGTGGTTTAGATCATCTATTTTGGCTTGCAACTCAGTAACACAAGCCTGACTCTACTTTAGCTTCACACTGGTCTGGTCATATGCCTTTTACAACTAAAATAAGTGAATCTTGTTGTCGTGGGCTTTCCTTTTCCATGCAGCCACACTTTCTTTCTCACTTTCATGAACCCGTTTGCCATTTCCATTTTCAATTATTAGCTTACCCTTCTTCTTCTCTTCAACAAGGGCTCATCTATATTTCTCGACCTCGCGCCTTCCTCGTTCCTTTTCTTTCCTTACAGCATGCTCAATTTCTTGCTTTCACTGCTCTGGGGTCTTTCTCAGATCAACATTTTGAACAGTAGTTCGAAGCTTGAGGAAGTCAACCTTTTAAACCTCAAACTTCTTTTCTAGGTCTTCATACAACTTTATCACTCGCTTCGTCTCTCCTTTATATTTCTCAACATAAAGGCTTGACTCAAACTTGTCTCTTTGGTTCTGCTCTCGTAAGGCTTCTATCTCCAACTTAGCCCTTCTTAATTCTTCTCTTAAAATGTCAGCTTCTGTAGGGACTACCTTTAAGTGTTCTTCTAGAGACTTGGCTTGTTCGGGTGTAGGTGCTATGATTTTGTCATTTACTCTCGTATGCCTCCAAATATCATATTCTGGGGTGTACATATAATGACTATCAAATTCTAACTTCATATGATAACAACGGTTCCATGCATCACTGATTGTTTGAACCTTCTGTCTGAATTCTCCTTGGAACTCGAACTCTGATGAGCCGAGACCGGTAGTGAATGGGATGAACTACCGAGACCCAAACTGACGAGATACTAGAAAATAGGCACATCCAATTCCTCCCCACAAACTTAGTAGCATTAGAAAGTTGAAATCTCCACATTTGTACAAAAGCTTAGTATGACCCATCCGAGGAACCCTTCATCTAATGTCTTCGTCAATCCAATCCCTGAATATATCAATCTATTTATTCTTTTTAACAACATGCCACTCATTTACCAAGAATTCTCGAAGAGGTGAGAAGTTCAGGGAAAACACATTTGATAAGGCCAATGTTGGGCATTTCCAAAAGTGACTAAGGGCCCAGATTTGTAGAAGTGGACCACACCCTCCAAAGCGAACACCTTCAACTTTTCAAAAAGCATTAAGGGAAATGAATGTTTTAGCAAGTATAGCTGGTACCAGATTGACTCCTCTCTTTAGCTGTTCAAGGAAATCAAGTAATGCCATATTAATGTTCCCTAGAACCTTTGGAAAGATGGCTAAACCATAAATTGCAATGGCTAGGAGATCAACTCTCTTTTCCTTGTCGGGGTGAATTGAAATTATACTTTTGATGCTTGACCAAGGGAAATTAAAGGTGCCTCCTCTCTTTCGTATCAACCCATTGACCCAACCATCACTCACACCAGCGAACATTTGAAGCTTTGCATGTGGTTTTTGTTTTTGGGAGGCTTGGCATAGACCCAGTTCTTCTTCACTTTACACAGGTTGAAAAGGGCTAAGTACTCCTCAAATGTAGGCATCATATCTTCTTTATTAAAAGTGAAGCAACAATACCTTGGATTCCATAATTGAACCAAGGCTTTCAGAAACTGTTCATCAACCTTCACGTACAAGAGATAGGCTATGTCACCATAGACTTCATGGAACAACTGCTTAGTCTCATAATCAAAGTGCTCCCAGATTTCCCGTAATTCTTGCACATTGTTCTGTTTGATACTGATGTGGCCATATTCTGGAGTTTTTGTCTCATGATCAGTGGCTAGACTATCTCCAAATGTTCGCTGATTCACCTCAGACCAATGTTGCACCTTTGCATTCTCATATTCACTTTTCAAAATTCGTTCGTCCATAACAAGAGCTTTTCAAAGTTGAGCAATGATTTTGAGAATCAACCCCTTCTAAATATTTAATGATGTGGCATGAATGGATATGAAAAACAACAAGACAATGAAAAGGAAGATTAAAATCAATAAAACACAAATAATTCAAAATAATTTCATGAACAATTATGGGCAGCACATTCCAACACTCCAGGCCATGTCTCCCTTTATTACTAAAACCCTAGGTTTTTTGCATGGCTCTATTGGGGTGGGCTCTAAGTTTTCAAACAGTTGGGTTCTAAAAGGTACCCGAGCTGTCCTTGTTATCCCCTACTAAGGGCAGCAAGGCCCCTGGTTCTCACCCATTATAGGTTTCAAACGAACCAAGTTCAACTCAGGAAGACTCACTTCCTATGTCTTCTCGAAGAATCAGTATCCTAACGAAGACATGAGGCATATGAGTCCCGAAGGTACTTGCTAGGCTCATACGGAGAATCAATATTCTGACATGAGCAAAGCGTTTTCCCCGCACTTATCAATTGGGTGGAGCTCAGAAATAGAGCTTTTTGCAATAATTTTTTAAATGCGTAAAATAGAATTACATTCATTGAGCAGATAAATAAATTGAAACCTTTGTGAACTTGCAAATTCCTTTTCTAAAAACATTTTGAAAACAATTTGTGGCCTAACCCTCTTTTGTTTTTTAGAAAAAAAACAAAATTTCCCGAGCTGAGTCGCCAAGCTGTCGCAACCCTTTTTAGGAGTTTTGACGTTTTGGAAAACTTTATAAAATCACAGAGTCGCCACCAATCTTTTTTAAAAAAGTGTGATTGAATCACTTTTAAAACAAGGTTATTTTGATAAAAACGTTTTATTTATCAAAATAACATTTTGGTCCACGAAAAACAAAGAAAACAAGTTCGGGGTCAGTTACGTGTGGGGAAGGGATAGCACCCCCACAACTCCCAAAAACTGGTACCTAATTGATTCCAAAAAGTGCTTTAAAAACTAGAATTTGCAAGTTCACAAAATTTCGATTTATTTATCCTCAAAGTGAATGTAAATCTATTTTAATGGCCTTATCGCCCGAGAAATAAACTTTAATCACCGCCAACACTCCTGGCGCTAACCCGTCATTCCATTTGATAAGACACCATATTAATTAAGTTTTCACTTTTTTAAAACAAACCAAAGAGAAGATTAGGTGTGTTATCGTTTTTTAGAATTTAGTGTTTAAACCCTAAAGAAACATCTACCGTTGTTTTAACTATTAAGTTTATATACAATTAAGTGTGTTTTATGGAAAGTGAAGAATGTTTTACAACATATACGTCTCTATTCTATGTTTTAAGTCCCTAATCCTAAGGTTTAACACACATACATATATACATATAAGAACAAAAGGAACAATAAAACTTTAAATTAACTATCAAAATAATTGCAAAAATAAAGAAAAGTGCAATTAATTTTATTTATCAAAAAATTATGTATTATGAATTAAATTAAAAGAAAACCAAAATGTAAGGGTTAATTCGAAAACAATTAAAAATTTAGTGCCAAATTAAAATAAAAAGGACGAAATTGAATAGATTTAAAATAAAGGTGTTGCGGCGCAAAAATTGGCAAAGAAGGGCACGGGTTATAATTGGGTTCGGGTCGGGTGAAACGGGTTGGTATATATAGATAATGTTATAAAAAATCATTTTCTCCCTTTATTTCCAAACAGATCAAAACCGGTTATATTAAAATTCTTTGAAATGTTCTTCGTGTTCTTCATTTCATGAAGAACACGATGAACATTTGCCGTGCCGACGATGAAATTCCCAAAAAACCCAGATTTCGGTGACCTCAAAATTGCATTTTTCCACCAGAGTTACATCAAAGACAAATCAAACGGTGTTTTAAAGGTAAAATCAATCCCCTTTTCTTTATTAAATTTAAAACAAAAAGAAAAAAAGAAAGAAAATGTTACCAGAAACTTGCTTCTTTTATTGCTTTGGAACTTAGATTACAATTGCTTGCTTCTGCTGATTTTACAACTTCTGAATGCTAGTTGACTGTGTAATTTGTGTGTATCTAGTGTTTGTTGCTGTAATTGTTGTGTATCTAGTGTTTGTAGCTGTAATTGTTGTGTGTCCTTGTTACAATGATTTAGAGTGCTATTTATAGTACAAGAGTTGCCTAAATCCTAAGCTTAAATCCCCAATTTCTTCCCCTCTAATTGCTTGATTTTTGCCATGGCACCGATTTGGGGATTCTGGTCTTCTGCTTTGGTTGACTTTGCCTCTGATTTGGCTCCAAATTTCATCTGGTTGCTTCGATTTTTTTCTAGAGCTTAAAATTAGGGATTTCTACTTTTGTTGATTTAGGATTTGACCTTTTTTTTCCTTTTTGCATGTTTCTGATAACTTCAAATGCTAAGGAGAGTCGGGAAGGAACGATTCAAGGCGGCAACGGCACAGTCATCCAAAACGGCACAGTCATCCATCAGAGAAGATGAAACATTTTGCCAGAGGCTGGAAAGGCGCGTGTGTGGCTACCACGCGCGAGTGATGATCCACGTGATACACCCCGATGTGATCTAGGCCGTCAGATCTCGTCTTGATCGAACGGCCATGCGAGTGTGGCGCTATATCATCCCCAGCTGGCGCGATCTGTGCCGTTGGAACATAGATTGATCCAACGGCCTCCTTTCAGCTTCACAACAAATAAAAGACAGAAGTTAGGATTTAGTTATCATGCATACATATGTTCACACTTACGAATGACTGTTCGAAAGTTGATGAAGTGATAGTGTAAGTAAGGTAGCTTTTGGGAGTCGCATTAGTAATGTGGTCTTTGGAATTCTTAAAGGTGTTGAAAATTGATTCTTAGAAGTTTGGTTGTGATGGTTTGAAGCAACCAAGGTTGGCGTTAAAGGTTCCTATTTTTTCTAGATTCAGTTGTTTAATATTGAGGTTTGTTGAGAAATCCTCTAAGATTGTTGCGCTAGTAGCAAAGTTGTGGCTTGTGCATCTTGACAGTTAAGGATGCACGAGGGCAATGGTCTTACGTACGATGTTGCATTTGCCGCGTTTGTGTTTGCTTAAAGGTTTTGGAGACACTATCCCTTTGGTGAGAAGTGTGTTGTGTAGATGGATCATAAGAGTTTGAAATATTTGATGACTCAAAAGGATTTGAATCTCTGGCAACATAGATGGTTAGAGTTGCTTAAGGATTATGTTTTGGTGATTGAGTATCATCTAAGGAAGGCTAATGTTGTAGCTGATGCTTTGAGTAGGAAGGTTACGGTGGAGTTGAGGGTGATGTTTACGCGGTTGAGTGTAAAGCGTGATGGAGGCTTGATGGCCGAGTTGCAAGTAAAGCCATCATTGTCGTAGTTGATAAAAGAAAATTGACCTTGTGATTATGTGTTGGTATCACATGTTAACGGCATTATGGATGGAAATTCGTCAGATTTTCATTTTAATAATGATTGAGTGTTGTATTTTAAGGATTGGATAGTCGAGCCTAGTGATAGCGAGTTGAGACGCATGTTTTGATCAAGGCTCATTCTAGTCCTTTTGCTTTACATCCCGGTAGTACTAAGATGTATAAAGGGTTGAAGGGTGAGTACTATTGGGTTGGTTCAAAGAAATATGGGGCTAATTTTGTTGCTAGATGTATGGCTTGTTAGCGTGTTAAGGCTGAGCATTACTTTCTTTCCGGGTTGTTGCAACTGTTGAGGATACCAGAATAGGAGTGGGAGAGAGTCACCATGGATTTTGTGTTGTGGTTTCCATTGACACCAACTAAAAAGGATTCCATTTGGGTGATTGTTGATGGGTTTATGAAGTGCGCACATTTTGTGCCAGTGCATACGACGTATACTTTGGATAAGTTGGCAGATTTGTATATTGTTGGGATTGTTCGTTTGCACGGTGTGCCTAAGTCTATAGTTTCAAATAGAGATCCACAATTTACGATAAGGTTTTGGGAATGTTTATATTGAGTTTTGGGTACACGGTTGAGTTTTAGTACTTCTTATCATCCTCGGACAGATGGTCAATCTGAAGGTGTGATCCAGGTCTTGGAGGATATGTTGAGATGTTGTATCATTGAGTTCCAAGGAACCTGGAGAGATAGTTGGCCTTGATGGAGTTTGCCTATAATAATAGTTATCTGGCCGGTATACAGATGGCATTGTATGAAGCCTTGTATGGTAGGAAGTTTCGTACGCATTTGTGTTGGGTTGAGGTAGGGAAAATATGTTTCCTTGCCGAATGTGTGAAAGGATACGAATTAGAAGGTGAAGCTCATTTGTGATTGCTTGAAAAGCAGCTTCGGATCTCTAGAAATCCTACGCGGATTTGAAGCGTGGAGAAACTGAGTGCGTTGTTGATGAGTATGTGTTCTTGAAGTGTCGCCTTGGAAGAAGGTGATGTTGTTCCGACGTAAGGGTAATCTTAGTCCAAGTTTTATTGAACCGTATGAGGTTGTAGAGCGAGTTGGTCTCGTGGCTTATCGTTGAGGTTACCTCTTGAGTTGGAGAAGGTTCATGATGTGTTTCATGTGTCGATGTTGCAAGGGTGTCAGACGGATCCATCGTATGTTATGTTGGTGGAGGATATGGAGTTGTGACCGAGGTTGTCCTTTGATAAAGAACCTGTTGAGATCCTTGATTTGAGTACTAAAGTTCTTTGTGGTAAAACGATTGAGCTTGTGGAGATGTTGTGGCGACACCATGGAGTTAAGGAGGCCACGTGGAAGAGTAAGACAAACATGATGAGATAGTTTCTGCACTTGTTTTCTTTAGGTAAAATTTCGAGGACAAAATTTCCTAATTGGGGAGAGTTGTAACGTCCCAGTTTTGGGCCTAGCAGTTTTTAGGCTAATTAGGCGGTTCAATGGACCAGGTTAGAGATTCGAGTCAGATTCAAGATTAAATATTTTTACGCAAGATAAAAATATGGAAAATGGTTAAAAATCCTTATTAAATATCTTTTAATTATTGGTAAAGTCCATTTTGGAAAATAAGGTTTGGAAATGTGACATATTGGACTAATGACTAAAATGTAAAAGTTTAAAACTATTTTTTGGTGACTGTTTTGTAAAGAGTAAAAAATTTGATGGGGCTTTTATCACTTTAACCAACTATTTCCCTTAATTAGGCCATTTTAATAAATGTTTGAATTAATTAATAGTTAAGGATGAAAGGGATTTTAATAAAAGAGTTTATTTGGTTAAAACATTTTCTTACGTAACTTCTTTTGACTCTCAACTTTTCTCTCTACTTTTTTATCAGCCAAACTACCTTTTCTCTTCTAAAGTCTCCAGAGAATTAATCCTTTTCATCCAACTTTGATTTCTAAATGGTTTCCATGGATTTCTACAACAAGCTTTATTTGTTTTCTTGAAGATTTCAATCCAATCATGCCAATACAAAATTCATACGTGATACAAATTCTTCAATTACACAATAGGGGTAGTGCTATTGTGAAGTGATAGAGATACTGCTATAACATACGGGCAATGGGTGCAGTGCCATCCCAGCCGAAGTGGGATTATGGTGAGGGTAGTTTCACCATTAGACTTGATGGGAGTAGTGCCATCAAGGAATCCGCATATCTGAACTTGAATAGATAGGGGTAGTGCTATCCAAGGATGAGGGTAGTGTCATCCGGGTCACTTGTTATGCCAATATATGAGAAAAACATGTATCATGGTTTTTGTAATGACATGTATAATGTGATTTATATATGAGATTCTATTTATGCTATGCTAGGGATAAGCATGCTTGAGAAGTTTTAAATTAGATTTTTTTATGGTTAATGCATGAGAATTATGATACATATTGAAAGGATGATTTTGTAATTGCTTTGAAAAGAGATTTCAAGCATGAGAAGTTTTGCGCATGAGGTTTGAGAAATGGTTTAAAATACATTGTTATTGGTTTCTAATTGAGCGTCCCGCACTAAGCTTACTGCTTACACTCTCTTTTCTTAACAATGCAGAGAAGTAACTTGTTTGGGTAGCAAAGAAGCAAGAAAGAGAGTCCAAGGGATTTCACTTTGCTCAAGTATGGTTTTAAACTAGTTCGATAGTAATAATTGGCAATGGGAGGGTACCAATTTGGTTTAGGAGTATGTTTTATGAAACTCCTTGTTTTGGCACAAGTTTGTGTTGTTTATGTGGACTTGTAAATGGCCTTTAAGAGTTGGTTTCTGGTTTGGATTGCATTTGAGGGTTGAAGTGTTTGGTTATTAGGAAGCATGCCTTTAGTTGTTGATATCGAGTTTGAATTGATATGTATATTATTATGTATGTCTTTGGAAGCTTGTTTTGAGTGTAATATATATTTGGGGTGTGTATTAAAGTGTTTGGGGCTAATAAGGATATGTTTAATGTGGTTCTAAGGTGTGTTGAATATGCATTTTCTGCAAATCTACAGGTAAATTTATGAACCTTATGAACAGGTTTTGAGACCTGTTGAAGTTGGTTTTGAAACCAGGCCCAAGGTGTCGAAACCTTGAGGCAACTTTGGCTACTGGAAAAATAGTTTCGAAACCTTTTAGAAGGTTTCGAAACCTTTAGAGGGAATATTTTTGCAAAGTTGAAAAATAGTTTGAAATGTTATATTTTGGTCCACGATATTTGTAAATGCAATTTTATGAGTTTAGTTTGCTGTTATGAGCTGAAATTTGGAAAGCGGGCATGTAACCTGATTAATTAAAGATTGGTAAACTCAAAATGGTACAATTCCCTATAATTTTCCATAATTGCAATTAAGTGCAATTGGATGTCGATCCGATGCCCAATTGAGTTGAGTTTACACCCGTTACCTAATCACTCACCATAGATTATAATATTGCATCTAGATAAGATAAAAAATGGTCGTAAATTTGAGTTATTTCTTCACGGTTTGCTTCGGCAAACCTAATATAGCTCGCTCGGTTCAGTCTTGCGACTAGGCCGGGTTGAGGGGGTTACAGTGTCAACTTGATTTAGATAACACCTAGATGACTCCAATTACAGCGCACATCAAAACGGGGGCATTGCCTAAAGACATGACCCAACGACTCATAATAATACGACGAGCCACTCAATATGTATTGCAAGAGGGTTCACACAACCACTTTTGCGATGTTTGGGACCTAAGGAGGCTAAGTATGTACTGCAAGAAATCCATGAAGGAGTGGGCAACAATCATCCAGGTTCGCATTCTTTAGCACAAAAAGCGATCAGACAAGGCTTCTACTGGCCCATGATACGAAGAGATATTAAGGAATTGGTAAGAAAATGCGTACCATGTCAAGAGTTTGCCTCAGCCCCAAGACAACCGGTGACACTACTCAAATCGATCATAAGCCCCTGGCCATTGGCAATTTGGGGTATTGACATCTTGGGCCCATTACCATTAGTTGTAGGCCATCAAAAATTTCTGGTGTTCGTAATGGAATTGTAACCCTCTCGACCCGGCCTAGACACCAGACCATACTAAGAGAACTACATTGGGTTTGTCAAAACAAACCCGAAAACAATTCCTTCAAAAATCATCCATTTTTCTTTTTATCTTGTCCAGATACTTTATTATTCCTTATGGTGTACATGCTGGCAAAGGATTAAATCTCGAAGAAATTGGGTGTCGATTTGACATTCAATTAAGCGTGTTTGCAATTTAAGGACCAAATTGTAAATCTAAAAATCCATGAAGACTTAGTGAAGTTTGAGATTATCATGCCTTAATTAGTCAGGTTACATGCATACTCGTCGAATTTCATCAACAAGCGATCATCTAAACTCATTTAATTGCATGTACAAGAACAATGACTAAAATGTAAGAAAATCAATCTTAAACTTATATTTACCACAAAATAACAGACTCGGTATCTATATGTAACATGCCTGCATCGATACGGGTTCCATTTTTCAAAGGGTATCGATACGATTCCCACGTACCGACACTGGTGCCTTAATTTAAAAACTTGAGCTTCTAGTAGCTAAAATGCGTATCGATACAGGGCTAGGCGTACCGATACGCCTATGCTACTTTGAACACCTCTAAGCCTTTCACGGCCCTACGTACCTATGCCAGGGAACCTGTATCGGTATGACTGGACCTGTAATAACCTCATGGTCTAACATATGACACTTTGGCTCAAAGATATGATACCTAAACACCAAGTAAGCATCATATAACCCTAAAGGCATTCAAATATCATTGTACCATATAAGCAAGGGAATCAAGCATAGCATGGGAAGCATTGGCAAAGACATATAGGCATGATCTCTACCCAAACATGCAAAAGCTATCCCCAAGCCCAATTTCAAGCTTCAAACACCATAAAACACATCCATGGTAGTATATAAACTTGCTCAAAAACAGGGAGTAACAAATACAAGTCTCCCAAATACTCAAGGCCACATTGCCCCTTTATTGCTATGAAATTCACTTATTTAAAATCATACATGAAAAACCAAGTTCTTGGATGTTCCCCTTGTTCAATTGTTGCCCTTAAAAGGTCTACTTATCTGCAAGGATGAGAATGTAGCGTAAGCACGAGATGCATTGTGAGGGAAGCTCAAAATTATTCATCAATGCATTAAAACATGAGTACAAAAACAATCTTTAATGGAAGAATATCATTTGTAAAACCTTCTAAAACATTATGCATAGCTTTCAAACGTCTCATCTCATAAGCATAGACATGTATCATAATTTACAAGCATAATCACATATGCAAAGCCTCAATTTAAGCTTTCTCATGCATAAATATTCCTTTGCATAGCTTAAAGAGCATCATAATCCTTTATCACGAAGCATAAGCCTTTTAATCACATCATGATACATTATTTCATATATTGGCATTAGAGTGACCAAAACCATAACATCTCATTTTATAGAAAACACATTTGATACTCGGATTTCCATGGTGGTTCCTTGAAGCATACCTTTATATACACGAACCGAAGAAAAATACATTGGCATCCCACTCTTCGACAGTTGCGGCTCTTAATGGTTGGAGAAAAATAGGGTGGCATCCCACACTGTTTACGAACCACGAGGAGACTTATTATAGTGCACTTTAAACCCTATGGCATGCCAACTATATTCGATAACATTTAATTCATTATCACTAAGCCAATATATACTTACAAACCATGTTACCCTTCTATTTATCCATATGCATTAATCAAACCATTTACCTTTTCATAAATCATGTTTATAAATCAACATGTGATCTTATTTCAAAAACCATTTGTCAAGCCTCATAGGCTACTATATATTATAGCATTCGCAATGCATTTCTCATGGTAAATCAAGAATAAACAATAGATAACAAATCATGTTTGACATTAAAGCATATGCTTAAACAATATGGACCAAAACTGAGAGATCGAGAGGAAATCACCATTTACTTACTTTCGAGTCTAACCAAGCTTGTTAGGCTTTAGTTAAACCCCTAAGATAACCTTTTAAACCTTTTGAAATCTTCGAAACACAATTCCACTCACCGACTACGCAAAACTCAATGTGCCTATGCGAAATCAAGCGCTTGACACTTCCAAGTCTTCATCAAATGCTACCAGATTGATCTCCCTTGTTTTATGCAGATTATAACATAGGATTAATGCATCATCATGCATCTAAAATCCCAGCAGCATCAATCCCCAGCAACACATGTCCAATCTCCACCAAACCCATCCGAAAACTTTACAAAACTTCACCTAAACAAAACTCAGTCATAACCTAAGGATTTAATCATCTCAACAACATCAATTAACATCAAGAATCATTTCAAAAACCCTCTTTATACCTCCAGCAAACTTAGAACACTTAAATCACCTCAAAATCTAACTATTTACAACCTAGAAAATTAGCAATTCAATTAGTTTTGGGATTCCGATTACAAATCCATCTTTATAAAATTTAATCATATCATTAATATGATCTGAATCAATGTAGATCACCATGAATCACTTTCATAACAAAGATTTACCAATTTCTTATTAAAACTCACTTTTAAACTTTTAATCTTGATTTAATCATCAAAAACATATTAAAAATCAATTGTAAAGGATCAAGAACTTGAGAATTTCAGTAAATATCCTTTTATTAAAGGAGAGAAATGAAAATTACCTCTAATTGTTGGCTTCTCCCTTAATTGGCATGACTTGAGTGAAATCTCCAAGAAAACATGTAAGGTTTGATGTAGAAATCAAAGGAATCAATTCATGAATCAAAATGAAATAAAAAAGAGTTGATTCCTGATCATTTTGGAATAAGAAAAGTAGTTTGGCTGATGGAAATATTGAGAGAAAAGTTGAGAGCAAAAGTAGTTACGTGAGAAAAGTGAATTAACTCTTAAAAACCAATTTAATTAAATCTATTTTATTTCCATTTAATAATCATTTAAAAACCATTTAAAAATAGCCTAAATTAAGGGAAAAGTCTGATTAAAAACATTGATAGATTAGCTCCTTATAGATTCTAAATTTTGATCCTTTACGACTTAGTCACCTAAACAGTTTTGAAACCTTTACATTTCAGTCACCAAATCAAAATGTCTTTTAATCCAAATTTATTTTATCAATTTGAGTTTAAAAAAGCCCTCAATATATTAATTAGATATTTACCAATTTTTCCATATTTTGTTTTAGATAAAAACATTTATTATGGATTAATTCTCAAAACTAGCTCGAACAGACTAATCCGGTTCACCAGAACCATCTAATCTATCTAGCTAACCTCTAGGCCCAAAATCGGGGCGTTACAACTCTCCCCTACTTAATAAATTTCATCCTTGAAATTTACCTATAGGAAAAATATAAGGAAACTACTTCTTCATGTCATCATTACTTTCCTACGTGGCCTCCTCTACACCTCGATGTCTGCCACGACACTTTTACCAACACAATGGTCTTCCCACGAAGAACCTTCCTGCTAGCACCGAAGATTTCCACTAGTTCTTCCCCATAGTTCGAATCCGGATTCAACTCAATCTTCTCTATAGGCATTACATGAGATGGGTCCGACCTATACCTCTGAAACATCGATACATGGAAAACATCATGTATCTTCTCCAACTTCGAAGGTAACCTCAACTTGTAAGCTACCAGACCAACACGCTCTAGCACCTCATAGAGTCCAATGAACCTCGGACTCAATTTTCCCTTAAGTCCAAATCTCATCACCTTTTTCCAAGGCGAAACCTTTAGAAACACTTTATCACCAACTGTAAACTCAATCTCCTTATGCTTCAAATCAGCACAAGAATTTTGTCGATCCGAATCTGCCTTCAACCAGTCACAAATAAGCTTCACCTTCTCGTTAGTACCTTTCAACACATCAAGCAAAGAAACAAATTTCTCACCAGCCTCCGCCAAACAAAGTGGCGTACGACAACTCCTACCATATAAAGCCTCATACGGAGCCATATGAATGCTCACCTAATAATTATTGTTATAAGCAAACTCATCCAATGGTAAATGCTTCTCCCAAGAACCTTGAAACTCTATAATACAACATCGCAACATATCCTCCAAAACTTGAATAACACACTCAGACTGACCACCCGTCTATGGATGATACGAAGTATTGAAATTCAGCCGTGAACCCAAAGCCCTATGCAAGCATTCCCAAAACCTTACTGTGAAATGTGGATCCCAATCCGATACGATCGACTTGGGAACCCCGTGCAACCTTATTATCTTGGTGATATACAAATCCGCCAACTTATCCAAAGTATAGGTCGTATGCACTGCTAGAAAACGTGCACACTTTGTAAATCGATCCACTATTACCCAAATAGAATTTTTCTTTGATGGTGTCAAAGGCAACCTTGACACAAAATCCATGGTTATTCTCTCCCACTTCCATTCCGATATCTTCAACGGTTGTTGTAAAACCTATATTTGATTTTGAAATAACAAAGTGTTTAAGGACCAATTTGTAAAATTGGATAAATTCTTTAAGTACTCAAAAAGTCTCACAAAATGACAAGGATTTGAAGTTAAAATGTTTCTGAGTCAAAAAATTAAACCCCAAAATATTTTCTAAGTGTTTTGATACTCAAATAACCAAAATTGGCCATACGTATCGATACGCCCTTAGGTGTTTCTATAGGGCCTTCAACCTGGGAATTTTGTTTAAGCAATGAGTATCGGTACAGTTTCACATGTACCAATACAGGGTGTTAAGATTTTCAAAATCTTTGTAATAAATTTTTGACCGTTGCCTTGTCAGTTATTGGAATCACCAAACTTCAATTTTCACTTACAACGTATCGATACACCCCCTAGGAGTACCGATTCAATTTTTCTTGGACTTTTTCCCTAGATTCCAGTGAGCAAAACCCGTACTGATACAAATATACCGTTTCGATACAGATATGTTTTTATACTATGCTCATTTTGATATGCCCCTCAAGCGTATCGATACCCCTTGTACAATGACTATTTCTTCTTTTGATAGGTACCAATACGGTTGGTCACAAAACATCAATTATTGCGGGAAGAAAGTAGCCCAATGGCTCTGTTGATGATCCCAACCACCCAAATGGTTAAAAATCAATGAGGGGGTATAAAATCAAGTCTCCAAAGCTTCAACAACAACAATTGAACAAATTGAAGAAGTCTAAAGCAATCAAGAACAAATCCAGCACCTTTGAGCCTATTAGAGTCATATCTTGTAACCCACTTGATTGATTTTCAATTGTATTCATTTATGTTCAAGTTTGGGGTTTTGAGTGCACTTGTATTGGAAAAACAAACACCTATGAGAGGATATTTTATGTTTGCATTCCACTTCTTCTAAAGTGAGTGATCTTGATCAAGCTTTGATCGATTGTAACGATTGCCTCCTTAGCCTAGAAAATGGGAAGAATTCATTGTGAATTGTTTGAAATCCTTAGTAGGGAGCTAAGATAGTGGATATAGAGCTTGTTAGAAGCTTGAACCACTATAATTCCTCGTTTACAAGTTTTTCTATCTTTCAATTGCTTCCACCAAAATTTTTATTTGCCAATTCACCCCCTCTTGGCATTCCACACGTGATTGATTATCTCAACAATTAGTATTAGAGCTACAGTCATTTGAAGGATTAACATCCTCTTTAGTCGATCTTAAGGAGATACATCAATCCGCAATCGAACCTATGGTATCTAATTCCGACAACAACTTGTACAAGTCTCAATCGACCACTAAACCACACTTTTTTCGATAGGGACAACTATCCTTATTGGAAGAATCGAATGAGGCTATTCATCAAATCCAACGATTACCTCCTTTTGGATATAATCAAAGACGGACCATCTATCCCAGTGAAGCAAGAAGGAGAAAGGCAAGTTCCCAAGTCCAAGCAAGAAATGACCGATGGAGAAAGGTGGAAGTTGCAAATAAACGACAATGCATTGCACATTCTCTTTTGTGCAGTTGGACCAGATGAGTACTCAAAGATGTCTTCTTGTACGAGTGCAAATGAGGTATAGGACAAGCTCGAGACCACCTATGAAGGCACCAACGATGTAAAAGAGACCAAGATTGTGTTGGGTCACGCCTGTACACCCCATGGCACAGAAGAAAAATTATCCAGCGATTACCACTAGAGATCCACGTACGAGGAACGAAACGGCATGAATAAGGGTGAAGAATTACCTGTTTAAAATTTGGAATTCTGGATTTGAAGGAAATAGATATCCAATCACAACTCCAAGATGTCGATTCCTAAGCCGCAATGATAACGCTCCAACCTCTATGTAGTTCACCCAATTGAAACGAGCATATAAAACTGTCTAAACTATTTGGAGGGTTTTTCCAAAAGGCATTAATGATTGTTAGATCTCTCATGCCTTTATATAGCCTTTGAAATCCTAATTCAACTCATATTAGGATTTCAGTATATATATTAATATATATAATTCTAATTTAACTTTAATTAGGATTTCAATATATATATATATATAATCTCAATTCAACTTAATTAGGATTTTAATATATATATTAAATATATATAATCTCAATTCAACTTTAATTAGGATTTCAATATATATATTAAATTTATATAATCCCAATTTAACTTAATTAGGATTTTAATATATATTAATATATATAATCCTAATTCAACTAATTAGGATTTTAATATATATATATATATACTAATATATATAATCCCAATACAACTTTAATTTGGATTTCAATATATATTAATTTAAATCAAATTATATTATTTATATATATTAAAAGAGTCATAATTACAATAATTATATTCTTTTAATATTTATCCAATAGTTAAATTATATATATATCAAATATATATTAATTTAACTAAATTCATGAACAACAAATTTGTACATATATAATTCGTTTAATATATGCTCATTTCAACCGTGCGTGTGACCCTGTAAGTTCATGTAACGTTAGTAGTAAATATTATAATATTTATAATATTACAAACAATGAGTGACATCTAGCAATATGTCATTGCACCTAAGTTACAAGAAATCACGATTCGACATAACTTTTTTGTGATTAACTCTTTTTCATGTATTACATCCTTTTGTCCTTTATATCTAGATTGGACACAAGTCATGGAACAATCACACTTGTATAGTCCATCTAATTTTTCTTGATATCTTGAGTAGACTATTATAAATGAATAACTATGATATCTCATATCAACTTATTCGAGCATGGCCATGCATTTCTAGTTTCACTCAATCAAGTGGCCTACGATATTACTCCTATTATGTAGGAGGGACAAATCCTATCTTGATGAACCATATCCCTCTACATAGATTGTGATATATCCAATGTCAGTCTTTATAGAGTAGTCAGTTACGACACACGTTTAACTGTATCAAAATATGTTACTCACGATGTTGAAATAATGATGATCTTAAGTATGAGGATCATACATGTAGTTATCACTATGAGCATTGTTGTGACTGTCACATAATAATCCAAGAAACATGCTCATCGTGGGTCAGTCCAATATGTCTTTCTCTAACACATACTTATTTATTGATTTTCACATCTCCATGTCAATGACAACACTTTGTCATCAATCAACTACACATTAGTCTTAATGCATTATTGTTGTTTATTTCCCACAATAATACTCGACTAAGAACATTTAAGAATATTCATATTATTCTAAGGACTTTATTATAATGTAGTTTATTTATGCATGTAGAATTATAACTGAAAATAATAATGGCAATGCCACTTTATGAATGAACAAGGTAAAAACAAATGTCATTTACAATTATCTTATGATTGGTCTTTGGGCATACTCTAACAATCTCCCACTAGCACTAAGACCAATCACTCATGATGCATTCCTATTTTTGCTCACAATAACTATTCTTTCATCTTGTTTAACAAGCATGAAAGAAAATGGAGTTTTTGTTTACTTTCTTTATATTTATTCTAATTATGCATTTATGTTCATTAAAGTTAAACATGTGCATAGCCTTTATCGCATACGTTTGTTCAAAACATGATCAAACTAGAATACATGCATCATGCATTCGGTTATCACTATGCAACTTATTTTCATATTGTTTATATTACAGATTAAGTAGAGAACATGCATGCTTTTACTATAGTAAATCACATCTTTCCTTTAAGTATTCATATGCATTATTATTCCTTATACTTATGCATATTTAGTTTAACATGCATTTAGATCTTATACTTGTTATCATACATCATTTAGTTCACATACATTTATATACATTTATTTCAGTCCTTATATTTATTTCTATGCATCATATGTTTACATACCTTTATCTCAACCTTATACCTATAATATGTACCCATTAAGTATCATTATAATTACTTATGTATTTGGTTTTTTTGTAGGACACATTAAAGCACATGATGAGGGGATTAAAAGTAGCTTGGCATCATCTCATTTAGCTCACAACTAGCTCAAATCAGCTTAGAATTGAGTCAAGACAAGGACAACTCCAATTTAGCTCATAATAGTTCCTATAGAATGAGACAAGCTCAAGAGTACTCAAGGAGGAGTTCACCTAGCTAAGGGCAGCTCGGAACAGCTCAAATCAGCCCCAAGGATTAGCTAGCTCAAACAAATGATCTAGCTAGCTTAGCTCAAGTCAGTTCAGGCCCAGCTTGAGGAGCTCAACTCAGCTCAAGCTATCACTCTTAGCTCCACTACCTAGCTAGATAAGCATGAAGGGCCACCTACGCAACCATTCGACCACAGAGGGAGATCATGGTGCCTCTCCACACCTTGGTGCCAATTTGAAGCATAACCAATCCTTGAAGAGATGGACAAATCATCACCAACACTCTACATGTCCATTCGGCCATTTGAAGGGAGACACCAAACACTTTGCCCTTGAGTCATGCCCATTTGGCCACCTCTCTTGTAACCTATAAATAGGACATCAAATTCATTTTGTAAACACACAATTCAGAATATATAAATTTCTTTTGTGAGTTTATCTCTCAAACTTGTTCTTTTAAGAACTTCTTGACTTATCAAGCCTATTCTAAGGTTTATGGCGTCTCTTATCCATCTTTGATGCTTCAGATTGTTGGTTATCCTTAACCTTCGGTCTAAGTCCCTTTACCACCCTCAAAGCCTTTTTTAAGATCGAGTTTATGCTTTCATAGCATAGGTTCATCTTTTGAATCTTTGAATACTATCACTTCCATTCATTCCCTTTCATCTATTTCCTTAACCATTTCCATTCACCATCTGAAACATCACTTTCATATCCTTAACCATTTTATCCCTTTCATCCATTTCCTTCATACACCATCTTATACACTTTCACACCTTACTATGTTCATCATTATTTCTTTTCACTTTCAACAAGAAGACATTCGGAAGATCAAGGCTTGCTTGCATTCATAATCGGGACAATCAAAGTTTCTTTCAACAACTATAATTGGAGAGTTGGAGCATATCATGTGGTAATTAGAGCAAAGGAAGAATCTAGTAAGCCTACCTTTTGTATTTTTGTTTTCTGATCTTAAAAAAAAAAAATCAGAATTCTATCTTCTCAAGGAATTCGAACAAAAAAAAAAAAATATAAAAAATTAGAAAAAGCACAAGGTGGTGAAGAAAAGCACAAGACAAACAAGCAACCGACTTAGAAAAGTTCCTCAAGTTTGATTGTTCACTATCAATTTGTAAGTAAAGTTTTGTGGTAATGGATTGTCTTTCTTTTTAATTCATTTCTTTCCTTTAATCATTTCCTTTTCTTCTTTTAATTCCTATCCTTAAGCCTATTTCCTTTCTTTAACCTTATTTTTTTCCATTCCTAGCCTAACCTTTATTTTGCAGCCCAAACATCATAAAATCAAAGAAAAGTTTGACAGGTTTGAGTTAGTTCTTTCAAGAACTTGTGTCAAGAGATATAGTGGTAAAAGGCAGAGAGTTGTAAGCACAGAAGGGGAAGTAAAAGCCTAAATTCCCAAAGTGCAACACGAGTGATCTGAGTGACATCTTCTCTTCCTTGGAGTGACCGTGAGGTTTCTTTGTGTGTGTGTGTGTTTGGGAAAATCCGATTCATTTTATTTCCTTTATTATAACCATGTCACAGCATTTAGAAGATGGCCATAGAGAAGAACGGACTAGCCCCTAATCTCCAAACACAAGCATTGATTCAAGAAATGCAAAGCTATTACGTGCTGAACTTGAACCTATACATGAACGGATGGATCGACTAGAAGGATCTCAAGGAGACAGTAAAAAAAACGAGGCAATGAAAGGCAGAATCGGCAAAGGCAACAAGTACAACATAAAATCATGAACGAGAGTGAAAATGAAGAAGTAATGTCCATACGAAGTGTTGCAAGGCATCGTGCCCAAATTGATGACAACCTTGGAAGCATTCGAGTCAGTATACCACCCTTTCAAGGGAAGACAAATCCAGAGGTTTACATGGAATTGGAAAGAAAGGTTGAACACATATTTGAATGCCATAACTATTCGAACAAAAGAAGGTCCGTTTGGCAGCCATGGAATTCATAGATTATGCTCTCGTTTGGTGGGATCAATTGATAAGCACAAGGAGACGCAATGGTGAAAGGCCGATCAACACTTGGCTTGAAATGAAAGGTATCATGAGAAGAAGATTCATACCTGTTCATTATCACCGTGATTTGTTTCATAAATTGTAGAATCTTAAGCAAGGAAATTAGAGTGTAGAAGATTACTACAAAGAAATGGAGATTGCAATGATCCGAGCCAATGTAGACAAGGATCGAAAAGCAAAAATAGCCAGATTTTTGGCAGGCCTTAATCGAGAAATTGTGAATGTAGTGGAGTTGCAACACTACATTGCCATGAAGGTTGAAAGGCGGCAACGTAGGAGGACCATGACCAAAAGTAACAACAATGTTACACCTAAATGGAGTCAAAACAACACTCGAAAGGCCACACCCTTTCAGATCAAAAGACAGCTAAATCCTCTAAGCCAAAGCCAGCCATGATGGAAAATGTTCAAGGAAAGCAAGTGGATGCCCCAACTCGTTCAAAGGAGATTAAGTGCTTCAAGTGCTTGTGGCATGGTTATATGGCTAACCAATGTCCAAATCACAACACCATGCTACTTTTGGATAATGGTGAGATCACATCCGACTCGGAAGAAGAAGAAACCAAGAAGAATCCAAGCAAGAAGAAGAAATTGAATCAGCCGATTGATGGAGAACTCATAGTGGTTAAAAGGATCCTTAATGCACAAATGGCAGAATAACAAAAAAAAAGAGAACATATTTCACACCCGATGCTATGTGAACAATAAGGTGTTTTTTTATGATCATTGATGGTGGAAGTTTCACGAACGTGCCAAGCACTATAATGGTGGACAAATTGGGATTGAAGACTCTGAAACATCCCAATCCATACAAGCTTCAGTGGTTAAATGATGCCAGAAAGTTGAAGGTCACCAAACAAGTTTTGATTCCTTTTTCTATTGGCAAATATAAAGATGAAGTTTTGTGTGACGTTGTGCCCATGCATGCCAACCATATTCTACTTGGGAGGCCATGGCAATATGAAAAAAGAACCATTCATGATTATTTCACCAATCGGTATTCATTCAAGCATGAGGGGAAGAAGATAGTTCTTGCGCCATTAACATCAAGGCAAGTGCAACATAACTAGAATCTGATGAAACAAACTGTTGAGACTAGGAAAAATGAGAAGGCCAAAGAAAGACTCAAAGAGAAGAAAACAAAGGAAGCAAATGCTTCTTCCAGCATTGAAATGATTAAGGAATGTCTTTTGACACGCCCTATGATCAAAACTGATTTTGCTAACAATTTCCAAGAAACATTGTTTTCTTTTAATTTTCAAATTAATGGAGAGAAAGGCAAACCATGGAAGAATGCACTCAAGGATTCGATTATCCCTACAACAAAAAAATGTCCAAAAATAAGGTGCTTCGATTTGAGGACAAATCGCCTTAAAGAAGGGGGGATGATGCATTCCTGCTTCTACTCACAATAACTATGCTTTCATCTTGTTTAACAAGCATGAAAAAATAGGGGGTTTTGTTTAATTTTTTTATATTTATTCTAATTATGTGTTTATTTTAATTATAGTTAAGCATGTGCATAGCCTTTATCATACGTTTGATCAAAACATAATCAAACTAGAATACATGCATCATGCATTCGGTTATCACTATGCAACTAATTTTTATATTATTTATATTACAGATTAAGTACAGAACATGCATGCTTTAACTATAGTAAATCATATCTTTCCTTTAAGTATTCATATGTATTATTATTCCTTATACTTATGCATCTTTAGTTTAACATGCATTTCGATCTTATACTTGTTATCATACATCATTTAGTTCACATACATTTATATACATTCATTTCAGTCCTTATATTTATTTCTATGCATCATATGTTTACATACCTTTATCTCAGCCTTATACTTATAATATGTAGCCATTAAGTATCATTATAATTACTTATGTATTTGGTGTTTTCTTTATAGGACATATTAAAGCACATGACGAGGGGATTAAAGGGCATCTTGGCATCAGCTCACAGCTAGCTCAAATCAGCTTAGAATTGAGTCAAGACACGAACAACTCCAATTTAGCTCATAACAGCTCTTATAGCATGAGACAAGCTCAAGAATACTCAAGGATGAGTTCACCTAGCTAAGGGCAGCTCAAAATAGCTCAAATCAGCCCAAAGGATTAGCTAGCATAATGAGCTAGCTAGTTTAGCTCAAATTAGCTCATGCCCAGCTCGATGAGCTCAACTCAGCTCAAGCTATCACTCTTAACTCCACTACCTAGGTAGATAAGCATGAAAGGCCACCTAAGCAACCATTTGACCATGGAGGGAGATCATGGTGCCTCTCCACACCTTGGTGCCAATTTGAAGCATCACCAATCCTTGAAGAGTTGGTTGAATCATCACTAGCACTCTACATGCCTATTCGACCATTTGGAGGGAGACACCAACCAAGCCGAACAACCACCTTTCCCTTGATTCATGCACATTCGGCCACCCCCTTGTAACATATAAATAGGACATCAAATTCATTTTGTAAATACACAATTCAGAATATATAAATTTCCTTTTGTGAGTTTATCTCTCAAACTTGTTCTTTTAAGAACTTCTTGACTTATCAAGCCTATTCTAAGGTTTGTGGCGTCTTTTATCCATCTTTGATGCTTCAAATTGTTGGTTATCCTTAACCTTCAGTCTAAGTCCCTTTACCACCCTCAAAGCCTTCTTTAAGATCGGGTTTATGCTTTCATAGCATAGGTTCATCTTTTGAATCTTTGAGTACTATCACTTCCATTTTCACTCCCTTTCATCTATTTCCTTAACCATTTCCATTCATCATCTGAAACATCACTTTCATATCTTTAACCATTTCATCCCTTTCATCCATTTCCTTCATACACCATCCTATACACTCCTGCACCCTACTATGTTCATCATTATTTCTTTTCACTTTCAACAAGAAGAAATCCGGAGGATCAAGGCTTGCTTGCATTCACGATCGGGACAATCAAAGCTTTTCTCAACAACTACAATTTGAGAGTTGGGGCGTATCAACTCATGTATCTAATACCAAGTGACTTAGTGTGATGATCATGCTTCTGCTGCGTTGGAGGTTTTGTTAGTGGATCGACAATGTTATCATTTGTTGGTACTATACATATTTCCACATCTCTTTGATCTATAATTTCTCGAATGAGATGGTAACGCCTAAGTATGTGTATAGATCGTTGGTGAGATATGGGTTCTTTTTCTTGTGCGATGGCTCCGTTGTTATCACAACATAGATCTATAGCATTCAAAATGATTGGCACAACCCCTAGTTCAAATATGAACTTCTTTATCTTAACACCCTCTTTTGCAGCATCACATGCTATAATATACTCAGCTTTTGTTGTAGAATTAGCTATTGTATCTTCCTTTGAACCTTTCCAGGTCACAGCGCCTCCATTAAGGTAGAACACAAAACTCGATTGCGATCATGAATCATCCTTATCGGTTTGAAAGCTGACATCAGTATAACTTTTATACTTAGCTCTTTCCTCGCCTCCTTATATAAGGAATGTATCCTTAGTTCTTCTTAAGTACTTAAGGATGTTTTTAACTGCGACCCAATAACCTTCACTAAGATCTACCTGGTATCGACTTGTCATACTTAAAGTGTATGATACATTTGAATGAGTACATAGCATGGAAAACATGATATTTCCAATTGCTTATGGAATCATACTCATTCGCTCTTTTTTTAGGTGTTGAAGGATACATTTCTTTAGAGAGTGAAATTTCATGTCTCATAGGTATGAACCCCCTTTTAGATTCTTCCATACTAAATCTTTTTAGTACTTCTTCATGTATGTATTTTAGACTCAGTCCTAGCAGTCATCTCGATCTATCTCTATAGATCTTGACTCCTAATATATATGTTGCCTCACCCATGTCTTTCATGGAAAAACATTTTTCCTAACCAATTTTCATACGTTGTAAGCTAGATATGTCATTTCCTATTATTAATATGTCATCCACATACAGTACCAAGAATATGATAGTGCTCCCACTAATTTTCTTGAAAATACATGACTCGTCTTCATTTTTGATAAAATCAAACTCTTTGATTGCATCATTAAAACGAACATTCCAACTTTGAGAAGCTTGCCAATCCATAAATGGACCTTTGTAGTTTGCATATTTTTTGGCAACTTTTGGATCGACAAAACCTTCTGGTTGTGTCATGTACACATACTCGTCTAGTTTTCCATTAAGGAAAGCGGTTTTAACATCCATTTGCCTTATCTCATAATCATAAAATGCAGCTATCGCAAGTAAGATCCGGATGGATTTAAACATAACAACAGGTGAAAAGGTTTCATCATAGTCTATACCATGAATTTGACCAAAACCTTTAGCGATTAATTGCACTTTGTATGTTTGTACATTACCATCCATGTCAGTTTTCTTTTTGAAAACCCATTTGCAGCCTATGGGCTTAATCCCTAGAGGTGGGTTAACCAAGGTCCAAACTTGTTTTTTTACATGGAATTCATCTCAAATTTTATGGTCTCTAGCCATTTCTCAAAGTCTGGGCCCGTCACTGCTTCTTGATAAGTCCTAGGCTCATCTTGATCCATGAAGAGAACATCACCATGCAATGTGACAAGAAATCCATATTTCATAGGCATATTGCATTCTCTCAAAGATATTCGCAGTGGTTGTGTTTCCAAAACTGTTGATTGTTCCTCAACAACTTGTGGAACTTGTTGTTGTTCAATCTCTTGTTCAATGATATATGGTTTATCTCCTATTTCATTGAGTTCAATATTTCACTCACTTCCTTTCCAGAAAACAAATTATCTTTCTAGGAAGATTCATGTTTGAGCAACAAACATTTTTTTCTCGGTAGGATTGAAAAATAATATCCTTTATTTTCTTTAGGATAACCCACAAAATTACATTTATGAGATTTGGGTTCGATCTTTGTAGACATCTTATGTTTAACATAAGCTTCACATCTCCAAATTTTCATAAAATACATACTATGACGTTTCCCAATCCATATCTCATATGGTGTCTTTTGAACTAGTTTAGATGGAACACCATTTTGTGTGAAAGTAGTTAATTTTTAGCGCATGTCCCAAAAAGAAACTGGAAGATCAGCATGACTCATCATTGATCGAACCATGTCTAACAGTGTTTGATTTCTTTTTTTCAAAAACTCCATTCCATTGTAGAGTACCAGGAGGTGTAAGACAATCCCATATTCCTTAAGAAGGTCAACAAACTCTAAGCTTAAGTATTCTCCTGCTCGATCTAATCGAAGATCTTTAATGATTTTCCTAGTCGGTTTTGTACTTCATTTTTAAATTCCTTAAACTTTTCAAGGGCTTCAGATTTATGATGCATTAGGTAAATGTACCCATATCTACTAAAGTCATATGTGAAAGTAATGAAGTATTGAAAACCTTCTTCTGGCTTGTGTATTCATTGGTCCACATACATCATTATGTATTAATCCCAATAAATCACTTGCTCGCTCACTTTTACCATTAGAAGGAGGTTTGGTCATCTTTCCCCATAAGTAAGGCTCCCATACATCAAGTTGCTCGAAAACAAATGAATCCAAAAATCCATCTTTATGAAGTTTTGAAATGCGTTTTTCACTTATGTGACCCAAGTGACAATGCCAAAGATGGGTTTGATTAGAGTCATTTGTTTTAATCTTTTCGTATTTATGTTGTAAAAGGAATTCTCTTGATCCAAAATATAGAGGCCATTTATTAATTGTGTCACACCATAGAAAACATTATCGAGATAAAAGAACAACAATTATTCTTAAAAATTATCTCAAAACCAATCTTATATAAACAAGAAATCAAAATGATATTTTTAGTCAAACTAGACACAAAATAACAATCATCTAAACATAAATTAAGTCCACTATGCAACGATAAAGTATATGTTCCTATAGCTAATGCAGAAACTTTTGCTCCATTACCAACTTGTAGGTCCACCTCTCATTTTCTAAAATTTTTACTCTTTTGTAGTCTTTATACAAATGTACAAATATGAGAACCACAACCAGTATCCAATACCCAAGAAGTAGGTGTTGATAAATTGATATCAATAACATAAATATTTTAGGCAGACGCTCCACTTTCATTTGCCTTCTTGACTTTTCAAGATAAATGGGGCAGTTCAAATGGAAATATTTTCCTTCCAGTGACCAGTCAAGGTAGTTTATGCTGTTCAACTTGTCCTTCTCAAGGATCAGTCGCAATGATAACAAATTTGTATAATAAGTCTACAACAATAAAATATGAATTTTGAGTATGTTTACCATGTTTGCTTATAAAAGGACTTGATACTCCCACTACTTTTATTAAAATTAATAACCCTCAAATATTAATGTTGAAAATACTTTTTGTAAGGTTTTATAGTGGGAAAGAATCCAAATTTCACATTCTTTTAAGTTAGCTTTGGCTTTTCTCTCTATCTAGGTAAGCAACACATGCTAATTACATCTCATGTAACTCTTTCATTTGGTGAACAACTCTTGTTCATAACCATCCAATGATTATCCAAATAACTAATCTTTAGGTTTCTAATCCTATAAGAGTAACCTAGTTAAGTCTTTAACCAATGTTAGAACCAACGAATATTACTTGCTTATTCTTCGTGTTTGGCCAAGATAGATACAAGTACCTCGCTTTAGCAGAACCTACATTGCATCGATCTAGACTTTAACGAGGGTTAACATTGGGAATCAATAAAAGACTTAATATTTTATTGAGTGGTTTCGTGAATATTATCTCACCGTTTAACATTTGATTTTATCAATTATCTAGCATGAATCTCAAACATTCATTTTATCACATATATGAAAAGCAGTAAATATGAATGCAATAGTTATAGCTCATATCCTATGGTGGCACGTCCCAAGCCAATGGGAGAACCAAATTATTCTAAGGATAAAAACACTTCTCAAGCATCTTTTTTTCTGCCCGCACTTCTGTTCCTCTGGTCCATGCTTCTTCATATAGATTACAATTTTAGAAACTCATTTTACATACGAGGGAATAAGATGAGAAGAGAATTACAATAGAAGTAGAGAAAGGCACGTCACACAGTCCATATTTATAAAACCTTATAAATAAAATTAAATGGGCTATTAGGATATAACCATGTATTCCAAACATTGTGCATATCAAACATAACAACGACATGGTTTGTTATTAAAATCTTACCAGATTATTCCTACGCATGTGTCAAGCCCCTTGCGAGGTTTCGAGGGCCCCGTAGCCACCGGCGGGGTTGCTAGCTACTTGGTTAGCAACGAGGAAACTTTTAAATATTAGCATCTTAATTGTCGTAAAAACATCACGATTTGATAACATTTATCAACATTATCGTGTTTTTCAAGATTTTAAAATCCACGGGGTTTTTACTTAAACAACTCTTGTTACTTTCCCGCACGAAATCTATAGACTAACCATTAGTCTAATATTCGCGTATGTTAACACTTAACATCTAAAACCCTAAAACTATATTTTGAATATGTTAACAATTAACATATAATATTTCAAACCCTATCGACAAATATCTTGATGATTAACTCTTAATCATCGATCTTACGAACATCTTTTAACTAGATTAACAGATTAACGTGATTGAATAGATTTGCTTGAACAAATATCATATATTCGCTAAATAAATCAAAATTAACATGTATCTCATACAATTACATCACCCAAGTAATTAAAACTCGAATATGTATCATACAAGTGGCTCTGATACCACTATTGGGTAACGCCGATACACCCCATGGCGCAGCGGAAAAATTATCCGGTGATTACCACTAGAGTTCCATGTACAAGGAACGGATCGGAGTGAATAAGGATGAAAATTACCTGTTTAAAATTTGGAATTCTGAATTTGGAGGAGATAGATATCCAATCATGATTCCACGATGCCAATTCCTAAGCCGCAACGATAACACTTTGACCTCTACGTAGTTCACCCAATTGAAACAAGCATATAAAACTCTCTAAACTATTTAGTGGGTTTTTCCAAAAGGTATTAATGATTTCTAGATCTCTCATGCCTTTATATTGCCTTTGAAATCCTAATTCTACTTATATTAGGTTTTCAATATATATATATTAAATATATATAATCCCAATTCAACTTAATTAGGATTTCAATATATTTATTAAATATATATAATCTCAATTCAACTTTAATTAGGATTTCAATATATATATATAATATATATAATCCCAATTTATCTTAATTAGGATTTTAATATATATTAATATATATAATCACAATTCATCTAATTAGGATTTCAATATATATTAATTTAAATTTAAATTATATTATTTATATATATATTAAAAGAGTTATAATTACAATATTTATTTTCTTTTAATATTTATCCAATAGTTAAATTATATATATATATCAAATATATATTAATTTAACTAAATTCAAGTACAATAAATTTGTACATATTTAATTCGTTTAATATATGCTCATTTCAACTATGGGTGTGACCCTGTACGTTCATGTAACGTTAGTAGTAAATATTAGAACATTTCTAATATTACAAACAATGAGTGACATCTAGCAATATGTCATTGTCACCTAAGTTACAAGAAATCATGATTCGACATAACTTTTTCGTGATTAACTCTTTTCATGTATTACATCCTTTTGTCAATTATATCTAGATTGGACAGAAGTCATGGAACATTCACACTTGTATAGTCCATCTAATATTTCTTGATATCTTGAGTAGACTATTATAAATGAATAACTATGATATCTCATATCAACTTATTTGAGCATGGCCATGCATTTCTAGTCTCACTCAATCAAGTGGCCTACGATATTACTCCTATTATGTAGGAGGGACAAATCCTATCTTGATGAACCATATCTCACTGCATAGATTGTGATATATCCAATATCATTCTTTATAGAGTAGTTAGTTACGACACACGTTTGACTGTATCAAAATATATCATTCACGATGTTGAAATAATGATGATCTCAAGTATGAGGATCATACATGTAGTTATCACTATGAGAAATGTTGTGCCTATCACATAATAATCCAAGAAACATGCTCATAGCAGGTCATTCCAGTATGTCATTCTCTAACACATACTTATGTTTTGATTTTGACATCTCCATGTCAATGACAACACTTTGTCATCAATCAACTAAATATTAGTCTTAGTGCATTATTGTTGTCCATTCCCACAATAATACTAGACTAAGAACATTTAAGAATAATCATATTATTCTAAGGACTTTATTATAATTTAGTTTATTTATGCATGCAAAATTATAACTGAAAATAATAATAACAATGCCTCTTTATGAATGAACAAGGTAAAAACAAATGTCATTTACAATTATCTTATGATTAGTCTTTGGGCATACTCTAAGAGGTTGGACTCCTCAATTTGAGCTACGAGAATTTCAAGATGGAATCGGATGAGAGCGTCACCAAGATGTTCGATCAGTTCTATGTCATAGTCAAAGGTCTCAAGGATTTTAGAGAAGTCATCCTCGAAGAAAAGTTTGTTCGGAAGCTCATATACTCTCTTCTCGAGTCAAGGGATGGAAAGATGGACCGCGATCATCGAGACCAAGGACCTCAAAACCTTGAAGCTCAATGTTGTTATGGGTTCTCTCTTTACTCATGAGATCGTGAAAAAAGGAAAAAAAGATGAGAAGAAAAGAGAAGAGAAGAAAGAAAGTCAAAAAGAAGGAAGTAGAGAAGAAGAAGATCAGAATTGCTCTCAAAGTTTCACTTGAGGAGAGCGATTCTAGTGAGGATGAAGATGATGAAATGGCTATGCTAGCCAAATGGTTCACTCGGTTCATGAAATCCAACTGGGAAGAAACTTCCATAGAAGAGGGGATTTCAAGAACAAGAACGAGGAAGAGAATGATCAACTTATTTGCTTTGAGTGCAAGAATCCGGGGCACATAAGAACCGAATGCCCCCAACTCAAATGGAATAACTTCGGGAAAAAGAAGAAGCTCAAGGCAAAATGTTGCTACTTGGAGTACTGAGGAATTGTCCGATAAAGAGAAGCAAGAAGTTGCCAACCTTTGCCTCATGGCTCTTGAAGAGGATCATAAGGTAACCTCTAACTCATCCAATTTTGATTTATCATTTGATCAGCCCTCAAGAAGCTTACGATGAGTTGCAAGAGGTTTATGACAATTTGGCAGAAAAATATAAGGAATCGATTTTGAAAAACAAGAAAACAATTTTCGATTTGATCAAAGCTTATCTAAACAAAGTTGGGAAACAAGGTTTTGAAAAAGGAAGTTCTTCAAAACCCAACTATGTGAAGAGAAACTTCAATGGCTACAAACAAAGAAGCTTCCCAAGGCCCTCTAGAGGAAAAATGATTAGAAGTGTTTCGGTTTTAAAAGAACTCGTCACATCTAATGATACTAGTGTCATTACTTCTTGGATTCCCAAGGGAACCAAGATTTTGGGAGTTAATACTCATGGACCCAAAATGATTTGGGTACCAAAAATCAAGACTTAATCTTTGTTTGTAGGGGGCATTGCTACAAGGCCAAAACTACATGCATAAATTAATGGTACCTTGCTAGTGGATGCTCGAGACACATGACCGGTGACAAGAGTCAGTTTTTGGAGCTAAAACAAAAGAGTGGAGGAGTAGTGACTTTTGGTGACAACTCCAAAGGACACATTGAAAGATTTGGTTCCATTGGTAATCACTCGTCCATACTTATTGACAATGTTTTGTATGTCAACGGTCTAAAACATAATCTTTTAAGCATAAGCTAACTTTGTGATCAAGGTTTCAATGTGATTTTTTATTTAAATGGTTGCAAAATTATCAACATTGAAACTAACAAAATTGTGCTTATTGGTCATCGCATAGGAAACATATACATGGTGCTTTTAGATGACATTCATATTTCAAATGCATGTTTTGTTGCAAAAGATGGACATGAATCATGGTTATGGCATAGAAAATTAGGGCATGCAAGCATGAGTGTTTTAGAAAACTTGGTTTCAAATGATCTTGTAAGAGGTTTGCCAAAAATAAAGTTTTCTTTTGATAAAATTTTTGATGTTTGTGCAAAAGGTAAACACAAAAGAGTTTCTTTTAAACCTAATAATGATGTTTTTACAAGTAAAGTTTTACATTTGATCCACATGGATCTTTTTGGTCCTATTAGGACTATGAGCTTGGGTGGAAAATCATACGCATTTGTTTTAGTTGATGATTACTCTAGATTTACTTGGGTTCTATTTTTAAGTACCAATGATGAGGCTTTAGAAAAATTCATCACATTTTCAAAAATAACTCAAAACGATGTTGGTCATTCTATTTCTCACATTAGAAGTGACCTGGTACCGAATTTCAAAATTTAGGTTTTGAGGATTTTTGTAACTCTAATGGTATAAGCCATAATTTTTTCGTTCCTCGCACTCCTCAACAAAATGGGGTTGTTGAGAGGAAAAATGTACTTTAGAAGAAATGGCTAGAACCATGCTTTGTGAAAACAATTTGCCTAAGTATTTTTTGGCTAAAGCCACAAATACTACATGTTATATTGTCAACTGAGTAATGATTAGGCTGATTTTAAAGAAAATACCTTATGAGATTTTAAAATACAAAAAGCCTAACATTATCTATTTTTATCCTTTTGGATGTAAATGTTTTGTTTTAAATAATGTAAAAGATAATTTGGGCAAACTTGATGCTAAAAGTGATAAAGCTGTTTTCTTAGGTTATTTTTTAAACTCTAAATCCTATCGAGTATTTAAAAAAAGAACATTGGTAATTGAAGAGTCTATTCATGTGATTTTTTATGATAACCTCATTCTGAGGAATGATTCTTGTGATGATGATGTTGTAAGAATTTTTGAAGCCAATGATAGTGGACAATCATCAAAGGTAGATGAAGTTTCATCCAAAGAAGAATAAGTACAAGATCTACCTCTAAAAGCATTGAAGGACGTGACTCTAGAGGAAAAGGAAGTGAGCTACCCAAGGGAGTTCAACTATGTCAAAGGTGGTGAGATTTTGAGTGATCCATCCAAAGGGGTAACCACTAGATCTTCTCTTAGAAATATTTGTAAAGTTGCATTTATCTCATGCATAGAGCCTAAAAATATCACAAAAGCATTAAAATGATGATTATTGGATATTGATTATGCAAGAAGAGTTAAATCAATTTGAGAGAAGTCAAGTATGGACATTAGTTGATAGGCCTAGTAATAGTTCTACCATAGGGACTAAATGGGTTTTTAGAAAAAAAACTAGATAAGAGTGATAACATAGTGAGAAACAAGGCTAGACTTGTTGCTCAAGGTTACACTTAAGAAGAAGGAATCGATTTTGATGAAACCTATACACTCGTAGCTAGAATGGAAGCTATTAGGATGCTTCTTGCATTTGCATGTTATCACGAATTCAAGCTTTTCCAAATGGATGTAAAAAATGTTTTTCTAAATGGTTTTATAAATGAAGAAGTGTATTGAGAACAACCACCCAGTTTTGAAGATCCAAAATATCCAAATTATGTTTTCAAACTTTCAAAAGCTTTATATGGTTTGAAACAAGATCCAAAAGCTTAGTATAAAATATTATCAAACTTTTTAAGTGAAAAGGTTTTAACAAAGGAAAGGTTATAACATCCTCAACCTGGCTTAGAAGAAGACTGGAATTAAAGATGTTACTTAAAATAAAAATCAATAGACACTACTAACACTTTGAACCTTTTATTGCTGAAGAAGCAAACTGACAAAAAAAATTCATAACTTTTCAAAAACAAGCAAGACAATTTGACCAGAATTTTCTTATCAAAGAAAATACAATTTCTCAATTGGATTAACTATTAATCATATAAGTGAGTACATATTTGTCCTTAGGAATTGTAACCATTTTAAACCGCTTTAACATTCTAGTTCATTCACAAACATACGCCAATACAAGATACTCATCTTATGATACTTCAATTATGGCTTTGTTTGAGCTTAACAATTTCCTCAAGACTTTATTAATCTTATAGATCATTATCTACAAACCTTTAAGAACCGAGTTACTACATCTTGTGATTTTAGGGGATCGATCCTTCACTTAATGGGACCGTTCCTTAACCTCTTGTATCCTAAATACATTTTAGAATTATAGAAGCTATTAGTGACTCAATTGATTGCACCAATTAATAATTTGTGCTCTTTTTCCTAGATCCGTATTTCAATGATTGTTCAATTTTCCTATAGCATATCCAAGACGAAATTACCAATTTAAGAAATTAGGGAATCAATATAGGTACAGGCACCTTACCACCATAGTTCAATTATAAACCTGAAACTTATTATGTTACAAGCTCTTAAATTAAGACTCTAGCAATAATCATTATGCATAAGTTCACTCCACTTAATTATTACCAAATTCATCAATTTTAGACCTTACTATCATTCAATTACCAAGAGCCTGTGATTATTATGCTTCCAGTTTCTCATATTCGACTAACAAATTGCAAGTGATGCTTATCTTAGAAAAACAAACATAATTTATCGTTCAAGTTATACAATAGACTTAATAAGCATCCTAATAATCAAGAATTAATCAAATTGCCTTGTTCCGAGACCCATATTATTATTCAAATATTCGAAACATGTAACCATATAATCAACATGGAACCTATCAAACTCCATATCTATATATATCAGCTCAAGGCAACCAATAACCCAGATCTACTTGTTTAACCAATTGTACAAGAATGAGACGAGAGTTTATATATGTTCAACCATTTCATTTGTTTGAATTATTAAACCCCAAAAGTACTATCACGCATTCATCTCATCCATTTAATGGTCGATTATTAAAATCATATTTTGAACTCTATACAATTATTCAACATCTAAATATAATAGTCTTAATTACAACTGCTACAATGTATTTTTACAAAATACACCAAAAAGTTCACTAAACAATTTAATTTGAACATTGTGCCATCATACTAGGAGTATCCATATAAGTCGGATCCAAAATCTACTTGATTCTTGAATGACAACTTGATAACCTTAATCTCAATTAACATACTCAAGCTTTATGACCTGCAATGTATGAAATTCATTAGGCTTATATAGCCTAAGTGAGGTAGTAAACATCAATAATGACAAAGCATATAAGCATGACTTTCAATGAAATACAAAAAAGACACATAATCATATGTTAGCATTTGTTAAGTGTGACTTGATTTAACTTTTATAAGCTCTATTGTTTTTAATAGTTTAAACAAGCTTCTTTGCATTTGTTTCGATCTTAACAAAGATCGGTTTATCACCTTGAGGTCTTCTTGAGACGTGATAAAATAATCATTAATGCTTTAGAATTTCTTCCTAACTTTTCAAGTATTTGTCAATAGTTCAATTTAATGTTTGTTTCCTTATACCATCGGGGTACTTGTTCATCTCTTGTAAAACTTATAACATATGCTCACCAAGAGCCAATTATTACATATGCTCACCAAGAGCCAATTCTCATTTCAGAGTATATTCACATCTTTCTTAGAATTACCATTTAACTTCATTTAGAGTCCATGTCTTTTATAAGGTTTGCCTTGGATTACATTTGATTATGAATGGCATTGGTCTATGTTTGACCTTATAGGTCCAAGCGATATTTAGCTCAAAGCACATATCAATGGTTAATATCGAAACATATCAATCCTAACTTCACATCTATCCAACCAAACTGCCACCAATCTTAGTACAACTCCCCCGTTACCTCCGACTGTCGCCAATAACATATCAATGGGGTGTCCCCCAAGTCGTAGCTCATGGACCGTAGTCCCAATATACCATGCAACATACCAATGTATCCAAGGACTTCCATTTTAGGCAGCTTAAGTATTTTATCTTATATTTGGAAATTGGAGTGTATCTTTTTGTACAAGTGATCTTACTTGTTACTTACTCAACATCTTATATCATTCATTGCTTTTTGGGCGCTTTAAGCTTAGTAACATAGAAGTTGTTGAGTTAGGGAAGAATCATTTCTTCTTTAAGTTCCATGGCATTATCAATGAGTTGTTAACTTCAATCTATATATCAAGAAATTTCATAATCAATCATTCAAGCAAAGCATAACAAGGCATTAAATGCATATGAAATGCAATATAATCAAAGTCTTATCACGAATGCCATGCTATGAATGCCTTTCACACATGTTGCTCTACTTGAGCCATATGTACATGTTTATACAATTTAGATGCAATACGTAACATAATAGCAAGAATCGATGTTACACCATGTCACCCGAGACCATATAACTACACTCACCTTATATTCCAAAGTTATGGAATACCCGATCCACCAAACTCAAACTACTTCTCAATAAACTCCCTTCCTTAGCCATCCATAATTAACATGTGTACCTCAAGTCGTTTAACCAAATGTTATCAATTGGTTCATACAAAACAGTTTATTCTATCAACTATGCACACACATTGTTCAATACCAAAATAGATCACTAACGTCCATAAGATTTCACACAATTGACTATCACAGGATACGAGTATATAAAACAAGATAACTTACATTCGTATACTTCTGTCCAATAAAACAGTCCATTCCTATACTAGTATATACGATTTTGCATCCATTTATACAAACATATTAATTAAAACTGTTTTATTACCCTTGAACAAACTAGTTTACTACGTTTTACTGTATCTTGACATTCAAAACTGTTTCATGGTATCAATTTTCTGCACTGCATCCTATATGTTAAACTGTATAATCAAAACTGTCTAAACTGCACACATAAATAACAAAACTGCACTGGTTTTTATTACACAAAACTGCACTGGTTTTTATTACACAAAACTGCACCTTTTAATGAACAAAACTGCTCAAAACAGTCCATGATTAAGTACTCTAAACACCTTTTAATGAGTTCACTTACGTATATTTGTCAAAACAGTTCTTTAAATCTAAGGTATAAAACAGTTCATTATCATTACAATCAGCCCCTGCTTTTTACTAAACCAAATTAGCCCTGAAACAATTATAACTCGGCCTTTGAATGTCTTCAAAGCAATACTTTGATTTAATTCTTCAAAACAGTCCATTTCCTTTATTAAAGGAGTCCCAACAGTTCTTAAAACTATGTTTATCCAACAGCCTTGTTTTTCCTTTAAAATTAGTCACCATTCTTTTACATAAACTTACTAGACATTCCATTTATCAAGCATGTGTGTTCAAACAAATCCAATTATACATGAACAACAATCGAATGACCAAAGACTTCTCAACAAGCATATAATAAAATTCAAGGAAGATAACATACATATCATGCAAAATACACGCATGGTTCATTCTAATTCATGAATCAATGATCAATTAAAGATATTTCCTAACATAAACTAGCCACTCAAACGCTTAACAAAACATAGTATACAAGAGTTTGGCAGCAACTTTTCGAATTTAGATTCTAGAATTAAACCAATTTTTCATTTGAATTTGGAAGGAGGACAAAGTGGTTACCTTCCTAGCAAGACACCTCTCCAACAAAATTTCCAATAGTTGAGCTAATCACAAACCCAAGCAAGCTCTTTCTTTCTTTTTCTTTCTCCATTCTATCCTTTTCTCTTCCATTCGTCACAAATTTGGGAGGAGAAAAAAGATGATGGTCAATCCCTTTGATCATCTATCCTTCCGACACCTCACTCCCTCATCTTTCCACATGTAAAATTCTAATAGCCACCTATATTTGTCCTTCCGTTTACTTATAATTTACCTGCAATCACCTATATTTCCCATTCTTAAATTCTATCCTTTACAAAATGGTTACTATATTAAGCAACCTTCATGCTTTGGTCCTTAGTAGATAGCCACCACATTGTCGCAACCCTTTTTTGGGAGTCTTGACGTTTTGGAAAATTTTATAGAATCACGTAGTCGCCAGCAATCTTTTTGAAAAAGTGTGATTGGATCACTTTTTAAACAAGGGTTATTTTAATAAAACGTTTTATTTATCAAAATAACATTTTTGGTCAACGAAAACAAGAGAAAATAGGTTTGGGGGTCGGTTATGTGTGAGGAAGGGTTAGCACCCCACAACGCCCAAAAATTGGTACCTAATTGATTTCAAAAAGCATTTTTAAAACTGGAATTTGCAAGTTCACATAATTTCGCTTTATTTGTCCGCAAAGTGAATGTAATCTATTTTAACGGCCTTATCGCCCGGGAAATGAACTTTAATCACCGCCAACACTCCTGGCGCTAGCCCGTCATTCCTGTTTGATAAGACACTGCATTAATTAAGTTTTCACTTTTTAACAAATCAACAAGAAAATTAAATGTTTTAAAGTCTTTTAATTAAAATCTAATTAGTGATTAATCCCTAAAGAAACATCTACATTCATTTTAACTATTAAGGTTTAAATATAATTAAGTGTGTCTTATTGAAAATGTGAAGAATGTTTTACAACATACATGTCTCTATTCTAGGTTTTAAGTACCTACTCCTAAGGTTTAACACATGTATATGTACATATAAACAAAAGGAACAAAATTACTTAAATTAAATTAATTATAAAATAATTGCTAAAAGAAAGGAAAGGATAATTTTTTTACCTTTTTTTAAAAAATGTATTAGGGACTAAATTGAAAGAAAACAAAATGTGAGGGTTAATTTGAACACAATTAAAAATTTAGTGCCAAATTGTGATGAAAAATGACGAAATTGAATAGATTTAAAACAAAGGTGTTGCGGTGCGATAACCGAGAAAGAAGGGAGCGGGTTATAACCGGGTACGGGTCGGGTCATCTGGTTGGTATATATATATATCAATTATAATAAACAGAAATCATTATCCCCTCATTTATCAAAATAGATCAAAGCCCATTTCTTTAAAATCCTCTGATATGTTCTTCGTGTTCTTCATAAAATAAAGAACACGATGAACACTCGACGTGCCGGCCGCTATTGCCGGCGGCAAAATTTCCCAGAAACCGCTCATTTTCCCAGATTTTGGCGACCCTAAATCGCATTTTTTCATCGGAGCTACATCAAAATCAAATCACAATAGTGCTTTAAACAAAATAAAGGTAAAAACAATCCCCTTTTCTTTGTTAAATTCGAAATAGAAAAGAAAAAGAAAGAAAATGTTACCAGAAACTTGCTTCTCTAATTGCTTTAGAACTTCGATTACAATTGCTTCCTTCTGCTGAGAATTCAAATGCTTCTAATGTATATGTATTGCGTATGAATTTCTCTATGAACTGTTGTGTGTAATTGTTGTTTGTAATTGTTGTTGTTTACATGAAATTTACATGGGCTTATATAGGTACAATTGTGCTTGAATTTGAAGCAAAAATCCCTAATGTTCATCCCCGAAAATGCCTCTTCTTTGATTCTGGTTGCTTGATTGTTGCTGTGGCACCGATTTAGGGATTGGTTTTTCCTATTTTGATTCTGATTTTCTAGCTAGGGCTTCGAATTAGGGATTTAATTCCCTTCTGGTTTTATCTTGAATTATTAGGCTCCAATTTAGGGATTTAACGCTCTTGTTTCTTTGTTTGCATATTTCTGATGACTCGAACGACGCCGTCAAGGAACGATTCATGGCAGAAGTGGTGCTAGAGTAGCTCGGGTATTCGCTGGAGAAGATGGAACGAATGGTCAGAGCTGGAACGTCGTGCACGTAGCTGCCATGAGCAACTGTTGATGTCTTTGCTCTTGAGCGATCTGGGCCGTTCGATTACCCTTGGATCAACGGTGATGGGGACGCAGTGCTATAACTCCCTGCTGGCGTGATCTGCGTCGTTAGATCAACCCCTTGATCCAACGGTCCTGCTTCAGTTGTGCATAAAGAAAGAAGGATTAGGGTTTTATTTGGTTATAAACGGGTTAATAGACCCTTATTGGACATGTAATTTATTTAATGGACTCTAAATTATATCTAATTGATCTTCTATTCATTTTTAAAATTGTAATTGGGCTGTGTATTTTATATTTTGGGTTTTATTATCTAACTACTATATTATTAACAAAAATGCATATAACCTATGTTAATTCTAACTACCATATAACAATTATTATAATACACTACGTATAAGATAATTCTAATACTAATTACTACTAATTATGATGTAACACTAACAATGTAATACAATACTACTAAGCCGGAAATGACATAGCTAATACAATGAAAGTAAGGGGAAAATTCAGTGACAACAGCTGCCCCTCTTTGGTCATTCCGGTGAAACAGGAATAGAGCAAAGAACAGAAGACACTGATTTTCACCAATTACCAAACCGTCAACGCCTGAGAAGACAGACGGGTTCTATTCTCCTTGTGCTCGAATAGATAAGCGAATTCCATTCTCCAAATGCCCGAAAGGATAGGCGGGTTCTATTCTCCTCATGCTTGAATAGATAAGCAGGTTCCATTCTCCAAATGCCCGAACAGATAGGCGAGTTCTATTCTCCTCAAGCTCGAATAGGAAAGCAAGTTCCATTCTCCTAATGCCCGAACGGATAGGCGGGTTCTATTCTCCTCATACTCGAATAGATAAGCAAGTTCTATTCTCCAAATGCCCGAATAGATATGCAGATTCCATTCTCCCAATGCCCGAACTGATAGGCATATTCCAAAAGATGACTTCATCCTCCATACGCTTGGATGAATAAGCGGGTTCCAAAACCTGTCAAAAACAACTGCAAATGATCCAATTAAGATGCATAATCCCCTAGAGATGCCTAGTCATGAATTCATGTCTTATTTCTTTTGCTCTTTTTTCTTAACAATTTTTCTCATGCAATAGACGCAGAAGAAACTGTGAAGCTCTGGGAAACTTGGATTATATCATCTCAAACATTTTCTCAACTCTGGCAATAGATGGTGAGTGTCTATTTTGGCCCATCCTATCAGAAAAGATAGTATGATTTTTTCATTTCTCTACACTGAATGGCTTTGCACTAAGAAAGCTTGCAATAACTCATCTTTCAATACTAGTTGGCTTGACCAATTTCTTGTTGTTAAAATTCTATCGACCATTCCTTGGAAAGTAATCTTCACCATTGCCTACTCTTAACCTTGAGGGTTGTAGGACACGTCCTTTGTTTTGGGTGAAACTGGAGTTCACCAAAACATCACCATGTTGTACCATAGGTTTAACGCCATAGATACATTCATCTTTTCCTGTGACTTTTGCCTTGACTTTAAACAAAGGAAGTTCTTTGCAAAGCGTCTAGCGTTGCCTGGACACCTAAAAGAGAAACTCTGTGGGGATATATGGGGGATGCTTTGGTTTGCCATCATTAATGCATGGGAAATCATCTGAAAGTTGCAACTGTATGCTACGTACTTCTTTGAGAACATTTCTAATCTTTTGCACATTTGCTTGCTCAATCCAGTTATCTTGTATTCCTAGTTGGAAAAGCTGACTTTATCCTCATATTCTTCAACACTCTTTTAGCCTTTGTCAAGTTACCATTGTAGTTGATACATCAATGTTCAGTGACAAGCTTCCTAGAATCCTGCTACTCTCCCAATGTCTCATATCCTTAGTTATTTCCTCTAATGTCTGTAAAATTATTCTCATTGTTGTAGAAAATAAATTATCTCGTGTAAACATCTCTATTTTGCAACACGCTGCCTTATGGTAATGTCAAAGCATCTCTTAAGGGTCCTCCGTAGAGATCTTCGAATAGAAATCTTTGCAGCAAAACCTATTTCCATCTTGAATCTCGTCATAAGTTTGCTGCTCTTTATGCCCTAAGCTCCAAATTTGACCACGGAATACCTCATAGTTCCAATACCCTTTTAGACCAATTTCAAAGTAATGCCCAAAAATCTTGTGTATATTTCAAGTGATGTCAAACTTTTTAATTCTCATTTCAATGCAAGATGCTTTATGGAAAGGGAAAGATATCAAAGGAGGAAAAGAAAAGGTCTGCACAACAAAATTTTATTAGTATTGTGGCAAACACAAAAAGAAATTACAAAGAATGAAACAAGTTTTTCAGATATCAAAGCCTAAATTCCTCCTGTCGAGACTCTAGAAGATGTCTTGAATGCTATCTATACTGAGCAGATTTTGGAAATAATAAAGATATGAAGCTTTTTTTGGTATGGAAACCCTAATATCGATTTGTGGAAGGACCACTTTTGCAAATTATCTAAGCTGGCCTTTACGGGTTTTCAACTCAGATCCTCATTTGGTTTCAAAACGCCCTTTGCGGGTTTTCATTTTGAACCCCCCTTTTCTTTTATTTCTTCTCTTTTTTTCTTTTTTCTTTTCTTTTTCCCTTTTTTCCTTTTTCATCTTTTCTTTTCTTTTTTCTTTTTTTCTTTTTTCCTTTTTCTTCTTTTTTTTCTTCTTTTTTCTTTTTTCTTTTTTCTTCTTCAAACATTATACTTTTTAACCGAGTCTAAATTTATCGGGTTCTGGAGTTCGTCTCCATCCATTTCGGCTAAAATTAACGCTACATTTGTTGTTATGTAAGGTCTCCCCCAATTCGGTGCCCATTTTTCTCGAGAATTGCTTTGGATTGGTGGCTTCTTCCTCAACACCAAATCCCTTCTTTGAATTCTTTTGGGCGAACTTTCTTCTCATGAGCCCTTATCATCCTTCTTTGATACATTTTCCCATTACATAGTGCCTTTAACCTCTTTTAATCAATCAGATTAAGCTGGTCATATCTCGCCTGCATCCATTCTGCCTCTTCCAATTTTACTTCCAGTAAGACATAGAGCGATGGTATTTCAACTTCGATGGGTAGCACAACTTCTACTCCATATACCAAAGAGAAAAGTGTTGCTCCAGTAGAAGTTCTTACTGCGGTTCGATAAGTGAATAAGGTAAACGGTAACTTCTCATGCCAGTCTTTATAGGTATCAGTCATTTTTGCAACTATCTTCTTAATATTCTTATTTGAAGCCTCCACTGTCCCATTCATCTTCGGGCGATATACCACAGAATTATGATGTTTGACATTGAAATGCTCACAGACTCCACTTATCATCTTGTTATTTAAATTAGAGGCATTGTTGGTGATGATAATTTTAGGCAAGCTATATCGACAAATGATCACTTTTTTCAAAAACTTGCAAACTGTGGATCTAGTGACGTTTGCATACGAGGCTGGTTCTACCCACTTCGTGAAATAATCAATTGCTACCAAGATAAAACGATGACCGTTTGATCCTTAGAGTGAATCTGTCTGGTGACATCAATGCCCCACATGGAGAACGGCCAAGGGGATGTCATAACATGAAGAGGTTAAGGTGGCGTATGAACCTTGTCAGCATAGATTTGGCATTTGTGACATTTGCGAGAATAGATGATGTAATCACCTTCCATGGTTGACCAATAATATCCAAGACGCGATCCTCCTGGCCATGGTGAAACCACTAGGATGGGTTCCGCAAACTCCTTCATGAACTTCTTCCATAATTAATTGAGCTTCTTTTGTACCCGCACATCTTAAAAACACTTGATCACGACTTCTTTTGTATAAAATATCTCCATCAAGGAAATACCCTGAGGCCATTTTCCTAATCATTTTCTTTTCATTTTTTGTAGCTTGCGGCAGGTAGTGCTGGTATTTTATGTATTGTAAGATGTCATGGTACCATGGAAATCCATCCATCTCTTCTTCTACATCATAACAATGAGCTGGAGAGTCTAGCATATGTAACCTGATGAGCACCATCTCAGAACCCTCATTTACCTTTAACATGGCGGCTAAGGTGGCTAAAGCATCGACCATTTGGTTGTCTTCCCTGGGGAGATATTTGAAGGTAACCTCATCAAACTCTTTGATTAGCTTGAGAACTAACTTGTATTCTATTAGCTTCGTATCTTTTGTCTCCCATTCACCACGTATCTGATAAATGACCAATATTGAATCCCCAAAGACTCTTAGGGTACGAATTTTCCTCTTTATAGCCTCTCTTAAACCCATTATACATGCCTCGTGCTCTGCCATGTTATTAGTGCAAAAGAACTTCAAACAACTGGTAAAAGGGTAATAATCTCCTTCCGGTGAAACCAAAATTGCCCATATACCTCGCCCTAAAGTATTTGTTGCACCATCAAAGTTCATAACCCAAGATTATGTTGAAGCCTCATCATCTTTTGAGATACACGTCAAGTCTTCATCAGGAAAATTAAAATTTAATGCTTCATAATTATCACAAGCGCGACTTGCCAAAAAGTCAGCTACGGTACCCCTTTTATCGCTTTTTGGCTTACATACTGGATATCAAATTATGATAATAACATCTGCCAACGCGCTAATCTTCTTGATAAGGCTGGAGCTTCCATCATGAACTTTAGCGGATCTAACTTGGAGATCAACCACGTAGTATGACATAACATATACTGTCTGAGCCTTTTAGCTGTCCATACCAAAGCACAACATAGTTTTTCAATTGACGAATATCTGGTTTCACAATTAGTGAATTTCTTGCTCAAGTAGTATATCGCCTTTTCTTTTCTTCCAGTGTCATCATGTTGCCCTAACAATCAGTCCATATAATTTTCATAAACCGTTAAGTACAAGATTAGTGGTTTTCCTAAAACAGGCGGTACTAATACTGGAGAATTACTCAACTGCTCCTTGATCTTTTCCATAGCCATTTGACAGTCTTCATCCCATGTTCCTGGGTTATTCTTCCTGAGTAACCTAAATATTGGATCACACTTATCAGTTAGCTGGGAAATGAAACGTGCGATGTAATTTAATCGCCCCAGAAAACCTAGAACTTCCTTTTGTGTTTGAGGTGGTGGTAGTTCCTGTATAGATTTTATCTTATCAGGATCAATCTCAATTCCTCTTCTGCTCACAACAAAACCCAATAATTTTCCAGATGTGACCCCAAATGTGCATTTAGTTGGATTGAGCTTCAATTGTAACTTTCTTAGTCTTAGGAAGAGTTTTTCTAAATTAACCAGATGTTCTTTCTCAGATCGAGATTTGGCGATCATATCGTCAACGTATACCTCTATTTCTCTATGTATCATATCATGGAAAAGGGTGACTTTGGCCCTTTGATAGGTTGCCCCTGCATTCTTAAGTCCGAAGGGCATCACTTTATAACAAAAAGTTCCCCATAGTGTCACAAAAGTTGTCTTTTCCATGTCTTCTGTGCACATCTTAATCTGGTTATACCAGGAGAAACCATCTATGAAAGAGAAAAGTGAATGACCAGCTGTATTGTCGACTAAAGTGTCAATATGTGGGAGTGGGAAATTGTCCTTGGGGCTTGCCTTACTGAGGTCCCTGTAGTCAACACACATTCATACTTTTCCATCTTTCTTTGGTACTGGGACAATATTCGCCACCCATTCTGGATACTTGGCTACCTCGAGGAATCCTGCATCATATTGCTCCTTACTTCATCCCTAATCTTGAGGAGTGTTTCGGCCTTCATTCTTCTAAGCTTTTGCTTTGCAGGTTCTCATCCTACCTTTATAGGGAGCCTATGCATGACGATGTTGGTGTCAAGTCTGGGCATATCTTGATACGACCAAGCGAAAATATCTTTGAACTCTTTCAAGAGCTCAATCAGACTTTGTCTGGTTTTGGCTGTGATGGTAGTACCAATCTTCACTTCTCGCTTTTCTTCTTCAGTACCAAGGTTTAATATTTCTAGTTCCTCTTTATGTGGTAGAATATGTTTTTCCTCTCCTTCTACCATTCTAAACATGTCGATGGGTATATAATATTCTTCCTCATCGTCAATATTTCCAACTTCTTCCAAGCATAGAGGCCATTCAAAATCATCCTTGAAGCCAGACTCGGATTCATTTATGCTAATGATATATGAAGACCTGAAAAAGGAATAGGCAAAAGGTATATACAAAGGGGCGAAATAAAATGAATAGAATGTTTTTATGCTTTTAACTTTATGGTTTTCATTTGGTTTTGGTTTATTTATGAAAAAAAAGTTTGCCACGGGATTTAAGGAAAATAATCTTTTATTGAATTCAAATTAAAAGTTTGACATAGGCCCTTTACATAAGATCCCCTATTGTCTCCGGGCCTGGAGCAAAGGGGTTAGTTTTGAGAATTACTCTGAACATGTCTTAAAGATTACGGGAATTTCTTCTTCAGTCCAATTGTCATGCTTAGAGCAAGGGCAAATCATTGACAGGTACTGGTTCTCTTCTTCCTCGTCGATCACAGCGTTAATACTCAACTTTTCAAACGCTTCACATAAAGTGCTCTCTCCTTTTCCTTCCTCACTAATTGGGGCACTTGGATCCAGCATGCCTCCATATATAAATCTATGGCTAAGGGGTGGTTCCTCTCCTTTCAATCTAGCTCTTCTCCTATCTTGATGCTTTTTGATTTCAGCCCTTCTTTGCCATTTGTTGGGCTTAAAGCCCAACCCAAACCGATCCTTTTTCGCCAGGATTACTATACGATACAACCTTCCTTGATGTCTCTTTCCAAATCCTTTCCCAAGCATTTGTTTTACATGCATCTTCGCACAGCTTGATAATTCCGGTTCTAGCACCTTGCTCCCTTCAGTGACAATGGTTGCATTTACTAGCTCCAATGTTCTAAAATGACACTCAAGCGCACCCTCATCGATCTCGATGAAGGGTGCATTAGTAGTTACTGATGCAATGATTTCCTCCTCTGCACCGACAATTATTAATTGTCCATCGATCATGAATTTTAGCTTCTAGTGTAAAGTAGATGGGACCACTCCTGCTGTATGGATCCACGGGCGCCCAAGCAAGCAGCTGTAACTAGGTCTTATATCCATAACCACAAATTCAACATCGAAGGTCGTTGGTCCAGTTTGCAAAGGTACCTCAATTTTCCCTAACACATTCTTTTGAGTTCCATCAAATGCTCTTACCGTATTTTGATAAGTTCACATATGAGAACTATCTATTGGTAGCTTCTTCAATGTGGCTAATGGTAGAACATTCAATGCTGACCCATTATCAATTAGGACTCCGGGTAACATATGTCCCTTACTTCTGGTTGTGATATGTAAAAAGCCTTGCACGTTCCCCTTCTTTCGCCTTGTATTTCTTCATCATTGAACGAAATGAAGTTGTTAACAGCAATGTTACCGACTAGCATGTCTATCTTATCGGTTGTGATCTCATTTGGTACGAATGTACGATTCAAAATCTTTAACAAGGCCTCACGGTGGCCCTCAAAACTTAATAGCAGATAAAGCATAAAAATTCGAGCCAGAAGCTTGTGGAGTTGCTCCACGACGCTGTATTCACTGTGTTTTAAAATCTTCAAGAATTCTTGAGCCTCTGATTCCTTCACAGGCTCGTGATATGCTGTCGGCTTCTCTTTGAAGAAATCTCTGTTATCTTTTTTCTCAGGTTCTTCAGCATCAGCATTCCTTTGTGCTACATCTCTATCTTCTGCTATCGGCTGGGAATAGAGCTTTCCACTCCTCGTAAAATGGCTCACCTCATTTACTGATTCTTCTTTCTCTTTAATAGATGTTTCTCCCGGAGATGCCACTGCATAAGCGTAATTCCAAGGGACCTGCTGGCTATTCTTGTATGGAAACAGGGTCGGTGCCTTAATTATAAGTCGCGGGGTTACACCCTTGCTGGCTCACTAACCCTCATTTTAGCCTTAATAACTAAAGGCTTCATTCCAGAGTAATCTCTTCTAGAGGGTGACTCCTCTGATCCACATACGTCCAGCATGCATTCCTCATATTCTTTTTCAAAGAACTCAAGTTCTTTTTCGTTCATCTTGTCTTGAACTAGTTGCCTAAATTCTAAGCAACAATAAATCTCATGTCATTCCTTCATGTGGTATTCACAATACAATTCATCTTTAATTTTCAAGTTCTGGGCTTCTTCTTCCAACATCCCTACTGCCACCATTTGAACCCATATCCACTTCATGGGAGCTCTAACTTCAGCAACACATTCCTTAACCACCTTATCCTCCTCCTCTATGATTGCATTTACACCTATCTTCTGATGATTTGGCAGAGGCTTTCCTTTATCTTCTGACGTATCGAATGATAACATCCCTGATTTTCTTAAGTCATCCACCACCCATTTGAATGAAGTGTAATTATCAATGGTATGCCCTCTAAGTCCTGCATGATATTCGCATTATGCATTCTCATCATACCATGGTGGGTATGGTGGTGAGAATGGGGGAACATGTCTTGGCAGCACCATCTGGGATTTAACCAGTTCAGCAAACAATTATGCATATGTCATTGGAATAGGAGTGAAATATGGTTTCGTGCTCCCTTGATATCTTTGTTCTTCCTTCGGAGGATTTGTGACTGCTGGAGCTGTGGTTGAGACATTAGGTTTGTTAAAGACAACCCTTTTGTGTAGCTAGGGTTGTAGGCATTAGTGGCATTGTCTTCATTGTCTCTCTTTTTGTATGGTTTCTTTGTTTCCCCACTATCCAACTTTCCATTTTCATGGCTGCAAGGATCAACTCTCCATTTATAAGCATGTTTGCGAAACTCTTTGTGGCATGATTGAGCATACGATCATATAAAGAACCCTTTAATGTCTCCCCGAACATTGGGGTGATCTCATTCTCCAGCAATGATGGCTGGACTTAGGCAGCCACATCCCTCCAACTTTGCGCATACTAGCGGAAGCTCCCATAATGCTTTTTCTCCATCCCTTACAAAACTAAACGGGTTGGAATCATGTCTGAAACATGCTTGTACTGCTCACTAAAGGCTCTGGACAAATCCTTTCATGATCTGATGTTAACTCGACTTAGCTGTGTGTACCAACGTGCAGCTGATCCTACTAGATTGTCTTAGAAGTAATGGATATGTAGCTTCTCGTTGTCAAGATACATCGACATTTTCCTACAATACATAGTTAGATGTGTTGCAGGGCACGCAGCTCCATTATATTTTTTGAAGTCAGAGACCTTGAACTTTGGTGGTACTACCAGATCAGTCACTAGGCTTAAATCCTTAGCATCCACTCCTCCATATATACCTCATTCTTCGAAAGACTTAATCATTCGCTCCAACTTCTCATAGCGATCTTCCCATTTCTTCTCAATTGTCACCTTGTTGACAATTTCATCGAGATCAGGCACCTCAAGGACCTCTTCAGAGTTTATCTTCCTATCATTCCGAGCCGAGGTTACATCAAAATGTGGTGAAATCTTGACCTTAGAAGATTGAGCTTCTCTTTGCATACTTGGATGAACGAAGTCCATCCCTTGAAATTTTGGCACAGCATTAGCTTCCTCGCCAGCTTCTACCGCATCTGGGTCCTTAAAGCCTAACATGGCCGCAATTGAACCAACTGTCTTTTGATGAACTAACTTCATCTGTTGCTTCAGATCCATCTCCAGCTTGTCTAACCTATCCTGGGTACTCTTATGGTTGCTTTCTAAGGCTATCACTCTGTCTTCCATTGCTCTGACGTGAGACTGAGTACCGTACTTGTGATTTGTCTTTGCTATTTTGACTTTCTGTCATTTTTTATTTAAGATATATTTTTATTATGTCATGTATGTATGCACAAACATAAACGCAAAGAAAAGCTATGAAACACAGAAAAATGAAATGTAAATGCATGAATGCAAGCGAAGGGCCATTAATTCCATGAAACATCTGCTCAAGAAACAACTCTTTTATTAAATATGAAATGATCCTTATTACATCAAATTTCATTTACAAATATTTTTTAGCCTGAACTCCTAGTTCCTTGATTTTTTCAATGAGCCATATAAGCCTCGGTCCCACTTCTCCTGCTGGCTTGACATGCTGACGAAGAGTGGCAGCTTCAGTGCCTAACAACATCACGTGTCGAGCCACATCCTATACCTGGGTCATGACAGTCTTATCAAACTCATCTCGTTCTTGAAATCTTCTAGTAATGTCTCTAAGACGAGTGAACCAGTAATCATTACCTCCCTCAGCTATGTCTTCAAGGACCAGGATCTTCTTCCTATATTCCTGGATGATGTTATTCATACCTTCAACCTGTTTCTTCAAGGTATCATTCTCACTTAGACAGGCCTGAAGTTCAATATAGGTGTGATGATTCTGGAGTCTATGCAACGAGCAGTTCAAATCATCTATTTTGGCTTGCAACTCAATAACACAAGCCTGACTATGCTTTAGCTTCGCACTGGTCTGGTCATATGTCTTCTACAACTCAAATAAGCGAATCTTGTTGTCATGGGCCTTCCTTTTCCATGCAGCCACACTTTCTTTCTCTCTTTCATAAACCTGTTTGCCATTTCCATTTTCAGTTGCCAGCTTACCCTTCTTCTTTTCTTCAACAAGTGCTCGTCTATATTTCTCAACCTCGCGCCTTCCTCGTTCCTTTTCTTTTCCTACAGCATGCTCAATTTCTTGCTTCCGCTGCTCTAGGGTGTTTCTCATATCAGCATTTCGAACAGTAGTCTGGAGCTTGAGGAAGTCAACCCTTTAAACCTCAAACTTCTTTTCTAGTTCTTCATACAGCTTTATCACTCGCTTCGTCTCCCCTTTATACTTCTCAACATCAAGGCTTGACTCAAACTTGTCTCTTTGGTTCTGCTCTCGTAAGGCTTCTATCTCCAACTTAGCCCTTCTTAATTCTTCTCTTAGGACGCCAGCTTCTGTAGGGACTACCTTTAAGTGTTCTTCTAGAGACTTGGCATGTCCAGGTGTAGGTGCCATGACTTTTTCATTTACTCTCGTATGCCTCCAAACATCATAGTCTGGGGTGTACATGCAATGACTATCATATTCTAACTTCATATGATAATAGTGATTCCATGCATCATTGATTGTCTGAATCTTCTATCTAAACTCTCCTTGGAACTCGAATTTTGATGAGCCAAGACCGGTAGTAAATGGATGAACTTTCGAGACCCAAACTGACGAGACACTAACAAAGGAGCACATTTAATCCCTCCCCACAAACCTAGCAGCATCAAAAAGTTGGAATCTCCACATTTATATAGGATTTTGGTGTGACCCATCCAAGGAACCCTTCATCTGCTGTCTTCATCACGACGATCCCTGAATATATCAATCCTTTTAATATTCTTAACAACGGGCCACTCCTTTGCCAAGAATTCTCGATGAGGTGAGAAGTTCGGGGAAAACACATTTGAAAAGGCCAATGTTGGGCATTTCCAGAAGTGACTAAGAGCCCAGACTTGTAGAAGTGGAGCACACCCTCCAAAATGAACACTTTCAACTTTTCGACAAGCATTAAGGGAAATAAAGGTTTCAACAAGTACAGTTGGTACCGGATTGACTCCTCTATTTAAATGTTAAAGGAAATCAAGTAATGCCACATCAATGTTCCCTAGAACCTTTGGAAAGATGACTAAACCATAAATTGCAATGGCTAGGAGATCAACTCTCTTTTCCCTGTCGGAGTGAATTGAAATTATACTTCTGATGCTTGACCAAGGGAAATTAAAGGTGCCTTCTCTCTTTCGTATCAACCCCTTGACCCAACCATCATTCATACCAGCGAATGCTTGAAGCTTTGCATGTGGGTTTTTGTTTTTAGGAGGCTTGGCATAGACCCAGTTCTTCTTCACTTTGCACAGGTTGAAAAAGGCTAAGTACTCCTCAAATGTAGGCATCATATCTTCTTTATTAAAAGTGAAGCAACAATACCCTGGATTCCAGAATTGAACAAAGGGTTTCAGAAACTGTTCATCAACCTTCACGTATAAGAGATAGGCTATGTCACTATAGACTTCATGGAACAACTGCTTAGTCTCATAACCAAAGTGCTCCCAGATTTCCTACAATTCATGCACATTGTTCTATTTCATATTGATGTGGGCATATTCTGAAGTCTTTGTCTCATGATCAGCTACTAGACTGTCTCCAAATGTTCGTTGATTCACCTCAGACCAATTCCGTACCTTTGCATTCTCGTCTTCACTTTTCAAAATCCTTCTGTCCATAACAAGAGCTTTTCAAAGTTGAGCAATTATTTTGAGAACTAACCCCTTCTAGATATGTAATGATGTGGCATGAATGGATATGAAAAACAACAAGACAAGGGAAAGGAAGATTAAAATCAAGAAAACACAGAGAATTCAAAATAATTTCATGAATAATTCTGGGCAGCACATTCCAACACTTCAGGACATGTCTCCCTTTATTACTAAAACCCTAGGTTTTTCGCATAGCTCTACTGGGGTGGGCTCTAGGTTCTCAAACGATTGGATTCTAAAAGGTACCTTAGTTTTTCTTGATGTCCCTACTAATGGTAGCAAAGCCCCTGGTTCTCGCCCATTATAGGCTTCAAACGAACCGAGTTCAACTCAGGAGGACTCACTCCCTATGTCTTCTCGAAGAATCAGTATCCTTATGAAGACATGAGGCATATGAGTCCCGAAGGTATTTGCTAGGCTCATACGGAGAATCAATATTCTGACATGAGAAAAGCGTTTTCCCCTCACTTAACAATTGGGTGGAGCTCAGGAATAGAGCTTTTTGCAACAATTTTATATACATTCACATGCGTCACGTAAAGCATTAACTTACATTTGAGAGACAACACGGTGGCCCTCATCTTAATCTCGAACCAATCTGAGAGAACACACAGTACTTCACAAACAATTAAATGAGTCGTCCACCTTAGGAGACACGTAACAATCCTTCATTGTTACATAACAAGCTATCAACGGTTTAAACATCACCTCCACGATCCAACTACTTGCGAGCAAACAAGCCCAGTTCTCCCTTGGCGAAACACTTAGGCAAAAGAAACCTCGTTCTGGTTGCGCCTTCGCAACTAAACCTCTTACTTTCTCAATTGGGTCGATGTCCTCTAAAAAGGGCGATGGACACTGATGTCTCACTCGGCCTTACCTCAACATCTACTCACATCCATGACAGGGAGAAAGTCGTGACGATTTATCCAAGAAACATAAACAAACACTCTGTCTAAAAGCTCCCTAGCATCAAACTACACGTATTGGAACCCACCAAACTTTCAAACATGTCCCAAAACCCTGTCTTGCCATTCTCCAAACAACCACAACAAAAAAAACCCGATAGAAGGCAACGTTTTATATTCTTATCACCAAAGGTTGGGTTCCCTCGGGGCCTTAAAGCCTCGAGCACAACTCTTGACGTTACTAGCTAGCATTACACTTGATTAACCCAAGCAATTTTCGAGATGCAATAACTCTCAAGAAGGTAGCTCTGTCAAACCTGTAGAACGTTGACTTCGGTCATACTAGAACTAGTGCGTTCTGAACGCACTTTGGGAAGGGCGAAGATACTTCTCAAGTATCAACGATACTCATTTTAAGCGAACAATGGTCCTCCAACGAACGTGCATCCACTGATCGATTTTGAAAGCGGGTTATCCATACCTCTAACACAACTGTTAATCACATATAACAATGAAGATTTCTTGCCACAAACTCTTATAAGGTATTCGAAGACTCTGAAACGACCACAACATGCAACGAAGACACCATTTAGGTGACAGGAGGAGAAAACATCCTCAACTTCGGCATCATTAAACTAACTCGTATCTTAATAATCCAGGGTAAACTCACCACCGAAATCGCTCCCATGAGCGGCTTAACACATAACGTGGCTCTCTCGGCCACGATCGTAACCATTTTATCTTTGCAACATTGGATGCATCATCATGATTCCAGTCTTAAGGAGTACAAACTTAATTTAAGAGTTTGTATTCAATAGACACCTTACTAAAACACCTATGCCACCCCGGGTTTCCTAAAATCGGCTAAACCTAAGCTCTGATACCACTATTGTAATACCCCTACTCGAATGTCACAATTGGGCCTCAAGCCCAAACTAAAAACTATAAATTTTCTTAAACTGGGTTTAGCCCAAACAAGTTACTTCTCAAAAGTATTTAAAGTCAATAGTTAAAAATATAGATAAATCTTTATAAATATTTACAAAGTAGCTCCACTTTAAATTAAAATATTTAAATATTCAATTTGATATATACAATTTCAAAAGTGAGATTTACAAACTCGACCACGTAAGTCCTATGAATACATATCCCACTAAACACAAGTATCGTACTCTGAAAACCTCCACATACTGGAATCTCGTACTGATATTGCTCATCGATGCAACGCTCAACCTATACATGGAAACAATGATTCCGAGTGTTGAGCTTACAAAGCTCAGTGGTACACATCTACTCTACTATACTTCATGTTAATCACAAACATAAACATTCAAGCTAGTACGAGTAGTAAGGGAAGATAAATAAACATGTGGTGCTACTACTAGTTGCCTAAACACATGCTCTCAACATAGCAAAACATCATAATGGCCTACAGGGCCCAACCATACTCGGGATCTCACCAGATCCACCGAGCAAACACACAAAATCATAACCACAAACCTGGAGTGAAGCCTGTTATCACACAACATCAGGAATATACACTCTGAGTGAGGCCCGGTGTCACACAGTCTCGGGAACGTACACTCTCTCTTTGGGTGAGGCCAAGTGTCACACAGCCTCGGGAACGTACACTCATACTCGGCATCTCTCCTTGAGTATCATCGGATGAGGCATGGTGTCACACAGCGTCAGTAACGTACATCTGGCATCTCTAACCATGGTGTTGCAGCATTCTTCCATTGGGTATCCGGATCCCAACAATCAAAGGCGACTCAACTACAAAAATGCTCATACTTGGCACGTCACAACACACGATCCACCAAGGATTCCTATGGTTGCTATTACAAACAAGTCACTCAACATTTAATGATTGATTACTCATTAGGCTTTTATATATTAATCTCATTTATTAGTTCCATTAAACTATGTTATCACATTTATTCAAGGCTTAAATCAATTATTAATATTCACATAGATTTTCATTCCTTAGCTTGCACTTATAGATTATTTATCTTATCGGGTACTGATACTCGTTCACGAGTATCGATATGGAACCCTTGGGTATCGGTACTCACACTCGTATCGATACTGAAACTACTTATTAGAATCTTAGATTTCCACAAGTACTGGTACGACCAAAGCTCGTATCGATACCCTATTCACGAGTTCGCACCATTTCCATGAATTTTGGTTTATAACACTTTATTCGTTCCCTAAAGCTTATAAAGTCATTAGGGTTGGTTTACTAACGCATATAATGAATTATTATTAATTATCGGCTTCATGATCATTTAATAGAGTATTCATCGGTATTATCCCTTAAGCATGATTTCCATCTAGTTACGTCAATCCATTTGAACAAGCATTGCAAATAATCAACCAACCAATTTATAATCATATACGCATCTCAAATGACCCTAACCGGTCTCTAGCACCTCCACGAGTCTCATCGTATCATGCATCTCACACAGATATCAAAACTCATACTATGAGTCTCAACACATGCTTATTTATCGTGTACCTTTTTTGTTAGGCACTAACACACAAGACAATCACATTTATGTTGCTCATGAAGTAATAGGAGTTCGAGGTGTACTAACCTTAAGTCGGTATCGCTAAAATCCCCATCCGAGCTTCCCAAATATTCCACTCGACCCGATATTCGATCTCGAATATTCCTCGTATATCAACGATACAAAACTACATTAATTCATGCATCCCCTATTCAACTCACAAGGTCAAATGTGTAAAAATAGCTTACCATGTTCGAATTTGGCAAAACGGACTACGCCATTATATCCGAAACATCGATAAACCCTCGGGTAAGGTCCCCTAGAAAAAGTCAACTCACAGTCAACGGCTGGTCAATGTCGGTCAAAGGTGGACAAGATTGTTGGCCGATCTGGTGCGATGCAGGTGCACAACAGCTATGGTGCAACCGCGGGTCCAAATCCAGTGTATGCATATGTAGGGGAGCATGGTGCACTCTAGCTGCCTGGATAACGCCCACTTTCAGCCGCTAGAGAGTGCGGCGCGTGCGACGACTTCCGATGGCCGGACGACGACGGCAAGCTCCAGTCCGATATATTTTTTGCTGGGGAATTTGATGGTGACCTCCGTTTTTTATTTTGAACACTCAAACATGGCTAACTCAAACAACCAGAATCTTCTTTTTCTTCACCCCTCCAACGATAACTCTGACGGCGATTTCGAGACCACCAGCCGACTCGTCTCGATGAGATGAATGCGATGGTGTAGAAGGTGTCATGCACGATGGCTCCGACGGCTATAGATTGAGGCTCAAAGCCTCACCTCTTACTTTTTTCTCTTTTTCCCTCATTTTCTCTCTCTCCCAAAATATCTCATTTCTCTTCTTTTCTCTCTCCCCTATCAAATTATCAACCCTCTTTTATTTTTTTAACCTTCCACTTTTCTTTTTATTTCTTTTTAAATTGTCCCCACACATATTATCCCTTTTTATTTATCACAAACCCCAAATCCAACTATCATTGTTTTAGGCTTCCAAACATATGGACCAAATAAATTGGGTCTGAGGCCCAATTTTATAAAGCCCACAATTCGGGTCGTTACAATTTTGGGACTATTTTTGCATCCATTTCTATTCTTTATTCGAATATTTTATTGACTTTCGGAACATTAATTTTAATAGTTGTGTTGTGATAAATGAAACATTTATTGAGTAAAAATTATTTTAATAACTATTTTGGATTTTAAAATACTTAAAGTTAAACTCGATTTTTTAAGGGAAAAGTTGTCGACGCGACTTCTTACATTTGACCCATTTTTTGTAGGTCGGGTTTAGGGGTTATAGGAATAAGAATTGTCTTGGTGAGATGATGAAACAAATCTTGACTTTCTGCTAGACGTAAGACTTGTTCTCTCCATAATGGGTAGTTTGATGGAATGAGTTTGAGGGTAACAAAGTTACCAACATTTAGAGATAAAGATGTCATGTTGATAGGATAAAAAAATCGAACATGCTCTAATGCCAAGAAGAAAAACATAATTGAAAGAAGTTTTATTGTATTTTGTTTCACTAATAATTTTCTGAATACAAGAAATAGAATATATAATTCTGTTGAAGTTGATATTAGTCGACTAACCCGATAAAACTAATTATAAAATAAGAGATAAAATAAATCAAAGATACAAGATAATTAGGATTTCCTTTTATCAAAATAACTATCATATATATAGGAAGTTATTACTCCTAAAAATCATAGGCATCAATCATATCCCTTGATTTGATATTTAACATATCTTTTCTTATCCCTCCATTAAAGGTAGAATATATCTTACAACTCTCGAGGTTCATTCAATTGAATCAGGTTTGTTAATACATACCTGGAAAGTGATATTTAGATGTGTATTAAGTGACTATATCTTCGAATATAATTTTTATATATCTCTAAGAATTATGTAATTTAATGACAGAATTCTATTAACATAATAGAATGAAAGAATCGTTTAAATTTATAGGAAACAACTATGGATTATATATTTTTAAAGAGACAAAATATAATTTTATTATTATTTTATTTTATATTTTTTCGATTTATTAATATTTTTGGAAAGCTATAACCCCTCTATCTTTCATTTCTACTGCAATCTCCCCCTCGAGATTTGTCAACTACAACTGTTCTAATTATGATTTTTTTGGATAAATCTCGACTTATATCACGAATAAGTAATTGAAGCATATCATTTTTTCATTTTGGCCAAAATAAGTACTTCAAATATTTTTATGGTGTTTTTCATAGTATACATTTTTATTAAATTGACATGTGACATTGATTATAAAATATTTTAAATATTTATTTTGATTAAAAATATACTTTAAATATCTAGCTTGATGAAAAATTATTTGAACTAAAATGAAAAAATGGCACTTTAGATATTTACTTATGATAAATCTTTTATTAAAAAACCGATAAATAAGAAATTCACTTATTGGCCTAGTAACTAAAAGAGGCTCACATTGTCCTATTTTGTATAAGAATAGCAACGGGGCGATTTTGGTTCCATCAACCTCGACCAGAGGAATAAAAAACAAAATTCGACCCCAACCCGCCCCATGTATATTTTATGTTCACCCGTGCCGAAACTAAATATATAAATCCGACTCTGACCCGATCCGACCGGATTAAATTTATTTTTTAATTTTAATATGTAAAGTTGAATTTACTTTTAGAAACCTCGGAAATGCACGCATAAAAATTAATTAAATCTGACTAAAAAATTTAGAAAACACAAATAATAGATTGCTTGAATTCTGAACAAATACAAAAAGTGGATTCAATTAAAAATGAAAAAGAGCATATTCAAAGAGAACACTATCAAATTATATAAAATTAACAATTTCGATATTATACCATTCTTCGTGAAAAAGCAGTAAACAAACAAGAATTAGAAATATATAATTCTGAACAAATATACATAAATAAGAGTTGAGAAAGATAAATCATATAATCATAATATATAAGTTTTTGTCAGTATTACAAGAATCAGAACAAATAATAAAGTATAAAACAACAAATCCAAAACTCAAATCAAAGAACATGCAAAGAAAAAAGAACAATAGAAAACACAAACCAACAGATCTGAAACTCAAATCAGTATAAGAGTTTGCTGTGAAAAAGAGGGGCCGAGCCTTTGAAGATTTCAACATCTTGAACCTTAAAATTATTGTCAAAGAAGACCACGAAACACTAAAATCAGAAATCGCCATAAATACTAAAAAAAAGCTTCCTATGCAAACAAAATGAAATAGAGACATAAAATTAAAGAAAAAATAACAAGAAAAAGAATCAAGGGAATATTCGCCTGTGGGATGAGATAGAGAAAGGAAAGTAAGGAAATTGAATAAAAAGGAAAAGGAAAAGGAAATAGAATAAAAAGGAAAAGAAATTAAACAAGAAAATAAAGAGATGGAAAAAGAAAAGAAAAGGAGTGAGTAGGCAGAACGGCTGAAGAATGAGGTGGGAAAAGGAACCCAAAAGACTAAATAATATATAGTGTGGTATTTTTGTAAATATATTGAAATTTTAATCTAAGTGTTCCGGGTCGGGTCGGAAATTTTTTATCTTAAACCCGAATCTGCCTTGACTCATTCTTTCTTAAAATTCGCCTGACCTGCCTCGAATACGAATTTTAAAAATAAAGTTTCGCCCCTATAAGATCAGGCCAGGCCAAAACCGTCAAATTTTATTTACCATTCCTAATATTATACGAGTTCGAATCTCGATATAAAAATACAATCTCTCCGTTTAATAAAAAAAAGTAACAAATAAAAAAGTCAGCATACAATAGCTGAAAACCTAAATGGATGGTGGACACATCATGTGCAAATACAGATGACTCATCCCATACCCGAAAAAAATCAAACGCATTTTATATAATATATGTTAGATTTTAGATAAATCGAAAAAATATCTAATATAAAAATCTGATTTAATTTTTGAAATTAAACTTAAAAAATAAAAGATTAAAAGAAAAGGTTGAATTTAATGTTTAGTAATAAACTTGAAAAACTATAATTTGTAATTAATAAATATTATATATTAACAATATTTTTATTATATTTTATAAATAATATATAATTATTTTTAGTAAAAAAAATTTAAACATATTTTTACTAAAAAATTTTAAAAAATGAATTTTCCTTGCATAGTTGGAGTTTCACTTTAATATATAATAATGATAAAACAAACAACAAAATAAGATTAAAATTTAAAAGTAAATATTTTAGTAAAAGTTTATAATTCATCTCACCTCTTATGTCTTTAAAAAATGATAACTTAAAAGAAAATAAAATGCGTATGAACATAAAAAAAAGTCAACATTTTCTAGAATTAATAAATTAATATATTAATATAAAATTAATAAAAAAACTATGATAATAATAATAATAATATAAAACTAAATATCAGTATCTTTTCTTATTTAGAAGATCCTAGTCTAATTTAATGATTTTGGGACTGATTTTTTTAAAATTTTAAGGATTAAGAAAAGTTTGGAGTATGAGAAAAGACAAATATTTCAACCTGGGTTATATCATACATCAAAATTCCCAAATTACTTCAAAAATGGAGAAGAAAACTATATGAACTTTGAAGAGAAAATTGATTTTTATTGAAAAAATATTCTACCCAAACACTATAAAATATAATTTTCTTACATCAATCGATCTCATAAGATTAATTTCACCGAATATTTGTAAATTATGAGCTAAATTTTAAATCACCTTAAATCTTAAAACATTTTAAGTTAATCTTTAAAAATAATAATATTCTATAAATCAATTTTTTATGTAAGTTTAACTGTCAATTTAAATATTAAATATCAGTTCAGATTAGTTGAGACATATTTAAAACATGTAGATCACACGTAAATATGTGTATTTATTATATTGATCATCTAGATTCGACATGTTAGAAAAACAAATTTAATAAAATGTATGACGTATATTTATTTCTTTTTAAACACATCAAATCCAAACTAATCATACAATACATATACACATATATTTATAATTTGATCCATAATTTTAAATATACTTAACATCAAATTTGAGCCCAGATTTATTTCTTTTTAAACGCATCAAATCCAAACTAATCATGCAATACATATACACATATATTTATAATTTGATCCATGATTTTAAATATACTTGACATAAAATTTGAGCCCACATTTGATCCAAACTAACGTCTAGACTAACAAAAGTAACTAACTATAATGTTTTGAAGTTTTAGACTGTGATTGTATCTGAGACGGTACACCATACTGCGATTGCGCTCTTTACTGTGACTATTTATTCTGTGAAAAATAATATTGTGGTTACACTTTGTTCTGTTGTGACTGCAAGAGAGCTTGTGGAGTATATTGTTGTTGTGGACAACTGAAATTCCCTTTTCGCATGTTAGAATTCTCTTGAAAAACATTATTTCCACATCTGAATACCCTTGAATTTTGCCCGAAATTAGAATTTTCCCAAAATAGCCTTTGTAGCTGCATTGTAAGAATTACCAATGGTATTTTCCCGCATGTTGCTTTATAACTCCCATTCTTCGCATGTTGTGGGCAATCTTCATAAATGTGGTTTTCACCACAAATCTCGCAAGAAAATACAAGGGAGTTCGTCTGTTGTACAAATTGAATAGGCGCAACTTCACCCGTGTCTTCCATTCTTGATTTTATTCTCCAAAAAACAAATTGAGCTTTTAGAGAAGAAATATCATGCAGCTTGAAAACTCCTAGGGTAACTTTGTATGAAGAAGCTCTCGAAATAAGATATTGAGAATCATTTTGTGCAAAGCGCTCTAACACTCCAACAACATTAATGTAAGTACAATCTGTAATCACTCATTTTTATCCGAATATAGTATTATTATATCTTATTATTATCTTATTATTATAATAAAAATGCAAATTAAAATTAAAAACAAAAAGCAAAAAAAAGGCGGGGGGAGGTAGCCACAAAAAGAGAGAAGCAAGGCGGGGCAGTGCCCTTGAAACTTTGAGAGCAGTGCTCTCACCGGGGAATTTTTATTTCTCGGATGATTCGATCAATTATTTGATCGAAGGTCCTTTTCGAGGTTCGATCGGGTTGGTTTTTGGATCATGGTTAGATGATGTGAAGATCTTGGTGGGGTCGGTCGAAATTCTTCATTCGAGCTTCTAGTAGGGTAAATTTTGATCTTTATCTCTGTATTTATTTTAATGTTGGTTTAGATATAGGGTAATATATTTTGATTATGTTTTTTTAATTATTGACATGTTTTATAATAAATATATTTTGTATGTCATGTTTGTATGTGCATTTTAAGTTGTATGAATTAATTACATGAATAAAATATATTTATATACTTTTGCTATTAGAATTCCATATATATGTTTATGCTTCCGTTTATGCATATTAAGTGTTCATACATATATTTGTCACATATAGTTTAGGTATTATTGTTCTGGTATCCCAGTGGGAGTGTCATCCCGATTTTCGGGTGTCATCTTCTTAGGTACCGTGAATAACGGGGTATTTTATTTTTATCATGCATACATACATTTTAGGGATTAAATTTTAAATTAAACTGAATTTTAAATTTTCTTTGCATTTACGATACGAACCCTTAGGTGCCAATTTTGGGCGTTGTGGGGGTGCTAATCTTTCCCACACGTAACCGACTCCCAAACCCTTTTTAAATCTCTGGTTTACTTTTTTTCGGTGTCCGGTCTATCTTATCCAATTGACCGGTGGCGACTCTAAATTTTATTTCAAAATACGAGTTTTTTTTAAGAATTTCCCTCATATGCCATCTTTTAATTAAAAAGGGATTTTCCAAACAGACCCAAGATTTTTTAGTCGCTACAGCATGGTGACTCTACTGGGGACAAATTTTTTGTTTTTACAAAATAGAGCGTCAAGTCTTAGTCGGGTTCGTATCGCAATTATTAAGAAAAATTTAAATTCGATTTAATTTAAATTTTAATCTCTAACCTTGTTTGTTTACCGCTTTTATATGCACGGTGTTTGCTATATTTGTCATCATGCATGATCTTTCTTCTCGAGCTCTGTCCGTATTAAGTGGGAGTGATTACTTCGCCTCGTGGGGTAACACCTCCGATGGTGTTGTAATTCGCTTCCAGAATTCAATCCTTATATTTCGTGGGGTTCACACCCCCATATGGTATATGGGTCGTATCCCCCCAAATCGATGTCCTAGCAACAGTTCGGGTACCTTTTACTTTAGAACTTAACTCTATATAGTGAACCGTAGAGCTCACCTTTTAGTGCCATACTGATACTCTGTCCGTTTAGCGGTAACCCTTTTAGGTTTTGTTTTATATTTACATGCTTTTATTTACCTTACGTGTATTGTTAATTACTCTAATTTATTTACTTTATTTTTTGACATTAAATTTATTTATTTTAATTTACTTATCTGATTATCACACCGTACTGATTTGTTTTATGTTTCTTTCTTTTTTTTCTTTCCTTTTTTCCACATTCATTTTTGCATGTCATACCATACATAGGTGTTGATTCATAGAACAATCCAATTTAGAGGGCATCCAAGATGAGAGAGAAGCCTATGCTACCAAGAGTGATAATGCTACAGTATTGGGTTGGGCCGAATGAAGACAAATAAAGAAAGAAGACAGTTCGACAATGAGACACGTGTCGTAGGTAGAAACGACATATTTTGGATGCAGAGGAGGATCCTCACTGAAGCCAGTGGAGGCCATGACCCCCCCCCCAAATTTGAGAATTTCACATTTAGCCCCTTTAAGAAAATTTTAGAAATTTTAATTTGGCCCTTCCAAAATTTTTAAAATTATTATTATATTTCAAAAGTTTTAAATAATTTCAATCAAATCCTTTTTTTTAAAAAAATGGCCTTGATAAGTTTCGATCCCCCCCCCGAAAATTTTAGTTTAACTCTTACATTTTATAAAAAAATTAAATTAAACCCTTCAAAACCTTTGGAAATTTTAATTTAAGCCTTCAAATTTTCAAAAGTTTTAAATGGGCCCCTTTAAACTGGATCGTCAAGATCCGCCCCTGAAGAAGAGACTTGTCTGCATTCTGCCTACTGGGGTTAATGATCTTCCCAAAAGCTCCAGGGTACGTAGATTACACTGCCGCGAACCTTTTGAGCAGTAGAAGAGAACGGTGAGATCGCCACTCAGTCCGAAAGCGACGTTAAGACATGGAGTGTGAACCTTGCTTCACGAAGTCAAGATGAGAAGCTAACCGTTATCTGTAATTCGTTATTTTAGCTCCTTGTAATCATACATCTTCTCCGTTAAATGGGTGTCTTTCTAAGGACTGTTTGCGAATCAACACCTTATTTGCATTCATTGTATTTTATACATATTGTTAGCCCTTCTAGTCTTTTATTCATTTATGACACATTTCATGCATTGATCAATTAAATGATAAGATTTTTAGGTTCGATGGAGTAATCCGAGAATCAATTGAAGAAAGTCAGAGATTAAGACTCGAGCAGCTAGATGATAAACTCAAGAAAGAGGGGCACCGAGGCATTCTACCAAAAACTATAAATCGTTACGATCAAGAGGTTGATTAACAAGGGAATTTTAACACCAATTGATCGAACATTGGAGAACAAAAGAATTGGGGCAAGCTTACACCGCACCTAAAGGCCAGAATGAGTTGATGCCTTGACAATGAATCGAAAGTCCCTATGCTTGGGATTCTCAGCTTTTTTAAAGATGTTAGTTTGATTTCCTTTTTAGAAAATTACACAAAATAGTCATACTATTTAAACACAAAAATAGTAGGAATATTTTGTAAAAGCACTTGTAGTTATTTTTTTCCTAATGAAAATGTTGGCGTTTTGGCAAGTCTGACCGGAATGTTGGCATAACGTGCTTAAACACGGTAAAGTTTAAGACAATGGATATGTAACACCCCTTTCCCTGTTTGGTAGAGAATTGGGTCGGAGAGTGTTATCGGGAACTTATTCGGAGATCGGAAGACAGAATTGGGGTTCAAAACTTGTTCAAAATATTTTATTAGTCATTCGCAGGGCTTATCGAACCTATTTATTACTAGTCGTATTAAAACCGGGGTCAATTTTAACCTTTCCCAACTTGTAATTAGACTTACCAATTATTAATATGTGAAGTTTCATTACTATCGGATATCGTTAACCTGATTAATTAGACCGTATAGTTATTAGTGACCAAATTGCAAACTGCCTAAAACTTCTTTTTATTCTTTATAACAGAATTAACTAACATCGTATCGATACCCTAAGAGACGTACCGATACGCTAAGCCTAATTTTGGATTTCCAAACTTGATGGACGTCAAACCCGTACCGATATAGCTAATCCAGTATCGATACACGTTGACTCATTGACCCCATACCAATACGCTAAAAGACCGTATCGATACCTTTTTCCCATCCAGATTCCAGTGACCAAAATCTGTACCGATACGCCCTAGCCGTATCGATACGCCCTATTTTCTTTTAGCCAAATTATGCTTGATCGTATCGATACACCCTCACCGTATCGATACGCTTAGACCTGTAATGGCAAAATTTTATTAGTTTTATTCGAGTTACCCAACCAAACGTTATTCAAATTTTACCAAACTTTACCAGTAATCTTAAAAACGGTATTTCTACTCTCATGTCAAATTTTAGAGCATTTCGAATCCATTTGCTAAGATTTTTCCAATTAGTGCATTTAAGCTCATTTTAGCTAGGTTACCAACCTCAAAATATACCATATTACACATACATCACTTAGACTATTTTAGGCTTATACAAACATATCAAAATAAGTCATTTCAACACGTCCAGACCCTATGCCACCTCACTAGGAGTTCAAAAACGAAAGTAAACATACATATGGTAATGAAAGTGACTTGTAACCGTAGATTACACTATCGGAGCTCGGAATGCTTCAAGGTCCTGAAATACATGAGACACACACATATGTTAGGCTTATATAGCCTAGTGAGGTAGTCATAAAAAACATAATAGGATAGCATGTCGTGCATAGAAATCTATCATCATGAATAGCATGCCAACATAATTAAGCAGTACAATAACATCTTCAATTACATAAGCATCATGCTTAGAACCATTTATCATATTCTCACATAAACATAGCATAATTTAAACACTTATTAATTCCCTTGGACAATGTAACAAATGGATACACGAATTCCCCTTTACACCATACATATATCGGAAAATAGGTCGTAGCCCCATATAACAGAAAATAGGTCGTAGCCTTGAGCCGTAGCTCCGGATAGTATCCCTTACACAATCCATCCTTATCTCCCCCACAAATAGGCCATAGCCCCGGACCGTAGTCCAACCCCTTACTTATACGAGCTCAAATAACCCTATGACATGCCAATTGTATCCAAAACTCACAAATGTCCAGGGTTCACATATATCAATGTATTTTCTTACCTTTGTGCCCGTAGGCCATAACATATCGGAAACGAAAGTGAGCCGTAGCTCCATAGCATATCATCGTACATGGGTACATTGAATCATCACATAGCCATATCAATTTCTCATAATATAACATATTTGTTCATATTTCAACATATCATTTTCATAGTTCATTTATATCAGATCATATGTCACATGTATACCCATAACCATATCAAAATAACACAAAGGCTTACCCAACCTTACCATTCGAATTTATAGCCGATTGCTCTACTTGAGCTTTGACACAATGCATAGCAAACCACAATAATGCAACAGGATAGCACTAAGCCTATCCCATGGCACAACTACACTCACCTTGATTATGAGGCTCTCGAATCGAAATTCCGATGTGCCTAGCATCCTTCGGGGATGACAAGGAGTCTTTCTCCAACACTTGAGCTAGCACAAATTAAGGGTTATATTATAGTTCAAATTAATGATTCAGAAACATATTTCAAATTTATCGGAGTTTAGGGACAACATCGAATTAACAAAATCAAACTCCTAATTCATGGGTTTCCACATGAACCGAGAAAGCCTAATTTTGAAATTGAGCTCCAACGAAGATTGGAATCATTAAATCGAATGAGGGGTTTTGATTATCGAGCTATGAGCTTTCAAACGAGGTATTGAAGTCGAGCGATGACTAAGGATTGCACCAAGGTGCTAGCTTAGCTAGAGGTTGAAGACAACAATGGAGGAGTTTGCTTAATTTGGTAACAAAGTTTGGGTTTAGTTTACCATGGGGTTTAAAGATAGAAAGATGAGAGAATGAAAGTTTCTATCTTTATTATTCATATAAAAACCACATTAATTCTTTTAATGATTGCCTACCAAAGTTTGGACCAATGAAAGCATTTCCCTTGGGCAAGGGTTTGCTCAATTCAAGGTTATCATCTAATCACTTCTTTTCACCTGATATAAATCACTTTTCTGATTATTTCACATGGGAATGGCCAAGCAAGGAGGTGAGTAAGCACCTAGCTTACTTTCCTTTCAATTTTGACCTCAAACAGATTCAAAATAGGGGAACCATATCAATACGCTCGTAACTGTATCGGTACGCTCATGCCCAAACAGATAAGTTAGTTATTGACAGTTGGGTCGTATCGACACTGGCTTGACCGTATCGATACACCTAGCTCAAAATTTGCGTCTTGGCTTTGAATTTCGTACAAAAAAGTCCATCCACTCAAATAGGACCAAATTGTGATTTCATTACAAAAGAGGGGTACAATGGTCATTCATTGCAAACGTTTAACATATTGAATTTAAAATTTACGATCACCGGAACCTACTTCCGACTAGGCCAGTTTTCGAGATGTGACAGGATAATTCAAATATCCATCAAAAATCTATTTTTACGAATGGTCAAAGAAAATAAATCCTTCGGAAAAATCCAATGTCATGATTGGTATAAACTGATTATACCCAAGGGAATGGTACAACTAGTCTGGAGCAAACGACTACCAGTAAAGGCAACTCAAAACGTTGATCCCTATGCATTTGGGAAAAATGCAAAAGAAATCTATGAGTTAAGCTATAGATATTTTTAAAATCAAATGTCAGAGTGTAGTTATTTTTGTCATAATGAAAATTTAATTTTTTAGAAAAGCATTTTTGTATTTTTTTTATTCTTTAATTCATTATTATGGGGTAGTTTTTGTTCTCCCATACATATATACACATATTTATGTATAGGCACATACCATTTTTATCTGGTCATTGAATCTCAAATGTAAGAGTACCTTTGATTTGGATCCAAAAATCAATTCTAAACTGTTTATGTTTAAAAGAAATAGAATGTCGTGGGGATATTGCAAATGTGAGCATCTGCTAGTCTAGTTAGGCCAACAAAGGAACAAAGTGAGTGTTTAGATGATGGGCAGATCCCATTTTAGGAAATTCCCTTCTCAGGCATTTGTCGTTTAAGATCCTTGAATCGGGTGTTGACCCTAAACTTCTACCCCTTGAAGACTATTTTGATATCTATATATGGAATGATGAGTGGCATTCCTTCACTTCTCTTCACAAATAAGAAAATATCCATTGTTGTCCCCCTTTAAGCTTGATCGTTTCTTTTCAATGAAACTCAAACCAAGGATCACCCCCACACTGGGGCGAAAAGGGAAATTTTTTTAAATGAAAGTCACCCAGCTTTGGCCACACTACAAAGACACTACTTTATGATTTAGGGCGAGAAATGAGAACGTATACATTAGATACAGAGGTCAGAGAAACATCAAAAGGAATCAATGAAATAAAAAAATTATGCTCAAAGAGATGACTAAGTCAAGTTGAAAGTTTGCCAACAAGAAGGTTGAAACAATCAAGAGTGAAAGCACTAATTCAGAAAGGGCAATAAACGACAGCAACTTAAAAATTTGATTTCATTTGAATAAAAAGCACATCAACATTTAGGTAGGATGCAAGCCACATGAGAGGAGGAAATGAACTCTAGGGTGAAAACCCAAAAATGGGCAGTCTAGAGCGATCCAAAAAGATAAAGAAAGTTTTTTTTTGTTTGAGCACATCCAGATCATACAAGTGCATAAATATTTTGATGGGAACAAATGATCTTTGGTTTATTCACCCTTAAACACTTGTTTGGGCTTATATATCCGTCCTTTCATACCTGTGAACCATATCATACATTCCAAGCCTACAAAGACCATTCTGATCATACGCGGGTATCTGAGTTGGTCTTCAAATTACATTCCGCCTATAAGGGTTAACCTTTCTTCAAGGAACGTCAAACTTTGAATGCCTGATCTACACCCAAATGAGGGAAGGATGGGACATGGTGAGGTCAAGAGAGCCAACTTAAATGGGTTAGAAATAAGATATAGGAATTGTTCCTTTTGAAAGCGTAATAGACTAGGAGAGACTACATAAGCATATATTGCCACAATAGTCAAGATCTTCTAAACATACGTTTCGTTAGAATTGACCTTTATTTAAAACAAATTTATTAGTGTATTTGATATTTTGGGATCAAATGTTAGCTTTCAAAAATTGTTTGGCCTTTTCCTTCCAAATTTTTATATTTATCATTTCCTCCAAACATAGCTGTAGCGACCCTGTTTTTGGAAATTCGTTTGAAATTCGAGTTCGTCCAGTTACTACGGATTATCCCCAAACCATTCTTTGAGATTGAGGTTTAAAGGGAAATTCCTTTTTTTAAAAAATCTTTTTCTTTTGAAAACAATAAAAGCTTGAAAAATCGATTTTATTTGCAAATAAGATTTGGAGTCACCACCAGCCACTTGGATAAGGTAGGTCGGACATCAGAAAACTAGATATTCAAATTAAAAGGGTTCGGAAGTTGGTTATGCGTGGGGAAGGATTAGCACCCCTATCACGCCCGGAAATCGATGCCAAAATATTTGTCGCTCAAACGGATAGAAATTGTTAAATTGAATTTAATTTGGCGTTTTGAATTGAAAATTGACTTTAATTGGACATTTAGTTAATAAGGATGACGATACCTCGAACCATAGATTAAACCGGCATCGAATGAGGCCGACTGCCCTGTTAATGTTTCGAATCTCGTACGTCACCTTTATGCATGATGCAAGCAGCTAAAATATGATGGAATAATCTTGTAAAATTTTAATTTTAACCTGGGTCAGTAATGATTAGTCTAAATATTCGGTCAACATCCGTCGAGGCAAGACTGTTACGACACGAATATCGTGATTAATAAATACCTGGCGTTCCAAGATTTAAATTAATTAATGTAAGATTAATGGGGTTAAATGAATGACAATTGAGGAATGACAAACACAAGGCTTAAAAGATAAACACACAAAAAGAAGCTCACCCAAAGTCCTAACCTAAAAAGCCCAAGTTATGGAAAGCCCAATTAGTGATCTAATTATGAGCTAAGTGAATCTAGCATTAATCCTAAATTAATTAGCCCTAGATAACTAAACTCTAACAAATTATGATAATTAATAAAATGTTAATCTAAACATTAAATTTAATTTTATCTTAAAAGTAATTTAGAAACGTTCGATTAATTTAATGAATTTAACATTCACCCGAATAAGCCAAGAGCAAATTTAAATTCACTAAATTAATTCAAACCCTAGTCTAACTAAGGCTCCAAAGAATCTAATCCTAAATTAATCTAATTAATTTAGAGATCGTGTCCCAATAAGGCGAGTACACGATTTTAAATTAATTGAATTAATTTACCTAATCTATTCTAAAAGCCTAGCAAGCCCAAAGCCCACTTAAACTAAACATGCCCTAAGGCCCAAACTAAAGGCTCAAACTATATAAAACAAGGCCTACTAAAAACTTAACCAAGCCAACAAACCCAAATCGTACATATCACAAACATATATGTTATAAATTTTATAAAAAACTATATATTACATACTTTGTGAAACTATATATTATAAACCTTGAAAAACCATATATGTGTATATATTGTATACTTTAAAAAACTATATTATATACATCAAGAAACTAACTTATATATTATGAAAACTAAGCGTTGTAAAAACATATATTGTATATTATACTATATATTATAAAAATTTGTGTCAAAACTTATAAAACTATATATCAAAATATAATATATATTAAAACATGTATTATATACTATAAAAACATATTTTTTATATTTTATGTAAAAACAATATATTATACACATATAATATATTATGTAATAGACACATTACATATACATATATTGTATCAAAACATATATTATACATTACATTATATACTAAATGAAACAAAAAGTAAACTATACTAAACACATAAACTTGCATCATACTTAACAAATTAACCGAATCATTAAGCAAAATAAAACTGAACATTAAAGGAAATAAATATGCATGAACAACCAGGGGGCAGATAGGGGGTCAACACTGGATATAGGACCAAAATGCAAAGAAAACAAAATTTGAGGGCTGAATTCACAGAAAAACAGGCGACCAGATTGCAAAGTATTTTAAACCCAGATTCCAGTGAGATTTCTAGAAACCGGCGGTGCCTATGCCGTTCGTCTGGCAGCTGGCGAACCCAAAAGCAACCGAAAACGACTCCTCTTCCCGCTCTAAAATCATATTTAAAACCCTTTTTCCAAAATCGAGCCCCTTTTTACTTGAAAACTCAAAAACAGAATCAGAAACTCTTTTATTTTTGAAAACCAGAAACCAAAACCAAATCTTTTTCCGGTTACCACTCCCAACGTTTCACCATGTACAACCTTGGAAGGTCGAGTGGTTTATCAACGGCGTAGGAGGGCAACAGACACGGGGAAGATGAAACGCCGGAGGTAAAATAAACCTTAAACCCCCATTTTCTATGTATTTTATGCTTTCGAATGCAAATAAGAACAGGATATACCTCTGAAAATTGAGGCTTGTTCTATGCTTCTATTGCTCTGAAAATTGTCGAATGTCTTACAAATGAGTTATGGATTTTTGTTATATAGCCAATGAATATTACATTGTTTTACTTATATTAAAATTGAAAGAAAAAAGGCTATTGGTTTGTAATTCCTTGCTCTGAAATCTTTTGTATGGATTCATGTGCGCACTTTGAGATGTTTGTTTGTCCCTGTATTTGCTGATAATTCACTGGTTTTCTGCCAATTTTGTTTTGATCCTGTCTGACATTTGCCCTTGTTTGTTACATGTAAGGAGGAGGGGACCAGGAGGGATTGCTGTGGGCCGATGCGAAAGCGGGAGGACGTGCATGGGCGCGTATGGGTGATGGAAGGCCGACGGTGAACTACACATGGGTTGGGTGCGATCTCGGCTGTTTGATGTGTTCCCGATCTGACGGCTGTGCTCGATACGGTGCCAAGGCAAAAGATGGCCAACTAGGGCTTCATCCATCAGTACGACCTGGACCGTCAGATCTAGATCAGATCTGATGGCTGTAGTGTGACTACGCGAAGGGGAAGACAGAACAACATGTTAGGGCTTTAGGGTTTCTAATGTGGTTACGGGCCTATTGGGCCATATTGTATTATATTTTATTTCATTATTTTGTAAAATGGACTGATATAAAACTTGGGCTTTATTATTCAAACTTGGGCAGTTTATTATAGTTTATAATTTTTATAATCTTTTCTAATTTTCCTTTTAATTAACAAAAGTAACATACATTGATAATAATAATGATAATAATAATAGTAACAAATGGATATAATAATGAAATAATAACAATAATATAGTGATAATAATAAAAAGGTAATATCATATATATAAAAAAACAATAATCGGGAACAATAGTAAGATAACTAATGATGATAATAACACCAAAAGCTAATAATATATGAATAATATTTTGGGATTTTTTTTAATTTTAATGATAATTACACACACACACACATATATAATATAAGATAGTTAAAATTAAACCAAGCCCATAACACCTATGTATATATTTTTTAGAGTAGCAACACATACATTATATATATGAGCCCATTATTGTAAAAACACAAATAAAAAGAACGGGTCTACCTCAGACAAAATTAGTGATTATAGCTGCCCCTCTTTGCTCATTCTTGTGTTAACAAGGATAAAGCAAAGACTAGATTCACTAATTTTGTCCCACTTCCCTGTGAGGCTTGGATCATCATGCACCGAAGGTCGTACTGATGGCCGAAAATGAAGGTTCAACACTGAAGGATTTACGGACAACCTAGCTCACCAAGCACTTAAGGCCTTACTGATGGCTAGAAAACAAAGGTCCAACACTGAAGGATTTACGGACAACCTAGCTCACCAAACACTGGAGGTCTTACTGATGGCTAGAAATGAAGGTCCAACACTGAATGATTTATGGACAACATTGCTCACCAAGCACTGGAGGTCTTACTGATGGCCAGAAAATGAATTCAAAAACTGGAGGATTTATTGACGATCTGGCTCACCAAGCACTATAGGTCTTACTGATGGACGAGAAAATGAGGGTCCAACACTGAAGGATTTACGGATAGCCTAGCTTACCGAGTACTAGAGGTCTTACTGGTGGTTTGAAAAAATAAGGGCTAAGCACTAGAGGCTTTTACTGATAGCTCAAACATCTGATATTGAAGGCCAGACTGTAATTTTACTGGATGGGTTCTTCTTAACGGGAACCCTTAGTTTTGTGTTGCGATCCATTTTCAAGAAGTCATGGATCGGAGTCTTGTCTTGGTTTCACGTAAGTTTTAACTGAAATCTCGCTGAAATCAACTCCTTCTATTATGAAGTCGCAGATTGAGATCTTTGTAAACCCGTGAAAAAGATAAAATGATGAATGCATAAATTAGCATGTCCCTAATCCTAGGGATGTCTAACTATGTGTGATGCATAAATAAGTGAATGTCGATTGAGGACCACTTGGGAGAGTCTTCTTTTCCAAAGAAGTTGATTGAAAAATCTCGGTCTTGTTCTTGACTAGGGCTTCAAAGCGGCTAGGATACCCTACATCTTCAAAGCCACCACTCAAAATGGTTCTTCTTGAACTTTGCTTAATTGGTTAATTTAATCCGGAGAGGTTTCGACTGATTCATCATTTTTGTGCCCCCAACAAAATTTTTTCCCCAAAAATTTTGTTGCTTACTCCTGCTTTCTTACCGCTGGCAAATTTGTGACTTCTTTATCAAAAAACTAGATCAAAAGTTTTCTATTGTCAACCCTGACATGGAATCCCAAGTTTTTGAAGTTTTCGTTATAGAGCCGCTCCATTCTCTTCGAGGTACACTTCAAGCCTCGTATTGCCCCTTCATGTTCGGACTTTATCAATCTTTACCAACCTAAGATGGTCATTTGCATTGAAATCCTTATGATTTAAAAACAATTTTCGAATAAAAGAATTTTGTTTAAAAGGGTCAACTTGCTAACTAATACTTTAATGAGTGATACATTTTTTAAAATAATATTCAATGCTTGAAAGCTCAAAGATTTGAAAAGAACATAAAAGACTAGGATTCCCTGGATATCCAATGCGAGAGTGTCATGGATTCAAACCCAGTGATCAATGGCCTGCCTCAGAATGTTGTGGCGATATTCGAAGTTATGGTATCTTTCTCAAATGGCTTAGTTCATCCTCATGATTATGGTATTTGCTTGATCGGCTCGAAAACTACTCCTTCTAGTTCTCATCACCTCTCTCTACTTAAAAAAATTGAGTTCTCTGACTTTTATTTAGCCCATGGAGTGCGGATAAGGTCATTCTCTAATTGTAAGAGTGTACCTTTGATTGTAATTAATATTGTGCCAGTGTCCTCAAGGATTCATCGCCGATGCTAGGGTATTGAACAGATGGAGCATATCTCCTTATTAGATTTGTTCTTATCCCACAGCTCCATCAGGATGCTCCGGGACTTATTCAATTCATTCATTCATTCATTTCCCTTTTCTTAGGGGAATTCAACTCATCACAGTCCTTTGTCTCGAGAATAATGATGGAGCATACAACAATACCCCGAGTTACTCGGCATAGTCATGATTTGAAAACTTACTCATATAGCCAAGACTTTAGAGTAAGTGGAGCAAAGCATCCTTATTTAGCCTTTTTGCTATAACATAGTACCCCTATGATTTTTTTATTATTTGTTATTTTTCTATTTTTAAGCACTCTATTTTCTTTTTATTTCAAAGCACATTTAAGCAACTCTATTGGGCTTTTCTAGGAGATTTTCTTATCATCGAACATCATCGAAGGGGTAGTAATGTTGCTTCTTGCGTTTTAACGACCAAACCAATCTGAGCAAGAAATCATACTTCATCGTGATAATAACACTCGATTGGTCCTTGCATCCGAATCAAGGTCACAACAGGCGCGTGATGCCCAAGGATCATCGGAGGTAAGAAGAAATATATATATACATATATATACTCATGATATATAAAAAACATCTCTTTATTGGAACAAAATGAAAACAAGTGCCCATTACAAAAGATCATTGCTACCTTCGGGCCAAAAGCAGCAAGGTTGATTTAAACATAAAAAGAAAGATTGAAAATGCAAAGGAAAACATGCAAAATGATATCTAAGACAAAGATGAGATGCATTTAACGATTTCAATGACTTTGGGATGATCTTGACTTTTCCACTTCTCGGAAGAAACAACCTTTTAGTGGCCCCCATGATTAGGCAAAGGATTGGTAGCCACATCCGGTGTGTCAAGCTGCAGGACTCCGGTATTGAGCAGGTTCTGAACCACCCTCTTAAAGGCTTTGCAGTTGTCGATGTTATGGCCAGGAATTCCCGCGTGGTACTCGCACTTAGCCTTAGGGTCGAACCATTCTGGATAAGGAGGTTGCATCGGAGTAAGGCGATAAGGGTGAACCAAGTCTACCTCGTAATGCTTGGGGTATAACTCACTGTAAGTTATGGGTAAAGGAGTGAATACCTCCTCTTTCTCCCTTCAGCCGGGCCCTTGTGAACTTGTTGCCGCCGATTTTGGTGCAATCGTGACATTTCTTGGGCGGTGAGTACTCACATGGCTCACATCTTTCTCTTCAAGTTTCATTTTTAATACTTATCATTTCTTCCAAACATTAGTTTTCAAAAAAATGTTTGACATTTTTCTCCAAATTTTGATTCTTTTAAATATTTATCATTGCCTTCAAAAACCAGTTTTCAAAAATGTTTGACATTTTTCTCCCAAATCTTGATTTTTAAGATATTTATAATTTTTCTCCAAACATTAGTTTTCAAAATGTTTGGTATTCTCTCCAAGTTTTATTTTTAAAATGACTACCATCTAAAAATATTTTGCATGAAAATTGAAGCATAGGGGCCGAGAGTTGATTCTTGCTGAGATGTTGCAAGAAGATTGAATTTAAGCATGAGTTCAGGGAACAAATGAATTTTTCTCACCCCCGATGTTGAAATAGACAATGGCTTTACATGTTGGGTCAAAAACAAGGAAAATAGTTGAGCCCAAGATGGAACGAGGCAACGAGGAACATAAAGAATGATGAGAGTCCTTACATAAGAATAGTATAGGTACTAGAAGAAGGATTTGCTAAAATGGATAGTAACCCCAAAGAAGAAGAGAGTTACTTACACAAAAGGGTTAAAAGCGTGAGTCAGATGCGAGATAAGTATTCAATTGAGAACGATGAAGATTAAATAGAATAGTACAAAAAAATGAAGGGAAGAAATCTGAGAAAGACCTTTTAGGGAATATGATTTTAAAATAGATTGGAAAAATATTGCAATGCATGCAACAAGTATGGATATCCTTATGTTAGGAGCATACTAATTTAGAAGCATTTTGCTTGTTTTAAACAGATATTTAAAGATTGCCGAAGATTTTGATCTGCAGCTTCATGTTGAAAAGTAGATCGCATCAAAGATTTTATATTGGTAGCCATGTTGGTGTGAATCTAGATTAAGAGAGATTTCAGTTTTCATGTTGGCATGAATCCATTTCTTAAGCCCTTTGGGCCATCAGTAAAACCACTGGGCATGATGTCAACCTTAATTTGATGCCAAGATAGGTAGAAACCAGTGCATAATTTTAAGGGATTTTGGTAGCCATGTTGGCGTGAATACATTTCTTAAGTCATTCGGGCCATTAGTAAGACCTCTGGGCATGATGTCAACCTTAATTTGATGCCAAGACGGGTAGAAATCGGGGCATCATTTTAAGGGACTTTTGTAGCCATGTTGGTGTAAATCAATTTCTGAAGTTCTTCAGGCCATTAGTAAGACCTTTGGGCATGATGCCAGCCTTAATTTGATGCCAAGAAGGGTAGAAACTAGTGCACCATTTTAAGGGATTTTGGCAGCCATGACGGCGTGAATTCATTTCTTAAGTCCTTCGAGCCATCAGTAAGACCTCTAGGCATGATGTCAACCTTAATTTGAGGCCAAGGCGGGTAGAAACTGGTGCATCATTTTAAGAGATTTTGGTAGCCATGTTGGAGTGAATCCATTTCTTAATTCCTTCGGGCCATCAGTAAGACCTGTGAGCATGATGTTAACCTTAATTTGATGCCAAGAAGGGTAGAATCTGGGACTTCATTTTAAGGGGTTTTTGTATCCATGTTGGCGTGAATCCATTTCTGAAGTCCTCTGGGCCATCAGTAAGACCACTAGGCATGATGTCAACCTTAATTTGATGCCAAGATGGGTAGAAACCGGGGTATCATTTTAAGGGGTTTTGGTAGCCATGTTGGCATGAATCTATTTCTTAAGTCCTTCGGGCCATTAGTAAGACCTCTAGGCATTATGTCAACCTTAATTTGATGCCAAGAAGGGTAGAAACTGAGGTATTATTTTAAAGGATTTCGGTAGCCAAGATGGCATGAAACCATTTCTTAAGTCCTTCGGGCCATCAGTAAGTCCTCTGGGCATGATGGCAACCTTAATTTTATGTTAAGACGAGTAGAAATTGGGGCATCATTTTAAGGGGTTTTGGTAGCCATGTTGGCATGAATCCATTTCTTAAGTCCTTTGGGCCATCAGTAAGACCTTTAGGCATGATGTCAACCTTAATTTGATTCCATGATGGGTAGAAATAGGGGTATCATTTTAAAGGATCTTGGTAGCCATGTTGGCGTGAATCCATTTAGTAAGTCCTCTGAGCCGTTAGTAAGACCTTCAGGCATGACGTCAAGCTTTCCTTTTGATGTTTAGATGATAATAAATTAGGGCATTGAAGAGGTTGAAGCTTGAAGAGTTGGCCGAGAAAGAGCAAAAATTTTGAGAAGAACTCGTGATTCGAAGGCATCATATTGAGAACTGGTGAGAATCTTTCGGTTCTCATACCATAGCAATTTCTGAAGATAATGGTTCTATATAGGAAGAACCTGTATTTTCAAGACATTAAAGTGAAAGGTTCTATATAGAAATAACCCGTAACTTCAAGATTTTAGAGCAAGAGGTTCTATATAAGAAGAACTCGCCAAGTTCTATATAGGAAGAACTTGTAGCTCAAAATATTTGAAGCAAAAAGTTCTATATAGAAAAAGCTCGCAGCTTCAAAGATTTCAAAGCAAAAGGTTCTATATAGGAAGAACCTAAAGCTCCAGGATTTCAGAGCGAAAAGTTCTACATAGGAGGAACTTGTAGCTCCAAGACTTCAAAGCGAAGAGTTTTACATAGGAAAAACTCGTAGCTTCAAGATTTTGAAGTGACAAATTCTATATAAGAAGAACTTGTAGCTCGAAGAATCTGACCAAAAGCAAAGGGTTCTATATAGGAATAAATTGTAGCTTCAAGACTTAAAGGTGAAAAAGTTCTATATAGGAAGAACTTGCCACCTGAAGATAACGCCAAGGGCAAGCTGAAAAGTTCTGTATAGGAAGGTCTTGTAGCTCGAAGACTTTAGATAGAGGAGAAGTGAACAGTTCTATATAGGAAGAACTCGAAGCTCCGAATCTCCATACATGGAAATGGGACAAAATGAGTGCTTATGATCTTTTCTTTGTTCTCGTTTCACAAGAACAAATAGGGACATCTGTAATCACTCATTTTTGTCCGGATATAGTATTATTATATCTTATTATTATAATAAAAAAGACAAATTAAAATTAAAAAAACAAAAAGCAAAAAATAGGGGAAATGAGTGGACGCATGGCGTCCATGTCACCCTCCCCCTTTTGCTTTACCTATAAAAGGCGGGGGGAGGCTACCATAGAGGCATCCACAAAAAGAGAGAAGCAAGGCGGGGCAGTGCCTTTGAAAGCTTGAGAGTAGTGCTCTCACCGGGGAATTTTTTCCCCTGGATGGTTCGATCAATTATTCGATCAGAGGTTCTTTTCAAGGTTCGATCGGGTTGGTTTTTGGACCATGGTTAGATGATGTGAAGATCTTGGTGGGGGAGGTCGAAGTTCTTCATTCGAGCTTCTAGTAGGGTAAATTTTGATCTTTATCTTTGTATTTATTTTAATGTTGGTTTAGATATAGGGTAATATATTTTGATTATGTTTTTTAATTATTGGCATGTTTTTATAATAAATATATTTTGTATGCCATGTTTGTATGTATATTTGAAGTTGTATTAATTAATTACATGAATAAAATATATTTATATACTTTTGCTATTAGAATTCCATATTTATGTTTATACTTCCGTTTATGCATATTAATTGTTCATACATATATTTGTCACATATAGTTTAGGTCTTATTGTTCTGGTATCCCAGTAGGAGTGTCATCCTAGTTTTCGGGTGTCATCTTCTTAGGTACCGTGAATACCGGGACATTTTATTTTTATCATGCATGCATACATTTTTAGGGATTAAATTTTAAATTAAACTGAATTTTAGATTTTCTTTGCATTTATGATACGAACCCTTAGGTACCAATTTTGGGCGTTGTGGGGGTGTTAATCCTTCCCCACACTTAATCCACTCCTAAACCCTTTTTAAATCTCTGGTTTACTTTTTTCAGTGTCCGGTCTACCTTATCCAAGTGACCGGTGGTGACTCTAAATTTTATTTCAAAATATGAGTTTTTTAAGAATTTCCCTCATATGCCATCTTTTAAGTAAAAAGGAGTTTTCCAAACAGACCTCAGATTTTTTAGTCACTACACAATCAAGTAAGGGTCCATTCGATGATTCATCAATAAGATGTCTAGTAGACGCATTCAACCCATTATAGAAGATTTCAATTTGAGTTTCTTGTTGAAGGCCATGATTTGGACATCATCGCAACAACGACTTGTAGTGTTCCCAAGTAGTGTGAAGATTTTCATCATCTAATTGATAATAAGCAGTGATATCATTCTGTAAACGCGACCTTAATGTGGGTGGATTAAAATGTAGCACAAAATGTGTTGCAAGATCATTCCAGGAAGTGATAGATCTGGCAAGAAGTCCACAAAACTGTGTACGAGCTCATCCCATCAAAGAGTATGGAAATAATCGCATACATAAGGCATCATCAGGAACACCTTGTTGACTAAAAGAAGCACAAATTAATAAAAATGATTGAAGATGCTCTCTTGCATATTCATGTGGCAATCCAGTATATTGCTCATTTAAGTTGAGCTTTTGGAACACGATTGGCTTCAACTCAAAATTTACAGCTTGAATGAGTGGTCGAACAACTCCTAGTTGTAAATCATCTAAAGGAAGAACTATAACATCTCATATTGTTCTGTTTCGAATTTGAACTGGTAGATGCAGAGGTGGATCATAAGGATGTTGTGGCGGCAATATCGGTATGGTAGCATATTGACATGTCTTGCCATTTCACTTGATTCTCTAAGTCCTTTTCTAAAAGTCCTTTCCATTTCTGGATTAGGTGTGGGAAGTGGTGTAGTAGAACTTCTGGTCATAGAACACCAAATATGCGACTAAAAAGAGAAAACAACAAAGATAGATGAAGTTAGTAACAACTACAAAGTAAATAAATGAAATAAAATTGCAAACAAAAACATAAACACCAAATAATCGCCATCCCTGGAAACGACGCCAAAACTTGATCGATGAGATAACGTCACACGATTTGTTCAAGCGTACACTATCGATGCAAGTATAGTTGACAGGTAGTTCTTATCAGATATCGATCCCACGAGGGTAGGACTTTGGTTGTATTCGCATGTCCATGTAAGCAATATTATATGTAAAAAGAAATGTGAGTGTAATTTTAACTGTAAAGAAAAGATAAAAATATTGATATTAAAGATTGTTGTAGGGGCAATAAAAATAAAATAACAAAGAAAATAGATTATCAATAAAGAAACTGGATCACCTCAGTTTAACTCGGGATATCACCAAATGCAGCAAGGTAACTACATATGATGATTTAATCAACAGTTAATGTTAAACTTGTTTCACTAACTTTTTTTCAACCTTTCAACGATGACTCAAATATGCAATTTTACCACAACTTTCATTGCTAGCCGAAACTACATATTCTCAAACAAGTGGATTAACTTTCGTTGTATCCTCATCCAACTCTCATTGTAATGCTTGTTAATCTGAACTGTCACTGCATCTTCCGATGTCAATGGTTACACTAACACTTCCATGAAAAGTATTGTTCAAATCCAACAGTCGAAACAAGAAAGAAAGGTCATAAAATAGATTGAAATTCAAAATCCAAAACAACTTTAATTACAAAGAAACGTATAAACTTAAACGGAAACCTCTATTCCTAGTTTGATTCACAATGAATCTACACGTTTCCTCTTACTTCAGCACTTGGATCTTAATTCTCACTAAGAATTCTCTCTCATCTTTACCTCGGTTCTCTAGAAAATTAGCTCAAGCTGCCATGGGAGAAGCTTTCAATCATTTAAAGATGAAGAAAATGATAATCCGAATTGTGTCCCTTTTTCTCTCTCCTTAAAATATCCTTTTTATAGGCCGATCTAAGGAGGACACCTGTCCTTCATGCGAATTTAGTGAAGGAATGTCGTACACAGTCTGTTACAATAGACTAAACAGTTGGCGACGTCATCCTTATCTTTAAAGATCTAGACAGCTGGTGGCTGTAGTGATGTATCTGGCTGCAGTGAATAAAATTCCTATGCCTATGCAGGGACATTAGCAATACAACGACAAAGCAACAGAAAATCTAAATAGCTGGCGGCTGTAATGATGCATTTGGCTGCAGTGAATAAAATTCCTATGCCTATGCAGGGACATTAGCAATACAACAACAAAGCAACAGAAAAACATAATTTAGCATGAAAAGAGCAAAGTTAACTAAAGTTAAAGAAAATATAAATAATAAACTAAAAATGCATAAATGAATGCATGAAACACTAATGTATGGACAAATTAATCAATAAATAAAGAGGAAATACATGCTCTTTAGAGAACTATCACTCCCCCTCGATATTTGTCAACTACAACTGTTCTAATTATGATTCTTGGATAAATTTTAGCTTATATCACAAATAAGTACTTCAAGTATATCATTTTTCATTTAAATATCTAAAGTATTTTTTAGTCAAAATAAGTATCTAAAATATACTTTTTTGGTCAGAATAGGTACTTCGATGATTTTTTTGGTATTTTCTCAAAATTATATATTTTTATTCATCTAAGTTCCTAAAAGTTGACATGTGACATTGATTACAAAATATTTTAGGTACTTATTTTAACCAAAAATATACTTTAGTTACCTACCTTGACAAAAATACTTTAAGTATCTAGATAAAAAAGCGGTATACTTTGCGTATCTACTTTGACGAAAAAAAATTAAAGTACGAATATAAGAAAATGACATACTTTAAATATTTATTTACGATAAATCTTTTTATTAAAAAACTGACAAATAAGAAATAAAAAAGTCAACCTATGAAATGGCTGAAAACCTAAATGGATGGTAGACACATCATGTGCAAATACTGATGACTCATCTCATACCCAAAAAATTATATCTTAGGCATTTTATATAATATAGTATATGTTAGATTTTAGATAAATCGGGAAAAATATCTAATATAAAATTCTGATTTAAATTTTAAACTCTAATTAGCTAATAAATATTAAAAGAAAAATGAAAGTCCAATTTAATGTGTAGCAAAAAACTTGAAAAAACTATAATTTGTAATTAATAAATATTATATATTAAAAATATTTTTATTATATTTTATAAATAATATATAATTATTTTTAGAAAAATAATTTAAATATATTTTTACTAAAATTAAAAAAAATTGAATTTTCCTTGCATAGTTGGAGTTTCACTTTAATATATAATAATGATAAAACAAACAACAAAACAAGATTAAAATTTAAAAGTAAATATTTTAATAAAAGTCTATAACTCATCTCATCTTTAACATCTTTAAAAAATGATAACTTAAAAGAGAATAAATTGTGTATGAACATAAAAAGTCAACATTTTCCAGCATTAATACATTAATATAAAATTAATAAAACATTATGATAAAAAAATATAAAACTAAATATCAGCATCTTTTCTTAGTTAGGAGATCCTAATCTAATTTATTAATTTTAGGACTGATTTTTTTAAAACTTTTAAGGATTTAAAAAATAGTTTGGAGTGTTAGAAAAGACAAATATTTCAACCTGGGTTATATCATACATCAAAATTCCTAAATTGCTTCAAAAAATGAAGAAGAGAACTATATGAACTTTGAAAAGGAATTTGATTTTTTATTGAAAAAAAATATTCTACCCAAACACTATAAAACATAATTTTCTTACATCAATCGAGCTCATCCGAACATTTGTAAATTATGAGCCAAATTTTAAATCCATCTTAAATCTTAGAACATTTTAATTTAGCCTTTAAAAATATTAATATTTTATAAATAAATTTTTATGCAAGTCTAACTGTCAATTTAAATATTAAATATCAATTCAGACTAGTTGAGGCATATTTAAAACATGTAGATCATATTGTAAATATGTGTACTTATTGCATTGATCATCTAGATTTGACATGTTAAAAAACAAATTTAATAAAAAGTATGATATATATATTTTTAAGCACATCAAATCCAAACTAATCATACCATACATATATTTATAATTTGATCTATAATTTTAAATATACTTGATATCAATTTGAGCCCAGATTTGATCCAAACTAATGTCTAGACTAACAAAAGTAACTAACTATAATGTTTTGAAGTTTTAGACGAATATAATATCTAACATTATATATATAAATAAAGACGTCGAAATCAATTAACCCAAGATTGTATGAAACCTTAGGTTAATTCTATTTCTAGGGTAATTCTCTAAAATTTCACTTCTTTTTCAAGTCTTTTCTCTTTTGCACTCCTAAGTTTAATTTAAATTTTTTTAACTGTTTCTTTTGTTATATAGATAAAATTTTAAGTGTTGAATGAATAATTAGAATATATTCAGACAAAACTAAAATTAACTAAGCACTCAATAAAAGCCTATTCAATATCCAACGAAACAAATAAGAACAAGAAGAGACAAGGTCAATACCAAATAGACATAACATGTCCTAGCAACAAAGTCAAAAGCTCACATGCACAACAAAGGAATCTACTTTCTTAACATCATTGGCTTATTACATGGTTGCCTGTAATTGCTCTCCATGAACCTCGTTTGAACCATCCAAAGTTCTATCCCCTGTTAGTCTGTAACTTCATTACCAAAATCCAACATGTTCTAGCTTCTTATTGGAAATATGGTATATAAGACTACATGTTTAGCCATACAATTTTTAGTGTGTTTCTGTTTTGCTCACCTAACTTTAGAATTTTTAATTTCATCACCAAATGTTCAAATTTCACTTGTTTTAATCACGTTTGGTGTTTGACGACAACACCAAAACATTGGTTTGAGGCTTTTATTTTTGAAATTGTCCTAAAATTTTAACCTCTTCCATGGCAAACATCCTTCTCCACCTTCGTTGTCCATTTGTGACATTACTGGTGCCAAAACATTCTCGTTTCTCTCTCTTTTGTCTTCTTAGTTTGGTTTACTTCAAAATTGATAAAACTTAGATTAATACTTGGACTTTATGTTAGTATGCAATCTCTATCGTCTGATTAAAGTCAAATCGAGATTCTTCTTTCTCAAAAAATATTTGAATGGCGTTGAAGATTTGATCTTAGAATGGCATAAAAAAACGGAGTTTGAAAGTTTGGTGACCAAAACAGAAACAAGCTGAAAGCTGGGTGACTAAACATGTAGTTTTCCCTTAAAAATGATGTATACCAATGTTGTCATATTGCAAAAAAAAGAAGACATTATTACATCTTGTGCTAAAAAAGAATACATTGATCATCATTTGCCATGTATTCACAAAAAACTCGTGTTCAACATACTAAAAAAGTAACCAAATACTAAAAAACATACATATTAGCCAACCGTGTCTACTGTACTCCATTTGCATGTTGAATGGTGTGAAAAATGATGATGTGAAGGAATTTTCAGGTGATTTTGGAGGAGAAAACAAGAATGGCGTCGGAGGAATCGATAGAGATTCGATGCTTCCTTGCAACATCTCGATGGCCTGAGTCATCGATGGTCGATCCGACGGATTACTTTGAATGCACCACAAACTCAGTATGATCATCTTTCTGATTAGATCCTCATTTTCAGCCGTCATTCCTTCAAGATTCAAACCTGTTCCTTCTTTAAGACGATCAAAAATCCATATTGGAAAATTCGGATTACTAGTCTGACTATAGATATTTTCTTTTTCTCCTACCATTTCAAGGACCATCATCCCGTAGCTATAAACATCAGACTTGTGCGAAACTCCTCCAAAGCTTCGGCAGAATACCTCTGGAGCAATGTATCCTATAGTTCCTCTAGCACTTATCGTGGAAATGATACTCTCCTTCCGTTCACATAGTTTAGCAAGCCCAAAATCCGAAATTTTGGGACAAAAGTTGTCATCTAGAAGTATATTGTGAGGTTTGATGTCAAAGTGTAGAATCCTGGTGTTACAGCCTTGATGCAAGTATTCCAATCCTCTGGCAATGCCTATTGCGATGTCGTATAATGTTTTCACTTCCAGCTGATCAGGTCTATCGGGAGAATCTCGATGGCAGATGAACTTATCCAGCGAACCATTAGGCATGAATTCGCAGATTAGAACTCTCATCGAGAGATCATAGCAGAAACCAACGAATGCCACTATGTTAACATGGGAGGTTCTGCTAATGCTAGCCACTTCATTTATGAATTCGTCTCCACTCCCCTTGGATTCATTTAGGACTTTAACGGCAACAAGCCGGCCATCCAGTAACATACCTTTGTATACAGTTCCAAATCCACCTTGACCGAGTTCATCTTTGAAGGACTTAGTTATTTTCTTGATCTCTGCATAAGAATATCGCTTCGGAGCCAGTTCGGAGCCGTACTGCAATATGTAACCCTCAATCCTTTCCCATTGCTTCATTTTCCCTCGTTGTAACTTCAATAACACTCCTCTTGACAATGATTCTTTATTGATCCGGAAAGTTACCACCATAACCGTGACTACCAAAACAGCAACTCCGGCCACTCCCAAGCCTATTTCAGAGAATAATGAGTCAACCAAGTTAGGATGAGTATTAGGTAGCAGCAATTCATGGTTCCAATTGAATTGAAATGTCCACCAATAGTACCTACCTATGGCTAACTTAAACGTTGAACTGAAACCATTCGATGACCCTGCAACCAGTGAAGAATCGAGTTACAAATCTTAGCAAAATGGAATATCATGAATAAGAATGTTTATCAACTATGATACCTGAGATGGGATTGTTTTCATCCCATTGCACCCCAAAGCCATTATCAAGGGTGACATTCAGATTAGCTGGACTCGGATTGTGCTCCAAAACCTGTAATATCGAAGCGAATGCCAGGACAAGAACATTACTACGACATGATCTCAAGGCATCCTTTGCTGCAACCGAGAGGTTAGAAAAGAAAGATGTGACCACGAAGTAGCCTAAGGTATCAGTTCCATTCATGCTGCAATTGAACTGGTGATTAACAAGCCCTGCATACTGATTTGCATCGGCGGGGCAATCGTAAAAGAGCGATATGTTCTGCGTATTCCAAGCAGCGTGGAAAGGGCTGAGATTCAAAGAGGTGTTGACAAGGCGCTGGGGACAAACAACACTGTCGGAATTATCCATAGGAGCAAGAGTGAGCGATTCAAGGGTGGTGTTGTATACCAGAACTTGGTAACTACGTGAACTGATTATAATCATGGGATTACCACCCTCACTACAATACATCTCAAATCCCGGCTCACCGCAATAAGCCGGGCTACCCCGTTGCCGGAACGGATACCTCAGATCTTGGATGAGTCCGCAGTTGAAAGGTTTGTTGCATTCCGGGGAATTCCTATGCTCAATGCTGCACATACACACCAGAACCTGGAAGGACATAAAGATTACAAGTAGTCCAACAACGGGGGAAGTTCCTGCAACATTGACACAACTCTTTTAAACCAAATTAACAGCAAAGAGTCCTAAACAAAACTAGAAAGTAGATCAAAGTGGTTCCATAACACATATATATACACAAATTCAACACAAGCAAGAAATTAAAGCCATCTCTGTCTGAAGAATCAAAATCCAAGGGAGTAAAACACCAAGTCCAATCAATACTCAACACAGACAAAGACAGAACCCCAAATAGTCAAGAAACTATCAAAGAAACAACATCCTTGACTTGTTCATAACTTGAAAGAAAATCCAAAGAAAACTCATACCAGTTATTTTCAGGGATTCTATCAACCTCAGCCTATGTGCCAGTACACGATAAAGGCCCACAAGAGCTGCCATTAATGTGGGTATCAGAGGAATTCTGCGTAGGGTCTGAAACGGTGAAGGAAATGGAAATTCTCAGACAGGATTGGTTTTAAGGAAGGGAAACACAGGAAACATCCCAGCTTCTTCTTTGGGTGTAGGTGTAGAAGCACCAATACAAATAAGCAGTTGAGAATAATGAAAGACTTAAAAGATTAAAATATGATAAAGTCTAGTATGATATGACCCGTGAATAAGCAAGCAAGACTCTGATTTCCCATCGTGTAGGGCCGACCAATTATAGACCGTGTTTCTCAAGTCAATCCACATGATGCTGATAGAAGTTGGCTGGAACAGGATAATGATCCTAAGAGGGTTGAACGATTCAATTCGTGTGACGTAATGAATCGAAATAAAAGACATCGCTAGAATTTCCACAAATGAAGAATCCAGAAGAAACTAAGACAGGCATATATATGTGTGCGAACGCTGAAGTTATTGAAATATGAACCAACCCCACCATAAACTGCAGCTACCCTTTCTGCCATAGAAGACAAGTTGAATTTAATGAACCTTCCTGTTTTCACGGGTGAAAACACGAGTCATTTTAGGATGAGACAATGTAAATTGAAGCTATATACAAATTTTATAAAAATATAAAAATTTGGATATCAATTTTTATGTACAAGTATTTTTATATATATTAAAATTTTTACTATTTTTTAATAATTTTTATATACATAAAAGTCAATATCGAAATTCTTATTATTTTTAAACTTTTTATATAATTTCATTTTAAGCGTCTCATTTAAAAAAAAAACTTTGTTTTTCGCCCTATTTATTTGATCATGATTTGATCTCATCTACTTTACTGATTATGATTTAACTACAATTAATCTTCATTATTTTTAGTACTTCTGTTATGCGTTCATTCAAGTCAACAACAAAAAAATATATTATATTTATAAAAAAACATTACTTTAATAGTTTACTCATAATAATTGTTCAAATCAAATGTATATATAATATATATAATGAGGTAGAATGACGTCCAAGAATTAAATATTGACACTATAAATGAAGAAGACAATATTAGGAAGTTCATTTCTAAAATAATTCAATACAATAATTAATTTGAATTCTTTAATTAATAAATTAAATATCAATAATTAAAAAATAATTTTCTCCGCTATTTCGCTTTAATTGTCACTAAAGCTTCGTTCGGCATTGTTAGAGGTAGACGCATGTTAATTGCAAGGACTGTTTGAGCAGAAGCTAAATTTTTTAACTGTAAAAAACGTCTATATAAGCGTTAAATCAAGTAGATAAACGCTTATTCAACGTTACTTCTCCGTTCAGCGATCTAACACTCGTTAGAGAAGCATTACCGAACGGAACCTAACATTTCTTCTTCCGTCAAACTCATTACACAATATCCGATTTTCTACTATTCTTTATTAATCACTCGATAATATTCACAGTTTACCAATAATTATGTATATTTTTTTATTAATGGCTGTTTCCTATTTTTCATAAACTCAATTAAGAATTTAAATATGTTTTTAAAAGGGGTAAAATTTTGATGCGTATAAAACTAACTTTACACAAGTCTGTATATATATAATATAAAACTCATATCCTAAATTCGTAACCTTAATCCTAAAAAACTAAACCCAATACTCTAAATTCTAAACACTAACTTTAAGCCCTAAATATTACAACCTAAACTCGTAATTTTAAACCATAAACTAAAACTCTAATCCCTAAAACTAAAAGTCATGTGTAAACTAAATTTTACACGATTTGTGTATCAAAATTTTTTTCTTTCAAAATTTACCCGAACAAAACTAAATTCACAAATAATTTAAAAGTTTATACAATTCCAAAAAATCTCCTCCCTATTATTTGTTAAAATAAAGATTCAACTTCAGCTTAACCTAAAAGTTTATACAATTTCAAACCATCTTCTCCGTATTTTCATAATTAATTTCAACTTCAGCTTAACCTAATTTTTTTATTCTATTTAAATACAATTTTCAACTTAAAATAAAAATATTCTCAAACATTAAAAATATTGTCAATACAAAAATAATTTTCTATTCTAATTGTTATTTTGTAAAATTTTAAATTTAGGTGATCAGAATAATTTTTTTTTTTTTATAACTGGATGACAAACTGTATAGTTTCCGGTTTCCTATTTAGTGCTCTGTCCATCTAAGAGTTGAATTGGTTTTTATTATTAAATTTTTATTTTTGACTTTAAACCTTAAAAATGAAATCATCACACCAATTATACATCAATATAATTTATAACATTATTATAGCAGTATATTTGTAATCTCTGCTATACCCATGTATTCTTTACTATTATTTATGATTCTCCTATAGTGTAGATATCAATATCATTCCTTAAATATATACGTTAGGAATTACTTACATTATATAAAATTTAATTATTTTTATATTTTTTTAGACTGTTAAATGATAATAAATGGTTAAGATTTTTTTTTATTTTTTTTTCAAGTGAAAATCTTCACGTTTCTACTGTTAATCTCATCCATCCATTTGCCTTTATCTAACTGTCCAAAAAATATGTATAACTTTTAAATTTTACATAGTGTAAGAGAATCCTCTCTATATATATTGGCGTCATCCACGGTTCGAAACATTGCAATGTCATCTGCCAAGTGAGAACCGTCGAAACCAAGCACCGAAAATAATAGAAAACAGTCGCTTTTAGATAATTACATAGTGATGCAATACAACTATTGTTAGCGTAAATTACACACGTTAGTATTAAATTTTAAATTTAGTGTCGATTATGCTACTGAATTAAAAAATGATATTATTTTAACACTAAAATTTAGTTTAAGCTTCCATTATACCATTAGGTCATTAAATTCTTTTCACGTCATTGCACGTGGAACGTTAAGAACAATTCATGTTGTAGCGGCGTTTTTTTCTCTCTTTTTTTAAATAAGCATGATTTTCTTTTAGAAAAGCCGTCGATACGAATTATCCCATAAATCACTTTTGAAATCTTAGTTTAAAGGGATTTCATTTGAAAAGTCGCAATCTTTTGAAAATAAAAATAAAAACTTGGAGTTGCCACCGGCCACTTGGGTAAGGTAGGCCGGACACTGTGAGAAACTAGAGATTCATTTTGAAAGGGTTCGAGAGTTGGTTACGCGTGGGGAAGGATTAGCACCCCCATCACGCCCGAAAATCGGTACCAAAATATTTGTTGCTTTTAAATTGATGGAATTTGAATTGAATTTAACTCATCATACTTAATTGAAAATTTGAGCTTAATTACACGGGCTTTATCAAATTGGTGGGTTCGGATTAATTGGACATTTAATTAATAAGGTTGACGATACATCGGACCATAGATTAAACTGATATCGAATAAGCCCGACTGCCATGTTAATTTATGGTTCGATTTTCGTACGTCACCTTTATACATGATGCAAGCAATTAAGATATGGTGTAATGATTTTTTGTCAAGTTTTGATTTTACCTTGAGTCGGTAAGAATTAATTCAAATATTTGGTCAATGTCCTTTAAGTTTGGACTGTTACGACACAAATATCGGAATTAACGAATACTTCACTTTTTATGATTTTAATTGATTAACATGTAAACCAAATAGGTCAAATGATGACAAATAAAATGAATGTCAAACAAGGGCTTGAAAATTAAACACACAAATGCCCACTAAAAGCCCTAACCTAAAAGACCCAAATTATGGAAATTTAATTAGTAATCTAATTATTAATTGGGTGAGTCTAATATTAACCCTAAATTAGTTAACCCTAAAAAGCTAGAAAACCCTAATAAATTATGAGTTATCTTGTGATGTGATTATTAATTTGATTCATTTTAAACTAGTATTCTGATAAGCCAAGAATGCTATTTAAAATAAATCAAGTTAATTAACCATAACTTTAAATTAAAATGTTAGTCCAATTTCCATGTCAATTTTATCTTAAAACATAATTAAGTGGTGTTCAATCAATTTAATGAATTTAATGTTTACCTAGTGAGCCAAGGGTAAATTTAAATTCACTAAACTGATTCGAACCTTAAGACTAACTACGGTTCTGAACTGATCCTAAATTAATCTAATTAATTTAAAGATCGTGCCCCTATGAGACGAGCACATGATCTTAAACTAATTAAATAAATTAGCCTAATTCTAATCTAACAAGACCTAAAACCCAAAACAAAGCCAAGCCCAAACTACCTAAACTAAGCACCCTAAGCCCAAAGCAACAAGGCCCACACAAAACTAATTAAACAAGTAAAAACAAATATATATTAACCATATAACCAAATATTGCATATTATGAAATTAAAAACTTTATAAAAACTATATTAAACACTTTAGAAACCATATTATATATTTAAGAAAAAACCATGTATACTATATACTATATAAACATATTATACTAAAAAACTATATTATATACTTTATAAGAACCATATCATATGTACCATATATTATATATATTATGAGAAACATATGTTACATGAAAAACCAAACATTATATAACATACGTATTAAACCACATCAAACATATATCAATGGGAAAATAAAAGCATAATCACAAAAACGAGACTGAAATGTAAAAAAAAAAACAGATTACGCAACAGAAATTAAAATATGCATATAAAAAGGGCGACATGGCAAAATTCCTAAAACTCCAGGGACTACGGGAGTAATAAAAAAAGCAGAATGGCTCAACAGGCGTGATTATCCCACGCGGAGGGACCAATAGTGTGATTTACCCCTGCGGAAGGACCGCAGGCGTTATTAAGATGGGGCAGAGGGATTTATAAAGCGATTATACTATTTTTTAAAAGGGAAGGGCTATAAAAAGACATAACATGCCGGGCGATCCTCTCTTTTAGCCTTTTTAGAAGCTTTAGAAAACTCTTCTCTCTCGCCCTCTCATTCTCCCCTCTCTCAGCCCTAGAAAACGATTAAGCTCAGCCACAATGGTCGCAGTAAAACCCAAAAATCAGCCGCAAACCGCCGCGTCGACGGCCGGCAAACCCTAAAACTAGCCAAAAATCCCTCATTTCCTTTCTTTTTCAAATCCAAACCTCGATCTTTTTGAAATACAATGAAAAATCTATTTTCCATGAAAAACTGGAAGCAAAAGGAACAAAAAAACCTTTTTCCCCTTTCGGTTGACCTCCGCACCACCTTACCACTCGCGGCCTCATAGAGACTGGATTAGGGCTTATCGATGGCGATGAAAGGCAAATTGTCACCGAGAAAAAGGGAGGAAAAAGGTAAAAACTAAACTCTCTAATCCATGCTTATATTTATGCTTTTAATGGAAAAAGCGGAGGTATACCTCAAAAATGCTTGAGGGTTTTTCTTACTTTTCTTGCTGCTCTATTTCTTTTGAGATTGCCGAATGGTTATAGAATGGTTAGGGTTATTGTTATATACCCTGTTTTACATGCATGTCAAAAAATAGATAAATGAAATCCTAATATTCCTATTGGATGCCGTTGTTATTTGTTTGTGTCCGTCTGAAATCTCTGAAATGTTGTTAGGATATACCGCTCCTATTCTGACATTCTTTCATTTGTTTGCACATGACGAGAGAGGATGGGACCAGCCTGGTTGTTGGCGTGGTAACTGATGTGGCAGAGTGATGGTGAGGTGGCATTGGGCCACCGGTTCTCTTCGGCCAATGTGGAGGCAGCGTTAGAAGAGCAACAGGCGCAGTCGCATGATGCACGAGTGCGTGGGGAAGCCATAAAGCTGTCATGGGAAGTTGTAAAGCCACGCGTGGGGGAGCATGTGGAATCTGGAAGGTTCCCTTAGCTGCATCTGGACCGTTAGATCAACAGCCAGATCTAACAGCTCGAATTTGGTTGCACATGATAGAGGAATTATTAGACTTAGGTTTTTATGTTTAAAGTTGGGCTCGAAATATGTAATGAAACTTAATTTTATTTGATGGGCTTATTATAATTGTAAATGGACATTATATATATATATATAAACTGATATATATTTAATAAAGTTGGGCCATTTTATTTATTTATTGGGTTTATTTTCTTTTGTTAGCTGATTGCAAAAAAATTTCGAGTAATATATACTAGTAATAATAATAGAAGACAATAATAATAATTATAATAATAGTAGTACCACTAATAATAATACTATATTAACATAACATTATAGTAATAACATAATAACATAATAACATAACATATATATAATTAGTTAATATTTAGGGGTTTTCTCAAATAGATAATGATGTGATAACAAATAACATAATAGATAACAAATAACAATAGTAATATTTTTTTTGCTTTTGGACTTTAGATGACAATCATATATATACTATATAGTAATAACATAGATAAGGTAGATAGAAAAAACCCACATATATGTATTCGCTTAGATAGTAGTACCATATAAGAAAGCCTATTATTATAAAAATAAAAACGGGTCACCCCCGGACAAAATTAGTGATTACAGCTGCCCCCCTTTGCTTATACTTGTGGAACAAGAATAAAACAAAGACCATAAGCACTAATTTTGTTCCACTTCCCCGATGGACGATTTGTTCTTCCAGAACGGCAGTGAACAAATCCAAATAAATTGTTTTTCCGGATAGGCAAAAACAAACGGGTAGTGCTGGCATATCCTTCCGAAGCGGCAACAAGCAGACCAATTATCAAATGACTCATCCCTTCATAGCGACGACGAATAAATCCAAATAACTTTATTTTCCCAAAGCGGCAGAAAGCAAATTGGGTGGCGTTGAGATATCCTTCCGAAGCGGTAGTAGACAAACCAACTAACCTTCAAACGACTCATTCTTCCAAAGCGGCATTGAATGAATCCAAATAACTTTGCTTTGCTGAAGCAGTAGAAAGCAAACTGGGTGGCACTGAGATGTCCTTCCGAAGCGGTAGTAGACAAGCCAGCTAACCTCAAACGACTCATTCTCCCGAAATGGCAGTGAATGAATCCAAATAAATTTGCTTTCCCAAAACGGCAGAAAGCAAATTGGGTTGCGCTGAGATGTCCTTCTGAAGCGGTAGTAGACAATCCAGCTAACCTTAAACGACTCATTCTCCCGAAATGGCAGTAAATAAATCCAAATAACTTTACTTTCCCGAAATGGCAGAAAGCAAACTGGGTGGCTCTGAGATGTCCTTCCAAAGCGGTAGTAGACAAGCTAGCTAACCTCAAATAACTCATTCTCCCGAAATAGCAGTGAACAAATCCAAATAACTTTGCTTTCCTGAAACAGCAGAAAGCAAACGGGGTAGCGCTGGGATGTCCTTTCGGAGAGGCAATGGACGGACCTTTTGATCTTCTCGTTCGAGAAATATTTTGAGTTATGGACGTTTACTTTATCCTTTATTTCTCTTCTCAGGAGGTACTCAATCTTCATTGTGATTATCTATGAAAAATGGGTGCCAAATTTGTAATGATATGAGTTAGCATGCTCCTAATCCTAGGAATGCCTAACTAAATATGATGCATGAGCATAACAATTTTAAACTTTCTTGAGCAGTTTCTCTTCTTGCCCCCTCATACTCGCGTCATTCGTTTTCCCTTCTTCGTGATGGTGGTGCTTCCTCCCTCGCTCGGGTTTACCCCACATACCCATTTTTGAGCTCTTGAACTTTTCGTTCTAAAGCACCTTTTTAGGTTTTCACTTTAGAGAAATTTTCTTTTCTTTTCTTTTTTATTTTGTTCTTCTTTTCTTTTTTTTTCTTTTTTTTTCTCTTTTCTTTCCCCTTTTTTGGGCGCCCTTACGGGTTTTCACCTTCAGTCCCTCGTACTCCAACATGAACAACGTTCGATGCCCTTTCGCGATAGATTATATCAACTTTGCTTTCGATGTCTTCTTGTCGCAATTTTGGCGAACTCATTTCCTATTCAGGAAGAAACCTGCACTTAATAGGTTAAATCATAGTAATGCCAAGAAATCCTTTGCCATTTCTTATGCTATGTTAGTCTATTTGTAAAACAGACAAATGGGGATTAAAATGCTACTTTATTGAAACTTAAAAATATTAGGATAAATTTGAAAGTCTTGGCAAACATGAGAAACTGAAGAAAAAGATGTAGATAATATAGAGTGCATGAATGATAAGAACCCATCAACCTCAATCGATTTCTCGCTGGCCACCCTTGACCATTTCCCCTGATGATATGAAAATCGAAGCATAAACCCTCTTCCAAGACGAGACTTGCCAGTTGGATGCCGAAATTCAAGTCTATCTGAACCGTCATTTTCAGATTTTCAATTCAGACCCTCCTTTGGTTTTAAGGCGCCCATTTTCAGGTTTTCACCTTAAACCCTCATTTTCTTTTTTCTTTTTTTTTTGTTTTTATTTTCTTGTTTTATTTTTTTGTCTCTTTTTTGTTGTTTTTTTTCTTTTTCTTTTTACGCGTAATACTTCTTTACGGAGTCCGAGTTTATTGGGTTGATCAATTCTTTCCCATCCATCTCCATTACAATTAACGCTCCTTGAAGAAGACATTTTCATGACATAGGGCCCCTCCCAATTCGACATCTATTTTCCTCGGAAGTCTCTTTGATTCAACAAGATCTTTTTGAGCACCAGATCTCCCTCCTGAAACTCACTCGGGCGAACTTTCTTGTTATAAGCTCGCATCATTCGCTTCTGATACACCTGATTATGGGAAATAGCTTTCAATATTTTCTCGTCAATAAGGTTCAACTAATCAAACCTGGCTTGCATCTATTCGTCAATGAGCTTTCAAAATTTGAAGCGACGAGATTTCCACTTCGATGGGTAGTACTGTTTCGGTGTCGTATACTAAGGAATACGACGTTGCCCCGGTGAAAGTTTTCACGGATGTCCGATAGGCAAACAATGCGAAAGGAAGTCTCTCATGCCAATCCTTGAATGTCTCTGTAGTTTTCGATATGATCTTCTTAATATTCTTATTTGCCGCTTCTTCCGCTCCGTTCATTTTGGGGCGATAAACGGTAGAATTATGGTACACGATCTTGAATTGTTCATACACCTCAGTCATAATCTTGTGGTTCAAATTAGAGGCATTATCTGTGATGATTCTTTCGGATAGACCATAGAGACATATAATTTTCTTCTTAAGAAACTTGCAGACCGTCGCTCTTGTGATATTAGCGTACGAGGCAGCTTCCACCCACTTGGTGAAGTAATCGAGAGCCACTAGGATGAAGCGGTGCCTATTGGAAGCCTTTGGGCGTATCTGACCAATGACGTCCATTCCCCAAGTAGCAAAGGGCCATGGTGAGTTCATGGTGTGAAGAGGCATCGACGGGGAGTGTATCTTATCGGTATAGGTTTGACATTTGTGACATTTCTTTGGATAACTAATGCAATCTCCTTCCATAGTTCACCAAAAATAGTCATATCTCATGATTTTTCTTACGATCAAAAATCCGCTAGCATGGGTCCCACATAAGCCTCTATGGACCTCTGCTAAAATGGTTTTGGCTTCCCGATTAATGACACACCTCAACAGTATCTGATCCTTGCTTCTTTTGTACAAGGTTTCCCCGTCAAGGACATATCCCAAAGCTAATCTTCTGATAGTCCTTTTGTCATTATCATCAGCCCCCTTTGGATAAGTTCGAAACTTGATGTATTGGAGGATGTCAAAATACCATGGGTTTTCGTCTTCTTCTTTTTCCACACTATAGCAATGGGCTAGTACCTCAAAGGTTTGTATTTCGATTGGCCCCATCTCGGCTGCCCAGTTTGCTTTGAATATGGCTGCCAAAGTTGCTAGAGTGTCGACCATCTGATTATTCTCTCTTGGCAAGTAGGTAAAACTGATTTCTTCAAAATCCTTGATCAAATCTTGGATCAAGTCATAGTATTTGACCAAATTTGGATCTCTAGTCTCCTATTCTTTTCGAAGCTAATAAATCACTAAAGAAGAGTCTCCAAAAACCCAAAGCACCCTGACCTTTCTCTCCATGGCTGCTCGGATTCCCATAACACAGGCCTCATACTCGGCTATATTGTTGGTGTAAAAGAATTCCAACCTGCTTGTGGAAGGGTAGTAGACATTGTCTGGGGAGACCAAAACTGCCCTATTCCATGGCCCAAGGCATTCGATGCCCCATCAAAATAAAGCCTCCATCCTTCATTCTCAACAGTAAACGTCCCTTCGGACATATCACATATCAGATCTTCATCCAAGAAACTGAAATCCAATGGTTCATAATCATCTGAGGCACGACTTGCTAAAAGATCTACCACCACACTTCTTTTTACCACCTTCTGACTTACGTAAACAATGTCAAATTCTGACAAAAGCACCTACCAACGGGCCACTTTCTCGGTTAATGCTGGTGCTTCCATTAAAAATCTCAACGGATCTATCCGAGAAATCAAATAAGTGGTGTGATACAATATGTATTGTCGGAGCCACTTAGTAGCCTATACCAAGGCATAAAACAACCTTTAGACCAACGAGTATTGTGTCTCACACTCGGTGAATTTCTTGCTCAAGTAATAGATCACCTTTCCTTCTTGCACGAGTTATCGTGTTGCCCCAACACACAACCCATGGAATTTTCAAAAACTGCTAAGTACAAAATCAACTGCCTATCTGGTACTGGTGCTACTAAGAATGGAGGATTGACCAGATACTCCTTGATCTTTTCTAGCACTTCTTGACATTCTTCATCCTAAATCCTCAGGTTATTCTTCTGGAGTAGTCTAAAGACGGGGTCACACTTATTGGTCAACTAGGATATGAACCAGGAGATGTAATTCAATCTTCCCAAAAATCCTCAGACCTCTTTTTGAGTTTGAGGTGGCAGAAAATCTTGGATTGCTTTCACCTTGTCAGGATCAATCTCAATGCCTTTCTGACTTACCACAAACCCCAAAAGCTTTCTTAATGTAACTACGAAGGTACATTTGGCTGGGTTGAGCTTTAGTTGAAACATTTTTAGCCTCTAGAAGAGTTTTCGTAGATTTTGAATGCGTTCCTCTTCAGTTCGGGATTTAGCTATCATGTCATCCACGTACACCTCAATCTCCTTATGCATCATGTCATTGAACAAGGTCACTATGGCTCTTTGATAAGTCACCCCAGCGTTCTCAAACCCAAAAAGAATCACCTTGTAGCAAAACGTGCCCCACATGGTCACAAAATTGATCTTCTCCATATCCTCGGGATACATTTTGATTTGATTGTACCCCAAGAAGCCGTCCATAAAAGAAAACCAAGCATGCGGTATTGTCTACCAGCGTATCAATATGAGGCAAGGGGAAATTGTCTTTGGGGCTCGCCTTATTAAGGTCCCTATAATCTACACACATAGGCACTCTCCCATCCTTTTTCGGTTCCGGTACTATGTTGGCCACCTATTCCGGGTACTTAAAAACCTCCAAAAATTCAGCCTCAAACTGTTTCTTCACCTCTTCTCTTATTTTCAATAACATGTCCATCCTCATTCTTCAAAGCTTCTGCTGGAAAAGCTTGCATTCCCGGCCTAATGGGGAGCTTGTGCGTTACAATATCTGTGTTTAGGCCTGGCATATCCAGGTATGACCATGCGAACACATCTTTAAATTCTACAAGCAGTCCCACCAACTCTTGCTTGACTTTTGGTGACAAGGTACCTCCGATCCTTACTTCTTTCCTCTCCCCTTCAGTCCCTAAATTTTAAATCTCTATCTTCTCTTGGTGTGGGAGGATTTGCCTTTCCTCACTAGCCATCATTCTTAGCAGCTCATCGGGTATCCCATCATTCTCTTCTTCCACCTCCGCCAAGCACGTAGGTCATTCAAAATCTACATCACGATTAGGTTCCACATCATTCATACAGTCTAGATTAAGAGGCCTGCACGATTTTGAAAGTGCGTATTGGGAAAAGAAAGGTATAGCCCATGATATGGACAAATAATAATATAAATATACAAATAAATAAATATGTAATGAATGAAATGGAATGAAATGAATGTTGTGTTTGCTAATTTAGAAGGAAAATGTAGATGTAGTCTATTTCATTTAAAACAGATTGATATGACATAGCTGCCCTTTTTTACAAAGGATGTCCGTTACTTCCGGGCAAAAGTAATGGGAATGTTCTGAGCATTACTTTGACTTGTTCCTAGAAAATGCTGGTACGTCCCCAAAGGTCCAATTGTTGAGCTCTTCTCTTGGGAGGTAAGGGCGAATCTTAGCCAAAAAGAGATTAGCCTTGCTCTCGTCGCCAATCATATCCACGTTCATTTCTTCGAAAGCCTCACTAATCAACTCCTCCTAAAGGCACCTCTCGCCTTCCATGTTTGCCTCCTAGACGTCCACCTCCAGATTTTGAATTTCGCCAGATATAAAGGCACCCTTAAAGTCTCCGTAGATGATAGGGGCCCATGGAATGTCCTCCCCTCTAAGCCTAGCCTTCATTTTCTCTTGCTTCCTCTTCCATTCTTGCTTTTTATATAAGAAATTTGGCTTGTAACCGAGTCTGAAGCGGTCAACTTTGTGGATCACCTTGATGGGACAAAGGCGTCCTTGCAGATTTCTTCCTAAGCCTTTCTTTTTCTTTTCTCCCTTACCTAGGGTTTCGTACACCACCATCTTAGTGCAACTGGACAGATTAGGGCATTGAATCTTGTTTCCTTCAGCAACAAAGGTAGCATTGACAAGTTCCAATGCTATAAAAGTACACTCCATTGCTTCTTCATCAGTATGGATGTATGGTGTATCCGAAGTCACTAAAGCGGCGATCTCTTCTTCGGCACTCACTGTCACTAATTTTCCCTCGGTGACAAACTTTAACTTTTAGTGGAGTGAAGACGGAACGACACCGTCTGAGTGTATCCATGGCCTCTCTAACAAGTAGTTATAAGATGGCTGAATATCCATAACCACAAAATCGACCACATATTCGGTAGAACCAATGAGCAGGGGTACTTCTATTTTCTCGACCACATCTCTCTGGGTCCTATCAAAAGCTTGCACCGTATTATGACAGGCCTGGATATATGAACTGTCGATCGGTAGTCACTATAGTGTAGCTAATGGTATAACTTTCAATACGAAGCCATTATCAATTAGCACACCTTGTAACACATGACCTTTGCAGTGAGTGGTGATGTTCAGGGCCTTGGTGGATCCCGTACCTTCCCCCAGGATTTTATCATCACCAAGGTAATGTGATTAACATCGGTGATATGGCTAACAATCTGATCCAGCCTCCAAACTGAGATATCATTTGCAACATAGGTCTTATTCAAAACTTTTAAAAGGGCCTCATGATACTTTTCTAAGTTCATAAGATATCGAGCATGGAAATTCGAGCTAGTTGTCTCTGAAGCTGGTCGACGACACTATACTCGCTGTGCTTCAAAAACTGTTGAGCTTCAGTTTCTGTAATCGACTCTTTGATTCTCAGTGGTGGGTCATCTCTGAAAACTTTCTCAGGTTGAACTTCGACTTCCTTGTCTTTTGCTTTTGGTTCCTTTGGTGCCTTTAGGTTCTTTGGAGCATAGCATCGGCCACTCCTCGTGAGGTGCCCCACATCCTTTATCTCTCCGGCCTTGGGTTGCAAATGTTCTTCTTGCATGGGTTTCATCCCTATTTCCACTCCTTCTCCCCTATGTAAACTAGAGGAACCCGGCGTTGTGATGCTTGTAGTTTAGTTCCATGGAACCATCTTTGTATCCTTGAAAGAAAATGACCTCGGAGAAACAATTATCATCTTGGGGGCTGCCTTCAGTGTGCTTGTTTCACTTGGCTTGAGACCGACAACGAGCGGTCTCTGGACACTATACTTGGTCTCCTGGCTCTCTGATGCACAGACTTCCACTTCCTTCCTCCCTCTCTCTTCTTCGAAAAACTCAATCTTTTTCTTATCCATCATAGCTTGTATCAGCTGACAGAAATCCTTACAATGTTGAATCTCGTGATCTCCCAATTGATGGTATTCACAATACGGGCCGCAACCTTCTTCCACAATCACCATTCCCCGGTCAATAAGGCGTTCCATACACAACTGTTAGAAAACCCACCTTAACGGTGACTGAACCTCGAACACGTTCTCCCTAGTTTTTCTAGCATTCTTGTCTTCAATAGCATTCATGCCTTGGCCTCCATGATTTGGTAAGTGATTGTTCGTCATGCTTGGTTCTCCCAATTGTAACACTCCGGTCTAGATTAAGTTATAAACAAACTTCTTGAATGCCACACAATTTTCAATCGAATGTCCCAGAACATCGGCATGGTATTCACAATGAACCTTGGGGTCATACCATGCTGGGTAAGGTGGTATGTAAAGAGTAACATGATAAGGACGAACTAAATCGACCTTGTACAATTGTGAATAGAGCTCCTTTTAAGAGATTGGCAAAGAAGTGACGGATCTCTCATCCCTTTCCTTCATAAGTCTCTTGTCTCCACTCTTGTTGAAGTTTCTGGAATTCCCCGCTGGGCCTGGGGTTGGGAGATAGTGAAGTTCTTGGTTGCCTCGAAGGTGTTTGCATTGTTCACCTCATGGTCTTTTTTCTTGTATTGTTTGTATGAATAATCCCCTCCATCGATACTTCCGCTCTTGATGGTTGCCTCGATGCACTCGCCAGTCATGACAATCATTGCAAAATTGCTAATATGGTTGCTGATCAATCGATCATAGAGTGTCTCTTTCAACGTGTCAATGAACATTAGGGAGATCTCGTGCTCGTGAAGTGGCGGCTAAACTTGCACTACCACATCACGCCATCTTTGAGCGTACTCACGAAGGGTCTCGTTGCGCTTTTATTCCATACCTTGCAACATCAGTCGGTTGGGAACCATATCGGTTACATGTTTATACTGATATGTGAAAGCTTTTTCCAGATCCCTCCACGACTCAATTTGAGCCATGGTCAGTTGATTATACCACCTCAAAGCAAATCCTACTAAACTGTCCTGAAAACAGTGAATTATGAGCTTCTCATTGTTGGTAAATCTAGCCATCTTTCGGCAAAACATCACTATATGAGCATATGGGTAGGTGGTTCCATCAAACTTTTCAAAATCGGGGGTCTTGAACTTATATGGGATCTCCATATCGGGAACCAAACTGAGTTCCTTAGCATTTAACCCATAGAAGACATCTTCGTCTTCCTTCACTCAGAACTTTTCCTCTAGGTCTTTCCGAGTATCTTCTAATTGCTTAGTGAATTCTGCCTTCATTTGGTTCAACTTCTCTAACTCATCAAAGTTTGGGATGCTGTCCCCGACAACTTTGGGATTCCTGAAGGTCACCCCTGGTTGGGTTTGAGGGGCTAGACCAATGTGAGAAGAAGATTCCCCATGTGGAGGACTAAGAAAAGGATCAAGAAGCAGAGGGTTATGGATGATATGGGCATGAGGGCAATCCCCCGAGTTTTGGGCAGGATTCTCAAGGGTACTCTTACCCCTCGGATCCGGTCCTAGTCAAGCTTACAGCAGCTGAGATATTTCCTTCATCATGTCCTGGTGAGTCTTGATAATGGTGTCCCTTAATTCCTGTTGAGCTCGTTCCATCTGGCCATGTAAGTCGGCCTCCAACTTGGCAAAGCCCTCCTCCATTTGCTTTGACCGTGAACAAGTGCGATAAGAGTGTGGAATGATGATAATTTTTAAGAAGCAAAATGCAAACTTTTTGAAATAGAAAACCTTTTAATTAATAAATCACAACTAATCAAAGATGCAAGCAATTGTACTAATTAGATGATTATTAGCTTTTAACAAAGAATGCAAATGAAAGAATCATGCATGGATGCAAAGAGCAACACCGAGTTTGGCAAATATCATCGTTAAACGACTTTCATTAACGGAAATGTTATCTTGTTACAATAACTTAAAGAGAACCAACTACACATGGATTCAGGGTAGTATCAAGGTCAATGATCTCTCGCAGAATCCAAAAAATCCTCTATCATTTCTCATAATCATCGTCCACACAGTCATGGAGCTCGGTAGTGTCTTCCGCTAGAATCTATACTTTCTGGGAAACCTCTTGCATCTGAGTGATCCAATGTGCCAGTTCTTGTTCATGCCTCCAAATTGTGTAGGCGGTAAAGTACAGTTGCTCCAAACTCGGCGCCAGTCATACTTGAATTGCTCCCCTAAGGTTTGCTAAGTGATTCTTGAGCTGTTGAACCTCAGTTTCCAACTCATCGACGCAAGTCGTCAAGACTTGATTCTCTAAGTTGCTGGCCTTCAGCTTGCTAGTTGAACCCTTATGCTTGAAAATAGATTTTTCCAAACACTTCACTTGATCTTTCAAGGCTTCATTCTAGTGTTGTTCCTTTTCGAACTGTCTCAAGTAGAAGATTCGTAGATTCTTTACTTCTTCGGTCAAAGCGAGCGCTCGATCTTTGTGTTTGTAAAATATTCTTTTGTAGTTCTCGGCTCTTGCTTTCTCTTCCTTCAAACGGAGCTCTAACCCTTCACTCGGTCTGCCTTTTGCGACTCTTTTACTCTTATTCAACCTTTTAAGCTTTTGAATCTCTTTCTTCTCCATCTTGAGTTCAAGTTCCAGCTCATCTCATTTCCTTTGTAGATCTTTAACCACTCATTCGAACTGCATCTTCTCTAACTCAAGGTCGAACTTTTCTTGATGGGCTCTCTCCTCGAGCTTGAGGTATCTCTTTTGCTCTTCTTCAAGTTGTTTCCTCGTCAAGTCGGCCTCGGTAAGAAGCGATGCCAATCTCTCCTCCACCAATCTCTTTCTATCAGGATTCAAGTGGGGAATATTGTCATTGACACGATTGAATTGCCATGTTTCGTACTCGGGAGTGACCATGTATGGAGTGTTTACGATTCTAACCCATCTTGCGTTGTTCCAAGTCGAAGAAGTGTTGTATACCATCATCTTGTAGCCCTTCTCCTTTGCATAATCCACGTTGAACTCATTTAGACCTTTGGTGGCTGACACAAACTGTTTCGAACCGTACTATCTCAAAACTAGAAGAGATGCATATGCGGTATGCCCCCAGAGGCCAAGAAATGGTACCCACGAATGCTCCCCACATCTATAGAGAATGTTCTTTGCCAACAACCACGATGCTCTCCAAACTACATCCTCCTCCTTCAGGTTTCGGAGGATATCCTGCCATATTTCCTCGGATCTTCGGGTTGGCCAATCATTCTTTCGCAGAAATTCTTCTAAGGGTGAGAACTTTCCGTCATAAAGAAGCCTTGAAAAACTGGGATCGATCCAAAGGTGGCTGTAGAACCAAACAGTCAAAAGCCGTGGACATCCCTAAAAGTGACCTCCACCATGCTCTCAACAGAACCTCAATGATCAAAAAGTTTCAGCCAAGATCACAGGTACCAGATTAGTCCCGCTATCCAAATGATCAAATAGATCCAAAACTGATGGATCGATGAGTCCCAATGCTTGAGGAAAGAGAACCAATCCATAAATCAGTAAAGCAAAGAGATTCCACTGAACTCAGCCCACAGGATGCACAGAGGCTAAAGCTAAGATCCTTTCCCACTTAAGATACTCTTTACTGTTCCAAGTAGTAACCTGCTGCTCGACCCAAGATAACAACATACCTAAGAACTTCTTTAACTTACCCCAAAAGCTTTGTCCTTGCTTGGCTTAGAATACACCCGATCCATGTCAATTTTCTTGCAATTTAAAAGGTCCCGATATTCTTCGATTGTCGGAGTTAGATCAAAGTTACCAATCATAAAACAGCTATAGGCAGAGTTCCAAAAACCTACCAAGGCTTGCAGTAGTGCTTGATCAACTGAGACCTCTAGCAAATACGTGATGTCACCACACTCTTCTCTGAAAGTGCTCTTTGATTCAAAATCCCAACTGTTCCAAACTGACTTCAAATCAGACACATCGCTGAACCTTGTGTTCATGAATTTCGTGGCTAACATGGCTGATCTAAACCCAACGAAAATGTTGTTCGCCTCATGCAGTTGCTCCCCTTCCAACCATATTTGAACATCATAATTCTTTTCATCATTGCTGTGAACTAGGTCTCCTATTAATGTAGTCTTTAACTTCAAACTATTTCCAACTCAATGTGCTCTTCATGATATGATTAGATATGCAAAAAAGAGGAAAAGAAAAAAAAAACAAAAAGAAGTGTTAGTTATAAGATAAACAATGAAACGGAAATGAGAAGAGATAAGCGCAAAACGAAATAAGCACAAGGCAATCACATAAGGAAACAAACCTAACCATATGAATTCTAGTTCGCTAGGGTTATCCGCATAGCTCTAACGGGGTAGGTTTCCTAAATTCTCACACATGTGTTTGGTTCTAGACAAGGGTACCCTAACTTAACTTATTACCTACTAAGGCAATAAGAACCCCAATTATGGCCTATTACAAGCTTGCAAATTGGTTTCAGTTCGAGGGAAAGCACGACCTAGTGATGTGGAGGGCTGCTCACGTGTCAAAAGGCGTGGATTCTGGAAGAGAATTACCGACCTGTGGAGGGCCACTCACGTGTGTATGTGGCGTTTCACTTCCACTTAAGGGACGGAGCTCGGGTATAGATCTTGATAAACATGATGCAACAAATGTTGGTGATTCCTTAAAAATTAAATGAAAAATTAATATGAAGTCCATCAATTATCAAAGCCCGTGTAATCTTGTCCACATCTTCAAGAAAGAATCAACCTCGTTAAAATTGATTAAAATTCCAACAATCTTCCATTAATAAAAGTAATAAATATTCTTTTGGCCTAACTCTCGTTTTTTTTAAAACAAATTTATGTCCCCAGGAGAGTCGCCAAGCTGTAGCGACGTTTTTTCTCTCCTTTTTAAAATAAGCGTGGTTTTCTTTTAGAAAAGCCTTCGATACGAATTTTTCCCTAAATCACTTTTGAAATATTAGCTTAAAGGGATTTCTTTTGAAAAGTCACAATCTTTTGAAAAATAATAAAAACTTGGAGTCGCCACCGGCCACTTGGGTAAGGCAGGCCGGACACTGTGAGAAACCAGAGATTCATTTTGAAAGGGTTAGAGAGTTGGTTACGTGTGGGGAAGGATTAACACCCCCATCATGCTCGAAAATCGGAACCAAAATATTTGTTGCTTTTAAATTGATGGAATTTGTTAGAATTTGAATTGAATTTAACTTAGCGTACTTAATAGAAAAGTTGACCTTAATTACACGGGCTTTATCAAATTGGTGGGTTCGGATTAATTGGACATTTAATTAATAAGGTTGACGGTACATCAGACCATAGATTTAACCGATATCGAATAAGCCCGACTGTCGTGTTAATTTATGGTTCGATTTTCGTACGTCACTTTTATGCATGATGCAAGCAATTAAGATATGGTGTAATCATTTTTGTCAAGTTTTGATTTTTTTCCTTGGTTCGGTAAGAATTAATTCAAATAGTTGGTCAACATCCTTTAAGCTCGAACTGTTATGACACAAATATCAGAATTAATGAATACCTCACTTTTTATGATTTAAATTGATTAACATGTAAACCAAATAGGCCTAATGATGACAAATAAAATGAATGTCAAACAAGGGCTTTAAAATTAAACACACAAAGGCCCACTAAAAGCCCTAACCTAAAAGACCCAAATTATGGAAATTTAATTAGTAATCTAATTATTAATTGGGTGAGTCTAATATTAACCCTAAATTAATTAACCCTAAAAGGCTAGAAAACCCTAATAAATTATGAGTTATCTTGTGATGTGATTGTTAATTTGATTAATTTTAAACTAGTATTCCAATAAGCCAAGAATGAATTTAAAATAAATCAAGTTAATTAACCATAACTTTAAATTAAAATGTTAGTCCAATTTCCATGTAAATTTTACATTAAAAGATAATTAAGTGGTGTTCAATCAATTTAATGAATTTAACATTTACCCTAGTGAGCCAAGGGTAAATTTAAATACACTTTCGAACCTTAAGACTAACTATGACTCTAAACTGGTCCGAAATTAATCTAATTAATTTAAAGATCATGCCCCTATGAGACAAGCACACGATCTTAAACTAATTAAATTAATTAGCCTACTTCTAATCTAAGGCTAATCTAACAAGCCCTAAAACCCAAAACAAAGCCAAGCTCAAACTACCTAAACTAAGCACCCTAAGCCCAAAGCAACGAGGCCCACAAAAAACTAATTAAACAAGTAAAAACAAATATATATTTACCATATAACCAAATATTGCATATTATGAAATTAAAAACTTTATAAAAACTATATTAAACACTTTAGAAACCATATTATATATTTAAGGAAAAACCATGTTTACTATATACTATATAAACATATTATACTAAAAAACTATATTATATACTTTATAAGAACCATATCATATGTATCATATATTATATAAATTATGAGAAACATATGTTACATGAAAAACCAAACATTATATAACATACGTATTAAACCACATCAAACATATATCAATGGGAAAATAAAAGCATAATCACAAAAACGGGACTGAAATGTAAAAGGAACAGATTACGCAATAAAAATTAAAATATGCATATAAAAAGGGCGACATGGCAAAAGTCCTGAAACTCTAGGGACTATGGGAGTAATAAAAAAACCAGAATGTGTAATACCCCAAAATTTACTATGTTGATTAAGGGTCATTTAGCACTAAGATAATAGCTTAAAAGCTAACTTAGTGACTAAAATGACAAAAATGCGAAAGTTAGGATTTCTTTAATTATGGGTTTTGGAAAGGAAATTTCTAAGGTTTAAAGGTCTCATGTGATAGATAGTGAATTGAATAAGGTATTCTTAAAGTTTGGTTGAATTCCAAGGAAAATTGGAATGGGAATTGAAGTTTTAAAAAGTAGTGACCAAAATGTAAATTTTGAAAATTTTATGGCTAAAGTATAAACTTTGGAAACGTTTGGGGACTAAAGTTGTAATTTCCCAAAAGTTAAGGGTTTTTACTTCATAAATAAACAGATCACCTAAGGGTGTGAATTGAATGCAGAATTATTGGTTCGATCTGATACTTCGATTATTGGGAAAATCACAGTTAATGTTTAAGTGGAATTCGGATACCTGGACCGAACTGGAAAATTTTGAAAATTTTCCATATGATAGAGAAATGTTATAAAAGTCATTTCCAAGTGTTGGAAATATTTTTAGTTCGATTCAAGATGAATCCTACAGTTTATTTATGAGTAAAAGATTATTTATCGGTATATTGGATAGAATGGAATTTTTGGAGACTGATCCAAAAGGTATGGAAAAGTCATAAAATGTTATTTTATAAATATTTTATTATGGTTGGTTGAATTCTAACTAGATTTAGTTATATTTTAATGAAATGACTATTTGGAAACAAACTAGTAAATAAAGACAAGTTGGAGGGCAAATTGGTAATTTGGCCCCAATGGCAATTTTGAAATATTTAAAAAGTTATAAGGGCAATTTTGGAAAGAGAAAATGAAAGATTAAATGTTGGCCCTTGATTGACGATAAATCAATCTCAACCATTGGATAAAAAGGGCAAAATTGCAATTTCACTATTAAATGAATTTAATATTTATTTAATAGATATATTTGTATGGATCAAATTGAGGCTTTTGAGATTTTATGATTCCATGATTGATTATAAGTTGAAATCAAGCTAGTATGACGTTAAAATCATGATATTGAGTTGGGATTTAAGTTTTACATGTTTTGATTTTTATGAAGATGATTAGGGTTTATGGATTCAAGTTTAATTTAGGGTTTGTGATGTTGAAATAATGATCTAGTAAGCTTGAATTGTTGTTTGGAAGCAAAACCCTAAGTTAAATTGTGTAGGGACCATTTCGGCAACTTGAAAAGTTGAAGGACCAAATTTGAATTTTTAGAATTTGGAGTGTATTTGTATTATTAATGATGTTAGAGATAAGAAAATGAAGTTAGAATGCAAAATTGATGTTGAATTGAATTAGTGACCATTTTGACAATTTGTCAAAGTTAAGTGATTAAATCAAAATTGAAGTTTTGTATGGGGGTTAAATCTGATTTTTAGTTGTAATAATGGAATTAAGGTAGTAATGTTGAATTGAGGACCAAATTGAAAAGTTAAGAAGCTTGAATCCTTATCTTTGCATTTTAGTGACTATTTCGGTAAAGAAGGAAAATTAAGGAGAATTATTGTGAATAATTATTTGGTGAAGAATGTGATGAGTTGGTGGTTTAAAGCTAGTGATTCGACTAAATTGAAAAGTATAAAGGTAAGGAGAAGTTAGTATAAAAGTTGAAGTTGTTTATGGAAGCTGTGTAGAAAAACTGGTTTATGGCAGTAAGTTTGAAAATTCACCATAAATTCTACAAAAATGGTTAGATGGTGAATTTTATACAGATGTAATGATTTGTTCGTCTAGTTTCGTGTCCAACAAACGGAATCTGATTTCGAGTTCCGAGTCAAAAGATATGAATTTTTAAGTGACGAAAGGTCAGAAAACATAACACCAGTCTGTTCCGAATTTCAGCACTGTAACTGGCTTTGAAAATTCGCCATAAATCGTACAAGTTGAATTTGGGCTATTAATTTATATGGTTGAAAAGCTTATCGAATCTAGTTTCTTTCAGAACAAACGGAGTTGAATTCCGAGTTATAGATTATTTTATAGAAATATTTCTTCGAAGGTACTGCAAACTGCCAGAAAATGAGAATTGATACACTCTGTATCTAAGGTTGATTAGTAAGTTGAAAGGGGTTAATGGGAGTTCAAAGTGGTTACTAAGGACCATAATGAATTTTTGAACAGTACAAGGAAGAAAGGAAAACGTTTGGAGATTTTGTATTCGAATGATTATTTTGGACAATATGTCTATGATATTGTTAGATTGGGTTCTAACAAATATTTTACTTATTTGAATTATGAAGTTAAGTTCGAATCAAGGGAGGTTCGAGGTACAGTGAAGGAAAGGATCAAAGAGGACTTAGTGAGGCATACTAATAAATGGCCCAGGTGAGTGCAATGCATACATAACATTATACATGGATGTTTCATACATCACCGATAGGACTTGCGATGAGTCTATCTGGTTTATATATTGTCATGATATTTATGTCATTGATCATATATTTGGCATATTTTAAATATGTCAAAGGTTGAAAATAAATGCATTGATCACTAGTTATTAATGATGGTATAATATGAATGTTATTTTAGCTATGAACTGTTAAATGTTGATATATATTGATATATGTCGTCATTGATGACTTAAATGATGAAATAAAGTCTAGTGTATGAGATAGAGGTTCGATGGTATAGTTGGATATCCATAGGGTCATAAACAGCTGTATAAATATTCTAAGCACTTCAGGTAAAGTGCAAATATTATAAATACTCATTGAGCAGTATACTCATGCATGGTTTGAGTATAAGGACTTACTACGAGTGCTAAACACTTCGGTGTAATTTCATAAAAACTCAATGAGGGATATATTGTATACTCCGGTAAGTATACAGAAGCACTTCGGTGCTAAGCACTCCCGGTAGAGTGCAAATAATATACATACTCAAGAAAGGTTGGGTATGAGGGGATGACTCGTGTACATAGAATCTCTTAATTCGATACCTTGGGCAAAATAAATTCAAAGAATCAAAAAGAAACAGGAAGATAAGCTTGAAAGCTTGCAGATAGAAATAGGAAAAAGGTATTGGTAAGCATTGAAAGCTTACGGATGGAATGGAAACGGTATTGGTAAGATCTAATCTTATCACTTTGATATACATATTTATTTATGTTAACGAGCATATAATGGTACGATGATCATATGCATTGTTAATCATTAATATTGATATTATGACAATTGCACTTGAATTCGAATTATTGCCTCACTAAGTAAATACTTAGCGTGTAACTGTTTTACACGTAGGAAAGAAGAAATGGTTGGAGTAAGGAGCATAAACGAACATCATCAATCAATAACAAGTACAACAGTATCAGTAAGATATCTTTTGACACTGTTTGATATTTACTAGTTGACATGTATATTAAAATGATATGACTGCTCTAATAGAATTTGTATTTTATGTGGTATCTGGATGAATTTTAAATCAGGCAGTTTTATTAATTATATAAAGTTAAATTAAATTAATAAGTTGCTGCCTAAAATTAAACTCGATTTGAAGATTAAAATATTATATTTAATCTACACGCGATTAACTACATTTGTAAATAGAAACTAAATATATTGTAATATTTTTAGAAGAATCAAAATTTTTATCGAGTTACAAATGTGGAGGGTTTTACAAATGTTTTGTGATATCTCCGACTCATATTCAGCTATGAATACGGGAAAGGGGTATTACATTTATTGGTATCAGAGGTGCAGGTTTAGCCGATTCTCAGCCTAAATGGAAATGGTTTTATATTAAAAAGAGTATACATGCCACTATGATAGCAATATTACTGATTGGTGTTTTTATGATCCGATTGATGTCGCTCCTTACTAATGTAAATTGAGAGGAATTATAAGAAATATTTGAGCCAAGAAAGCGTGATGAACTGGTAAATTGGAAGCTTTGGAAGGAATCAAGAGTAGTAACAATAAGGTTAATGATAACCCTTCGAATAAATCAGAATAAGAAAGGGGCACTGGTACAACAAGGAGTGCATGTGCATGATTAAGGAACTGAAAAGTTCGGAAAACACCTGAATTGAAAGGAAAAGAAGATTAAGGTCCAGTGATTGTTGATTTATAACTGAATAATCTAAGGATTACACTGGACGGATTCCACTGTTTGGATACCGAGAAATTGGATGGAGCTGTTTTGTTGCTCCGATATTTAAGCTAGATTAGAAAACCATCTGAATTTGCTTCATAGACAGGATTGCACATATCAGTCTGAGTTTATAACATCAGCACTGATAAAGATTGGGATGATTCGAAAATCATAGAAGGTACATCTCATCTTTTTGGATAAACCTGTATTGGTGTTGATGGGTCCTAGCTTTACACATTTCTACATAAGTACGAAGTTGAGTGGTGAATGAGATATCCTTTTAGAACCCATTTCAAGTAATATAGCGGTCACGAATTTGTTGGGTTGTAATGAAAGGGCGAGCTGAACATGTGGAATTGCTCGATAAAAACATAAGAAATAGAGTTCCAGATAAATTTAATGGAATTATCTTTTGAGGAGTCTAAGATGATTGTTGGCATGAATTGGTTACCTTCCTATCAAGTCATGATGAATTGTCGCATAAAGCAATTACTATTGAAAAATACAGAAGGTACAAAAATAGTAGTAGTTGATAAAAGGGTAAATCCCTTCTCCAATGTAATTTTAGTTGTTTTATTAAGGAAATTGTTGTTATAAGGTTATTAAGTTTTCTTAGCAAATGTAGTAGATACTCAGGCTGTTGAAGTTAAATTGGAAATTAACTCGACTGTCCAAAAATATCCGGACCAGATGGGTTACTCGGAATTACCTCTAGATTGAGAGGTGAAATTCAAAATAAAGATGTTACCAGACATTGCGCCTAAATTAATGGGCCCGTATAAAATGGCTTCGACCGAACTTCGGGATTTAAAGGTATAATTGCAAGGAATGTTAGGTTGACGTTTTATAAAGCCAAGTCTGCCACATTGGGGGTGCACAGTATATTTGTGAAAAAGAAAGATTAATCTATGTGATTAAGTATAGATTTCTGTAAGTTAAATAAGGTGACGGTAAAGAATCAATATCTTATTCCGGAGACTAGTGATCTTTTGATCAGTAAAAAAAAACAATATATATGTTTCCAAAATAGACCTTCGATCGGAATATTATCAGTTAAAGATCAAGGAAGAAGAAATTCTAAAGACAGCTTTTCAGACTCGGTATGAATACTATAAGTTCGTGATGATGACTTCGGCATTTATAAGCCTAATGAACCAAGTATTCTAATTGTTCTTGGACCAATTTTTGGTAAAGTAGTATATTTTGGTCTATTCAAAGGAAAAAGGAAGAACAATATGCCTATTTTTGCATTGTTCTTCAGACCTTTCGAGAAAAGAAGCTATATGCTAATTTGTTAAAGTGTGAATTTGGTTGTCAAAAGCTGTTTTATTAGTTATGTGGATTTGGAAGTGGGAATAAGAGTAGACCCCCAAAAAGTAAAAATTATAGTTGAATGGAAATCTCTGAAGAAAGTTTTAGAGGTTCAGAATTTCTAGATGATTGTCTCCTCATTGACCAAGCTATTGAGGAAAGAAATGCCATTCAGTTGAACAAATCAATGCTAAGAAATCTTTGAGACATTAAAGGAGATCTTAATAGAAGCCCTAGTACCAGTACAACCAGAATCAGGTAAAGATTATGTGGTGTATAGCGATGCTACTCATAACGATTTGGGATGCGTACTTAGGCAAGAAGGAAAAGTAATGGTTTATGCTTGAGACAACTTAAGATATATGAGAGGAATTATCTTACTTAGAATTTGGAGCTAGCAATGGTTTTATTTGCATTAAAAGATATAGCATCATTATTTATACAGTGAACGATGCTATATTTATATAGGTTATAAAAGTTTAAAGTATATGTTTACTAAAGAAGAGTTAAACTTGACGTAAAGAAGTTGGATTGAGCTTTTTTAAGAATTATGATATGGTCATTGACTATCATCCAGAAAAAGCTAATGTGGTAGCTAACGCTCTCAATCGAAAGACAATTGTTTCCTTAAGAGCCATGAATGCAAGATTGGCATTAAAAGAAGATGATGTTTTGATTGTCAAGTTAAGAATAAAAATTTACCATATTGAATTAAATAAGATATCTTTAAAGAAAGGATGAGAAATGTTGTCAAGGTGCAAACAAGTGAAAAAGAGTGAAACTGAAAACTTGGAAGTTAGGTTTGATAGATATTTGTATTATCAAGGAAGAATTTCTATCTCGATGATGGAAACTATATGTTGATCCTGAAAGAAAAGATATTTAATATAAAGTTAAGGACAAAGTATTCCTTAAAAGCTTCACCTTGGAAGAAGGTGTTATGGTTTAGACAAAAACGAAAGTTAAGTTCAAAATTTATTAGGCTGTAAGAAATTGTGAAAGGAGTTAGCCTGATAGTTAAGCTTAATAGTTAGCTTTATCTTTGGAAATGAACAAGATTCATAATGTATCGATGCTCTGGAAATATTGATTAGACCTCTCACTTGTTGTTACTCTAGAGAAAATAGAGATTCAGCCAGATTTAAGCTATGAAAAAGAACTGGTAAAGATCCTAACACATGGAGTGTCAAAGAACTAAGAAAACAAAACAATTTCGGTTGTCAAAGTTTGTTGACAAAAATCACAAGGTTAAAGAAAAGATTTGAGAGAAATAAGAAGAAAATATAAGAAAATAGTTTCCTCACCTTTTGAATCAAGTGCGTGTTGAAAATTCGAGGACGAATTTTCTTAAGGGGGAGAGAATTGTAATACCCCAAAATTTACTAAGTTGATTAAGGGTCATTTCGCACTAAGATAATAGCTTAAAAGCCAACTTACTGACTAAAATGACAAAAATGCGAAAGTTAGGATTTCTTTAATGGGTTTTGGAAAGGAAATTTCTAAGGTTTAAAGGTCTCATGTGATAGATAGTGAATTGAATAAGGTATTCTTAAAGTTTGGTTGAATTCCAAGGAAAATTGGAATGAGAATTGAAGTTTAAAAAGGTAGTGACCAAAATGTAAATTTTGAAAATTTTACGGCTAAAGTAAAAACTTTGGAAAAGTTTGGGGACTAAAGTTGTAATTTCCCAAAAGTTAAGGGTTTTTATTTCATAAATAAACAAATAACCAAAGGGTGTGAATGGAATGCGGAATTATTGGTTCAATCTGATAATTCGATTATTAAGAAAAGCACAGTTAAATTTTAAGTGCAATTCGGATACCCAGACCGAACTGGAAAATTTGAAATTTTGCCATATGATAGAGAAAGGTTATAAAAGTCACTTCCAAGTGTTGGAAATATTTTTAGTTCGATTCAAGATGAATCATACAGTTTATTTCTGAGTAAAGGATTATTTATCGGTATATTGGATCGAATGGAAATTTTGGAGGCTGATCCAAAAGCTATGGAAAAGTCATAAAATGTTATTTTATGAATATTTTATTATGGTTGGTTGAATTCTAAATAGATTTAGTTAGATTTTAATGGAATGGCAATTTGGAAACAAACTAGTAAATAAAGACAAGTTGAAGGGCAAATTGGAAAGAGAAAATGGAATATTAAATGTTGGCCCTTGATTGATGATAAATCAATCTCAACCATTGGATAAAAGGGCAAAATTGTAATTTCACTATTAAATGAATTTAATATTCATTTAATAGATATATTTGTATGGATCAAATTGGGGCTTTTGAGATTTTATGATTCCATGATTGAATTTAAGTTGAAATCAAGCTAGTATGATGTTAAAATCATGATATTGAGTTGGGATTTAAGTTTTACATTTTTTGATTTTTATGAAGATGATTAGGGTTTATGGATTCAAGTTTAATTTAGGGTTTGTGATGTTGAAATAATGATCTAGTAAGCTTGAATTGTTGTTTGGAAGCAAAACCCTAAGTTAAATTGTGTAGGGACCATTTCGGCAACTTTAAAAGTTGAAGGAACAAATCTGAATTTTTAGAATTTGGAGTGTATTTGTGTTATTAATGATGTTAGAGATAAGAAAATGAAGTTAGAATGCCAAATTGATGTTGAATTGAATTAGTGACCATTTTGACAATTTGTCAAAGTTAAGTGACTAAATCAAAATAGAAGTTTTGTATGGTTCTGATTTTTAGTTGTAATAATGGAATTAAGGTAGTAATGTTGAATTGAGGACCAAATTGCAAAGTTAAGAAAATTGAATCATTATCTTTGCATTTTAGTGACTATTTCGGTAAAGAAGGAAAATTAAGGAGAATTATTGTGAATAGTTATTTGGTGAAGAATGTGATGAGTTGGTGGTTTAAAGCTAGTGATTGGACTAAATTGAAAAGTATAAACGTAAGGAGAAGTTAGTATAAAAGTTGAAGTTGTTTATGGAAGCTGTGTAGAAAAACTGGTTTATGGCAGTAAGTTTGAAAATTCACCATAAATTCTACAAAAAATGGTTAGATGGTGAATTTTATACCGATGTAAAGATTTGTTTGTCTAGTTTCGTGTCCAACAAATGAAACTTGATTTCGAGTTCCAAGTCAAAAGATATGATTTTTTAAGTGACGAAAGGTCAGAAAACAGAACACCAGTCTCTTCCGAATTTCAGCACTGTAACTGGCTTTGAAAATTCACCATAAATCGTACAAGTTGAATTTGGGCTATAAATTTGTATGGTTGAAAAGCTTATTCGAATCTAGTTTCTTTCAGAACAAACGAAGTCGAATTCTGAGTTATAGATTATTTTATAGAAATATTTCTTCGAAGGTACTACAAACTGCCAGAAAATGAGAATTGATACACTCTGTATCTAAGGTTGATTAGTATGCTTGAAAGGGGTTAATGAGAGTTCAAAGTGGTTACTAAGAACCATAATGAATTTTTGAACAATACAAGGAAGAAAGGAAAACGTTTGGAGATTTTGTATTCGAATGATTATTTTGGACAATATGTCAAGATATTGTTAGATTGGGATCTAACAAATATTTTACTTATTTGAATTATGAAGTTAAGTTCGAATCAAGGGAGGTTCGAGGTACAATGAAGGAAAGGATCAAAGATGACTTAGTGAGGCATACTAATAAATGGCCCTGGTGAATGCAATGCATACATAACATTATACTTGGATGTTTCATACATCACCGGTAGGACTTGCGATGAGTCTACCTGGTTTATATATTGTCATGATATTTATGTCATTGATCATATATTTGACATATTTTAAATATGTCAAAGGTTTAAAATAAATGCATTGATCACTAGTTAGTGATGATGGTATAATATGAATGTTATTTCGGCTATGAGCTGTTAAATGTTGATATATATTGATATATGTTGCCATTGATGACTTAAATGATGAAATAAAGCCCAATGTATGATATAGAGGTTCGATGGTATAGTTGGATATCCATAAGGTCATAAACAGCTGTATAAATATTCTAAGCACTTCAGGTAAAGTGCAAATATTATAAATACTCATTGAGGAGTATACTCATGCATGGTTTGAGTATATGGACTTACTACGGGTGCTAAACACTTCGTTGTAATTTCATAAAAACTCAATAAGGGATATATTGTATACTCTGGTAAGTATACAGAAGCACTTCGGTGCTAAGCACTTCCGGTAGAGTGCAAATAATATACATACTCAAGAAAGGTTGGGTATGGGGGATGACTCGTGTACATAGAATCTCTTAATTCGATACCTTGGGCTAAATAAATTGAAAGAATCAAAAAAGAAACAGGAAGATAAGCTTGAAAGCTTGCATATAGAAATGGGAAAAAGGTATTGGTAAGCATTGAAAGCTTACGTATGGAATGGCAAAGGTATTGGTAAGATCTAATCTTATCACTTTGATATACATATTTATTTATTTATGTTAACGAGCATATAATGGTAAGGTGATCATATGCATTGTTAATCATTAATATTGATATTATGACAATTGCACTTGAATTCGAATTATTGCCTCACTAAGTAAATACTTAGCGTGTAACTGTTTTACACTTAGGAAAGAAGAAATGGTTGGAGTAAGGAGCATAAAATGACATCATCAATCAATAACAGGTACATCAGTATCAGTAAGATATCTTTTGACACTGTTTGATATTTACTTATTGACATGTATATTAAAATGAAATGGTTGGAGTAAGGAGCATAAAAGGACATCATCAATAATTAATATATGTATTCTCATAGATAGTAGTACCATATAAGAAAGCCTATTATTGTAAAAAAAAAAGGGTCACCCCGGACAAAATTAGTGATTACACACGTCATCTATTTAAATGGCTCAAATGTATAATTGAAGCTTAAGCAAAAGTTCAATACTAAAATAATATCGACTTTTAGTTTAATACTATAATCAATATGAATTTAAAGTTTAATAGTCTCTAATATAGTTCACACCTATTATTATCTACTCATTAACAATATTGTTTGTTCATGATTAGAATTAGCTTCTAACTTTATGTCTATTTTTTTTAAAAAAATAGTGGCTCATTAAAATCCCTTCTTAACCACCGTCCCCTTTCTAATTTTATGTCTAATTTTAATTGTATTCTTAATTTTAATAAATTGATATTAATATATTATTAAATTATCCACAGACATAAGATATTTTTGTTTGTGAATAACTCTCTATCTTCTTATACAGGGATGGATAAAAGGGCTAGAAAAGGCTATCGCCGTAAAAATTTAAAACTGGTATATGATTAAATTTTTTTTTATATTTTTTATTAAAAATCTATTTTCGGGCATATTCATCATTTATTAATTAATTTATTTCCCCCACAAAAAGTTGGGTAAAAATATGAAAAAAATAATACTGAATTAAAAATTAAAGTGGATAAAAATATTTAAATAATATTCGAAATATATGTTTATTTTAGAGTTTGTTTTTATAATTTAAAACTAAATTGTAGTGATAAATGTTTGTGTATATGATTTAGCCTAGTGACTTAGTTCTTCTATCAGTTTCATGGGACTTGGGTTCGGTTCCCAGCACTTCCCATTTAAAACTTTTTTTTGTTTTTAGGAATTTTTTCTATAAGTTAAAATTAATTTGTGGTAAAATCCGATTATATATGTGGTTTAGCCTAACGGCTAATACACTTGCTTAAAATGCAGTTTTATTCCCAACACTTACTCCAATATAATTTATTTTTTTTGTTGAGGTGGTGGCATATATCACTATTATATTGGTCTGAATAAAAATTTTAAAAAATAATATGTGGAGAAAAAATTATTAGATGGACCGGCTCATCACGTCATCTGTTGTCCCAATCAGAAAGGTTCATCTATCTCATTTTTTTCAAGGTGAAGCTTCACCTCTTTTCTACATATAAATAAAAATGGGTAGGTATTTAGAAGTTAAAATGAGATGAATAAGCCTTATTGGTTAGGACCAGATATGAAGTGGTGAGCCGGGTCCATCTAATAATTTCTCGTGGATGAGAGAGCAAATAGTAAAAATATATTTTAAAAAATGTTTAAAAAGTCTACGTCAACATTACCGTTAATTTTTTAACGGTTGGCGACAAAAACATAAAAGATACGTGACATTGGATACATTTTTTATAAAAAAATTAATTTGGTAACAAAAAAAAAAACAAACAAACATAGTTTGATGTTTGATGATTACCCGTGTACGTTTCCCTAAACAACAGCTTAAATGGACGTTAACTACAATTTACATTGCATTTTGCTCGCTCAAACTTTTAATTATTATTCAACTTTATAAGGCTTTTTATAATTTCTCACATGTCGGTACAAGATCAATTCTCTACTGGTTTGGTGTTTTTCTTGAACACAAATTATTCGTTATTTATATACTTCATGAATCTGTAAATAAAAACAAGAAGGATATTTTCGTCTTGAAATGTTGTATTATCATATTAGGAAATTGACCTAAATTCTAATTGGTACTATTCAGTTAGATTCTAATTATTTCAATTGGTTGGATATTAATTGATTACATAAAGCATATTTGATGTAATAGATATTCATTAACAGTGGAAAATCTTAATGGAGAAGTTTTCTTGATGATTAAGTTTTTTTAATCAAGTTACATGCCCTATAATTAGTATAGTATAAGATCAAGAGAGTTGACAAATGTAGTCCAATGGTGATTTTTATGTGCGAGGAATTGCAATTTTTTCTTTCAAATGTTACATGTTGCGACTTGTGAGGATAATTTGCAACTCTTCTTCTGCAAAGTTACAACTTGTTGTAAGGTGAATTTGTAGCTTTATTCGTGTAAAAATTACATATTTAATATAATAAAATTTATCCTTTTGGGATCGTTGAAGTAAGCTAGAGGGATCGAGCAAAAATAAATATTTTCTTTTGTGATTGTGATTGTGGTTAATTTTTATTTTTGTCTTCATTTTTAATTATTTTTTGTCCACAAATTTCTAACGTACCATTTGTTTATAAGTTCTGAAGTTGTAAAGAGACTTTCGATTTATTGTTGTACCATTATATAGACCTCAAGAAAGATGAAGTAATATGTTCCATTTTTATTCTGTGGTAATGTTCACGAACTTACAACAAATAAATGATCAATAATGTTCTCATACTTCATTTACACTTCCATAGAAATATTACTATGTTACCAATTTTTAAGTTAATTTGATTTGAAATGAACCTCTAATCGTCAACGTTGACCATGAAGACATAAGTAGTGAAAATAAATGACAAATACAATAATTCAGTTAGAATATGTTCTTCTCTTACCTTATGAAATTTGAGTTATTGTTTTTATTTTAATTTATAAAATATTTCTTATATTTTAAGAAAAATATAAAAATTAGTCTATTGTGTCAACATACATAAATTTAAACTTTTTTCCTTTTGATAATTTGTTGCATATAAATTGTTGAACATTTGTTTCTTCAAATATAATGCATATATATATATAAATATATTACAAAATTAATGATAATTTTCAATTTCATAAAGCACGGTAAATTCACACATAAGATTTAAGTATTACAAGACTTGAATATGAATATTGTTGATGCCACGAAAATCAAGCACCAGACAAAGAGGTAGAGACGGTGGTAAAGATGGGTAAGACGACGATTATTGACGACAGTCGGTGGTGTTTCACCCATTTCGATGTGGGTGGAGAGCCTCTAAAAATGATGGGAGAGAGGAGCGGAGGTCTTTAGTATGTTGTGTTTGTTCTTCCGTTTCTCTCTGGTCAGGGTGATTGGCTATGAAACATCATAGCAATTGTGCAAGCGTACACAAGTCGATGCAAGTATAGTTGATAGGTTGATCCAATCAGATATTGATCCCATGAGGAAAACAGTTTTCTGCCTATTAATGTCAGTGCAAAAGTTCTGAAAATAAAAGAAAATGTGAGATAAGTTGTTAGTGCAAAAAATGTAAATGCAAAAGATTTCAAAGAGTGATGTGGGTGCAATAGTAATAAAGTAGTAAAGGAATGTGATATTCTATAAAAATACTGGATTCCCTCGGTGTAGCTCGACAGTTTACCAAATGCTGCAAGGTTAAAGCATTAGATGATTATAAAGCGAGATAAATCAAACATATCCTACTAACTTTCCTTCAACTCTCAGCTAATGACTTAAACAAACAAATATACCACAACTTTTGTTGCTGGGAGATATTTCCTGTCCTCAAACAAGTGGACCAACTTTTATTGCGTCCTCACCCAACTTTCGTTGTGATGCTCATTAACTTGAGCTGTCACTGCATCTTTCAATGTTAGTGGTTACAATAAACACTTTAGTGCAAAATAACATTCAAGCCCAAAAGTTGAAACAAGAAAGAAAATTTCATAAAATAAGTTGAAGTTTACAATCCAAAATAACTCTCATTCTTAAAGAAAGAAAATAATAAATTATCATTCAAGTTTTACAGAACAATCAAGTGAAAATAAATGGAAACCTCTATCTCTAGCTATCTCGAAATATTTCTAGGAGATTTCTCTTACTTCAGCACTTGGATCCTCTTTGTCACTAAGAGATCTGCCTCGACTTCACCTCGGTTCATCAGAACGAAGCTTAAGCCGTCATGGATGAAGCTTCTCAAGAAGGAGAAAATGATATTCCAAAAGATAATAATGGCTATTGAAAAAGGTAAGGGTAAGATGATATATGTATCAAGATGCCTCATTTCTTTTCAATAGAGAAAATACATGTGTCCCTCATAGATTTGCAGTTGTGAAAATTCATACAAGGTAGTTGCACCAAAATGCCAGCTCATCGTCCTTTGATCTTATATTTTTGACAGCTTTCAATGCGACAACAATCCTGGACGCAATTCGGTAATAATCCTATTTTAATGTGGCGACATCTAGTCCATACAAAAACTGTCGTAACTAACTGTCAACTCATTGTCCTTTGATTTTATCATGACAACTGTCATTGCGGCGACAATGACTATTTTATTGCACCTACATCAGGTTCGGACAAAAGTTGTTGTAACTAACTGCCAGCTCATTTTCCTTTGATTTTATCTTGACAGTTGTCAATGCAGAGACAGTGACTGGACGCGATCTAAGCTACGCTTATGCAGCGACATCACAATACATAGACAGTTCTAGCTGCAATAATAAGATGCTTTTATAGTGACATTAGCAGTGTAGTGACAAAACAACAAAAAATGGAAAAAATAAGGAGAATTTGAGCAAAGTGAACTGAGTTAGAAAATATACAAATAGTAAACTAAAAATACAAGAATGCATGCATGAGATACCAATGCAGGGACAAATTAATTGATAAATAGGGGAAAATACGTTCTCTTTAGAGTACCATCACACCCCCAAACTTGAGTCTTTGCTTGTCCTCAAGCAAAAAAGAATAAGCAGCAAGGTAAGACATACATTGATAAACATTCTAGCTACTTGAATCATCTCAATAATTAATTAATCAATTGCATCTAGATGACAGAATATTGCATTGACAACTCAAACATATGAATAAATGAACCTGCAATTCATTAATACCTAGCATCATGCCTAACATCTCATATTCTTTCCACCTAGCAACATTTATTTAATAATACATAGCAATTATAGATAATATTTATACACATTTTCATTTTTTTTGTAGAGAGGGATATCAAAAAATGAATGCACTGTAAGATCCTGAGAAGTAAGATATCGTACAACGAACCCTCAGGAAGTACTTCATTGCCACGACACACATTCATGCAACGACAACCTTTGGCTAGATTCATTTTCTAACGCATGTAGAGGAGTGTTCCCCCTTGAAGCTACTCTTATTTTACACCCACATTGGAGTGCCTTTATTTACACATAAAAGGGTCTAATATCATATATAACAACAACTGAACAAGGAAAACTTTATCTAAAATAAAAGAGATGATGCTAGGTATCCATTACTCAAGCAAACAAATTTATGCATGTAGAATTCTAATGCAACATTCCAACACATTTATCCAACCTACTTATAAACAGTTAACATGATTCAAGATTTAAGCTTCAAATGTAAGTAAAAGATTTATAACACAAAATAAACCTTGCATTTGCTTTAATTTTTTTTGAAATGGGGATGCATTTTAAATCCCAGATGTATACCCCAAACTTAAAAATTACATTATACCCAATGAAAAAATAGAATCAATGACAGAATGTGGTTACAATGACGAATGCAATGACATTAAAACTAAATGCAATTACAATGACAATGCATATGTCATGGAAATATAGTTTAACAAAATGAAATTACACTACATGGTATGCATGCCTACAAAAAGCAAAACAATAACTCAGTCATGCTCCGGAGTATATTAGGTAACATGATGTTTCTGCCTTTTTCTTCTTCCTCTTATCTTTCTTTATGCGCTGCCTTTCCTTAAGCTTGGATCTCTTTCTCTTTGTCTCTTTCCTTTTGGGAGCTGCCTCTAATTTTCTTGTAGTTCTAACTCCATTTCAGATATCGACTATGAAACGTCATGGTAATTGTGCAAGCGTAAACACGTCGATGCAAGTATAGTTGATAGGTTGATCCTATCGGATATCGATACCACAAGGAAAGTGATTTTTTGCTTATTAATGTCAGTGCAAAAGTTTTGAAAATAAAAGGAAATGTGAGTTAAGTTGCCGATGCAAAGAAATGTAAATAAAAAAAGATTTCAAAGTGATGTGGGTGCAATAGTAACAAAGTAGTAAAGGAAAGTGATATTGTGTAAAAATACTAGATTCCCTCGGTGTAACACGATAGTTTACCAACTGCTGCAAGGTTAAATCATTAGATGATTATAAAGTGAGATAAATCAAATATATCTTACTAACTTTCCTTCAACTCTAAGCTAATGACGTAAACAAACAAATCTGCCACAACTTTCGTTGCTGGAAGATATTGCGTGTACTCGGAGTAGTTGACAAACTTTTGTTGCATCCCCACTCAACTTTCGTTGTGATGCTCATTAACTTGAGTTGTCACTACATCTCTCAATGTTAGTGGCTACAATAAACACTTTAGTGCAAAATAGCATTAAAGCCAAAAACTTTAAACAAGAAAGAAAGCTTCATAAAATAAGTTGAAGTTCACAATCCAAAATAACTCTCGTTCTTAAGGAAATAAAACAATAAATCATTATTCAAGTTTTACAAAATAATCAAGTGAAAATAAATGGAAACCTTATCTCTAGCTATCTCGAAGTATTTCCATGAGATTTCTGTTGCTTCAACACTTGGATCCTCTTTGTCACTAAGAGATCTGCCTCGTCTTCACCTCAGTTCACCAGAATGAAGCTCAAGCCGCCATGGATGAAGCTTCCCAAGAAGGAGAAAAATGATTTTCCAAAAGATAATAATGGCTATTGAAAAAGGTAAAGATAAGATGATATATATATATATATATCTAGATGCCTCATTTCTTTCCAATATGGTAAATACATGTGTCTCTCAAGGATTTGCAGCTATGAAAATTCATATAAGGCAGTTGCACCAAATTGCCAACTCATCGTCCTTTGATCTTATCTTTTTGAAAAATTTCAAAGCACCGACAATCCTGGATGCAATTCGGTAATAATCCTATTTCAATATGGCGACATCCATTCCGTACAACAATTGTCGTAACTAACTTCCAGCTCATTGTCTTTTGATTTTATCCTGACAATTGTCACCACGGCGACAATGACTGTTTCATTGCGTCCACATCAGGCTAGGAAAAAAGTTGTAACTAATTGCGAGCTCATTGTCCTTTGATTTTATCCTGCTAGCTGTCAGTGCAGCGACATTGACTGGACACAATCTAAGCAACGTTTATGCAACAACAACACAATACAACAACAATTCTGGCTGTAATAATAAGATGCTTTTACAACAACATTAGAAGTGTAGTGACAAAACAAAAAATGGCATAAATAAGGAGAATTCGAGCAAAGTGAACTGAGTTAGAAAATATGCAAATAGTAAACTAAAAATACTAGAATGAATGCATGAGATACTAATGTGGGGACACATTAATTGATAATTATGGGGAAAATATGTGCTCTTTAGAGTACCACCAAGGGAGTATTTATAGGTGAGTGGCATTTTTTGATGGAATTAAGCCACATCTAGTGACGACTATTGATGGTTTGTCAGGATGAGACCTGGTCTTTGTCCAATAGGCTTTTCAGTCTAGTCTTCGGTTGTTAGATAGTAGACTTAGTAGGCTAGTTACATGGACTCGACGGCTACCATGTCGATGGCAGAGTAGTCCCGGGAAGGGAGACTCCGGTCCAGGTCACAAAGCTTTGCTTGCTGAGGTGTAGCACGAATACTATGTGTTCTGGAGATGGACGTATTTTTTTTGAAGGCTACTGATTTCGGAGGCCTGAACGAGAGTATGACACCTGCCCCCTTTGTCGAGGGAGTGTTATAAAATGGCATGAGTAGACACTAAAAATGAAAGCTCGTGCTCCTAACTACCATATTAATTGTGCACTTTTGGCGGGGCTATTTATTGAGAATATAAGTTATCATTGGAATAAATATAGGTAGCTTTGGAAACTTGTACCCATGGCGCTTCCTGAGTGGTTCAGACTAAGGGACGCATATTGCGGTATTTGAAGCGTCATTTTGGTGAGCTATAAGTATAGAAAAATCAAATATCTAACTCCTCTTCAGATTCTTCGAATTCGATTTTAGCGAGCTTTATCTTTGCTTTACTTCGTGTTTTTGTGCATTGTCATTTAAATGGTGAGAGGTGTGAATGTGATAGCAAAGAAAGATGAGGCGAACTGGCCAATGGATGTAATCAGGAGTGAACTAGGATGAACGACGAATCGGGATGAGGTGGTAAGACTGCTAGTGTGTCGTGGGTCATTGTGGCTAAACTTTGAATTCAAGCTTGAGGTTTCGACCGGGACCACTCGCCTAAGCAATTACGGTGATGGGAAAGATGGGTCTATAGAGTGGTGCTACTTGCCACTGTATCTATTTGAGGTCGGGTTCCATTTGCCATTACATGAATTTACTCGCGAACTGATGAAGGATTAAGGAGTTGCTCCGGGGCAACTAACGGGGTATCTTGATGTTTTATCATCGGATACTTTCTTAAGTGTGTAAAGGAGGAGTGGAAACCCACTGTGAATGTTTTAAGGAGGCTATTTACTCTTAGTTTGACTGCTCCATAGAATTATACGTGGCAATTAACGAGGGTATCTTAGTGTTTTATCATACGATTGAAGGATGGAGTAGCTCAGATAAACTATGGGTGGATCGCGGAAGTACATAAAGGTGACGCAGAGATTGGAGGGGGGCTTTGGGTTTCCTCTGAAATGGAGGGTGTCTAGGGAGGATACAAGGATGTTCATTCACGTGCTGTCAAAGATGGAAAAAAATTAGTTCACTATTTTACAGAAGGGTAATGGTTGAATGTTGAGAAGCATATAACTTTACGGAGTGTATTCGGGGTTTGTCTCCACTGGTAGAGCCCTAATGGCTATAAGGCTTCGTAGTTGACAAATGGGTATTTGCCTCCCCCTGACGCATTACAGGTAGAACTGCTTGCCCATGTAATAGAAAAAAGGTGTTAGCCCATATATCGGGGTTTACCTCAACTATGGTTGTTATCTTGGTAAGAGGTGGGTATCTACCCCAGTGCCTCGTAGGGTGAAAGGCAGTAGGAGCTTGGCTCCAAAGGTTGATACAAAGGTAAGGTCATGTAGGTGGTTCGCCCCTTCGCTTCCGGTATCTCCCGGAAGGTTTGTGTCCCTAACATCTAGGACAAACTCCTTACCAAAGTCTTTCTCTTGAGAGACATGGCTCTTCTCATGGCTTTCTGGTCGTGTTCGGCGTCACCAACCATCAAATCTTAAATCACAAGGAAACAAGGCATCAACGTTAGGATTCTCATTCTTGGAAGAGTACAACTTAAGTAGGGGCTTGTATTCACTAGACACCTTACCACAACACCTATACCACCCCAGGGTTTCCTAGAACCACTAAACCTAGGCTATGATACTACTAAATATAACACACTGATCCCGATATAAATTTGAAGCGCTACATTCGGGTCATCTAAAATCCGACGCAACAAATTTTCATTTTATAATCGTAGATTTAGCCAACATTTAAAACATTAAACCATTCATAATTTCATGAACTTAGACAATATTATAAATCACTTTTACAAAATAGGATCTCTGATTTTAAAACACTGTATATCAAAATAATAATTTAAATAGAGTTATACACTCAACAATTGTAAAGTTTGATGAATACATAAGCCCAAAACTAAATACTAAGTACCGTACTCTGAAGCGATGCAGTGTTGGGAAATCTATCCACGATGTGCTCCTCGATCATGATCAACCTACTAACCTACGAACGAAAAAAACAATTCTGAATGCTGAGCTTACAAAGCTCAATGGTACATTTCTACTCTACCACACTTTGTGATTATCATAAAACATAAGCATGCGAGATATATATAGTCCAGAGAGCATAAATATGGCATAACTATCTATGAGTCATCATCTAGCCTACACAAGCTAGAGTTCTTATGTCACCCATCTTAAGGAATCGTTAAATCTATAAGAAGGCTTACGTGTTCCATAATGCTTTGCCATACTCGAGATCACTCAACCTATCGAGTTCAAAACATCCATCATTTGTGATTCTATAAAATCCATAACAGCATACATAATTAAATCTATACATCGCAAAATACTGGACAACAAAGCCCTAGTTTACCTGTGCTCACATAACCGTCTGGTTGAATGGACTATATCCATATCACCATAGCCACATATATGTCCGAAACATACTCGGATCACCTAAGCCAGAAGTAGTCCTTACCTAAGGTCACCAAGCCATTAAGATTACTCGAGCTCACATAGCCGTCGAGTTACCCGTGCTCATATAGGCGTCGAGTTGAATACCATATCTAGATCACCATAGCCACAAATATACCAACCAGGCTCAGATCAAATATCCCTTGAGCACGTTGTATATTAATTATTACACATCCCCTTTTCAATACTCAGATCACCATAGCCACGAGTAGGTTTCTAACCACACCCAGCTCATATAGCCCTTGAACACGTCAGATGTACTTGCTCACATAGCCAGAAGTACACATCCCCTTATATAAGTACCATAGTACTGACTCTAGGACATTCAGATTCATTTACATGACCACTATAAGATAATAAATGCTCTCCGAGCATTAATACACCTCACCACGAGGGGAGCGACTCCTAGGCTACGCTATCAAGAAATTCCCCTAATGACTGTGTAGATAACCAATTTTGCATACCCTTTTTTCTTAGCTTTTGCATGTGTTTAGGCCCCTATAGTTGCATTTATGAGTAGTTTGCATATAATTTACATATAATTAGGGAGTTACACTAGTGCTTAATTGTGATATATTTTGGTGCTTTTAATGGGGAAGGTAGTGTTTTTGTGGTGTTTGTGCAAGAACTGCTGGAGTTAAAGGAACGCTGGAGCAAGAAGAATAACATCCCTCTCGTATGGAGCTGATGAGGCAAAAGAGTTAGAGATGAATCAGACTTGGCTTATGTGGATTCTCATATGATACGGAACTCCTTTAATGAAGTGGGAAAACAAGATCCTCTTAAAGAAGCTTCACGCACATTAGGTTTTCCAAACCCTAGCTTTTTCGCCTATATAAAGAAGACTTGGGCCACAAACACATAGAACGCGATCATAGACGCCAACCCTTAATCTTTAGCTATCGGAGAACCACCAGAGTCAAAGTTCTAGAGGAGTACCAGCACGACAAAAGCTATCGAGAGATGCTGGAGGAGTGTGGGACTTGCAGCACAATTAGAGAGCTTGTAGGAGATCGTCGAGGACGCTTGATTCTTTCTTTTTCCTTGCTTGATAAACTGCCATGTTTTTAAATACTATTATGGATGCTTTAGGCTCAAACATGAGTTAAATAATTTTTCTTGGCATTGTTTTTAGGATATTATGTTTTGATTATTTTGTTTAATGCTATAGCTTGTCTTCCTTTATCTATTATGTTCATCATTTTTCATGCGTAGTTATTGTAAGAGTTATCGAGAGAGGCCTTTTAACTATTGATATGTGGCTTAATATCAATAGAGTTAGGTTAAATAATCGTGAACAATGAAACTTGAATTGATAATAGAGTTGTTAGGGTTCACACAGACATGTATTACCTTAACTTCTTTGTTATCAACTTCTAAGCATCGAGAGAGTCAGAAGTTAATAAGAAAACCCTATCGAGTAGATAATGATTTTAATTGGTTTACGCAGACATGTATTGCTATCCGCTATAGCATTCAAATAATTAACCAAACATAATTCCTAGGCAATAAACCCAGCTTCTATAATCATCTAAATATCTGCTGCAACATTTGTTTGTCTTGATCATTGCTACCTTACTTTTGGTTGCATTTAATTTTGATAATCATCATTAAACCAATACTTGCTCACCAACTCTTAAGTATGATTGCTTCGTATCTATTAATCTAATCCTCGTGAGTTCAACACTCTACTCTATCACTTTATTACTTGATCGACGAGTATACTTTCTCTAAAGTGCATATCTTTTCCGCAAGCATCAAGTTTTTGGCGCCATAGCCGAGATTGACAATTGATAATTATGTAGCAATTGTTCTTCAGATTTTTTTAGTTTGTTTTTAATTTTTGTTATGTTTTTCCTTTTTAAGTAAGTTACATTGTATGACTATACACATAAATCGAGAGGAACCAATTATCCCTTGTAACCTATAAACCGAAAGATACTTGAGAAACCTCCGTAGACAACAAAGAATAATGGATACTCCTTATCAAGTTAACAATGCTAACAACCAGAATAACGAATGTAATGGCGACGATCCACCAATAGAAGGACGAGTAATTGTTGATGATGCAGCCAACAATGGAGGACGAGGAAGACAACTGGTTGTTCCACCACCAGCCCGACCTAGACGACCCATTCACAATAATTTTTCACCTGTCATCAATGACCTTAACCCATGGATCATTGTGCTAGACCTAGGGTCAGCCAGCTTTGAACTGAAGCCCGTAATGTTTAACATGCTCAACTCCATTGGACAATTCAGTAGATAGGCAAGAGAGGATGATTGAGAGCACATTCAAGCTTTCTTGGAAGTCTATGTCTATTTTAAACAACATGGACTCCGTGATGATGTTCTGAGACTTAAGCTATTTCCTTACTCCTTGCGTGATCGAGCTTGGGCATGGTTGAAAACTATATCCTCGGGATCTATTACACTTGGGATGACATGTACAAAAGCCTTTTGCACCGATGCACAATCAGAAGCGGAGCAAGATTATAGCATTTAGGTAGTGAGATGATGAATCTATGTATGAGTGTTGGGACAGATATCAGGATATGCTACGTTAGTGCTTGATTCATGTATTTCATTATTGGCTACAAATAACAGTGTTCCATAATAGCGTCAACGCTCCAACAAGAATGATGATTGACTCTTCAGCCAATTGAATTTTTCTCGACAAAGATCCTAAAGAGGCTTTTGAAATTCTTAATCAAATAGACAATAACGACTACTAGTGTCCTATAGGGAGATTGAATCCTGTCTCTAAATCTTTTGGAACACTCCAATTGGATGAATCCCAAAGTGTGGCGCTCAACTCTCCACCATCACAAATCTGCTCAAGAACATGCAGCCGATATCCAACACTCAGGAGGCCAAGGAGATTCAATACACATGTGAGCACTATGATGTGGAACAACAATTGAATGAATGCCCCAACAACAAGAATGTGGATTCTATGTAGGGAATGTCAACTGCAACAATAATCCCTACTCAAACACCTACAACCTTGGTGTAACCCCCTCGACCCGGCCTAGACGCCAGACCGAACCGAGTGAGCTACATTGGGTTTTGCCGAAACAAAACCCGATACAATTTACTAAGATTAGGACCATTTTTTCTTTTTTACCTTCTCTAGATGCAACATTACGACCTAAGGTGATCATGCTAACAGAGGGTGAAAACTCAACTAAATCGGGGGTCGAATCGACATCCAATTGTGTTTTTGCAATTTAGGGACAAATTGCAAACCTGGAAAAATTACAAGGTCTTAATTAATTTTGAAGTTACTATTCCTCAATTAGTAATGTTACATGCTTACTTGTCAAAATCCAGCTAGAAGCAATCAACCAAACTCATTCAATTGCAAACATAAGAATCGGGGACCAAAATGGAAGAATCTCAAAACATAAAACCTCCATAACTAACATAACGCCCAGCCGTACCGATACAGTCCCAAGGCCTATCAGTACGTGGGCTACAAGAACCAAAGTTAGATTTTAGTGGCCAAATGTCATACCAATACACGTCCTCGTATACCGATACGAGGCCAAAAAATCATATACCCATACCGATACGCCCGAACCTATAATGTCCAAAATTGCTGTTTTTTTTCTCTCGAACAAGGATTCAAACATGGCTTAACTCAACATAATCATACATACAACTAAACTAAGGATCAAAACATGCTATAAATACAGGAAGTATTTCAATCACTATTCTAGAGGCATGCTTTTTAAGAACCATCAATTCAATATTCAAGAAGAGATTCAAGGCACATTTCATCATAGGCATGGCATGAACAACCTTTTAGCAACATTTAAAGTATGCTAGCATCCCAAAAGCATGATCATAAGCATTTCTTACCAATATGCATACTAAGGGAAAACAACAAAGCATAAACTCATGCTCGTAAGACATCAACAATCATGCCTCAAATCCAACCACAAAAGCTATCAAACCATAGCAATTAAATAATCACAAAACAATCAAAAATCTAGATTACAAATTCTCCAAAACATGGTAACACATTGCCTTATTTACCAAATTTAAAACCAAGTTCCCATACTCAAGTAAATGTTTTGATCTTGGGCCTTCCTTGCCAAACCAATGTTGCCTTCAACTCTATTGCTCCGCGTCAATGGGAAAAAGAGAGCATAAGCATAATTCCTTAGTGAGGGTGCCCATATACAACATTTATGCAATTGAAAACCGTTTGAAAGCCATAAAACATATTGTTTCCCAAAACATGCTTACTTCCCAAGCATTAATAGAATTGTTTAATTATCAACTAATGCTTAGCTACCCCAAGCATTTCACATTTGATTGAAAATCCATTTGAAAATGATAAACCATCTTGTTTTCAAAACATGCTTAACTTCCCAAGCTCTTTCTCATTCTTAATTAAACCAAAGAATTTTCTCATATATCACATATATTCTCATATATTGGCATTTAGAGTGACCCAGATAGACTTACCTCTATCCATGGATAGCACTACCCCTATCAATACATGTTCGGATACACAGATTCCCTTGATGGCAGTACCCCCGTTAAGTCTTTTCTCATGGTGGTACTACCTCTACCATAGCTCCCTTCGGCCAGAAATAGAACTACCCATATCCCGTTGTGATAGCACTACCCCTATCACTTCACAATAGAACTACCTCTATTGTGTAACCGATGAATTTCACATGATCGATTTTACATTTTATCATGCACTTTAATCCTATGGCTAGCCAACTATATCTGATACTTTCACAATACATCACATCGCTAATATATCATTTTAAATACATTTACTTACTGTTTTCCAATGTATTTCTCAAAACCGTTTCATATGCAAAACCACATTACCAAAGGCAACATCACATTCCCTTCGAGGAAAAAATCTCAACGCTCATAGACATTCATTACTTTGTTTAAACATTGCATATTAATCCAAAACGATGGATATACAGCAAATAAACTAAACCATGTTTAATCCTAAAACATGAAATCCGCAAGCTTATATCAAAGTCGATAACCAAGGGAAATAAGAGAAACTTAAGCTTGATCTTAGTTAAGCTTGTTAGGCTATAACTAAACCCCCATGATCCATCGATCAGACCTTTAAAGAGCTTTTACGCATATAAACACTCACCGATACACCTCACCTTGCTCGCCAACCTAATCGAGCCACTGGTAAGCAACGTACTCAACTAGGCAACCTCACCTTGATCGTCCCCTATTTTTACCACATAAAACTAGAGGGAAAATGCAACATTATGCGTTCAACTCGTTGCTAAATAAGGATCCCCTGCATCCTTAATATTAACTTTCCAAAAACTAGCCGAAACTACCAAAACCAATAACAACCTTCGCTCCACCAACTTCTAACTTCAAACCAACGATTCTAACATTCAAACCACATCGAAACATACCCACAAACACCTTCTAACCATCCTTATATCCCCTACAACTCAAAAACACATAGAACAGCCCCAAAACCACTAAAAACTCACCTAAAAATTAGTCAATTAAATAGTTTTGAGATTTGTTCTCATAATCTCATTTCACATTATGATTACCTTATCAAAACATGAAATAACCCAATTAAAATCTCCAGGTTTCATCAAGTTAAACAAATCTTTAAGCAAATCATTAATAGCTCAAATCTTGAAATCCATTGCAAAACCTTGTTAATATCAATCCATAATCAACCAACTATAAGGGAATATCAATAAAGAACCTTAGTTTAAAGGGAGAAAAAGAAATTCACCTTTGAAGAAGCTCCCACCAAAATTGACGTAAAATTTTCTTTGAAACTCAACTTGTGAAATTGACGAAATCCTTGAGAAAATATTGTAAGGTTTTGTTAAGAAATAAATGTAGAATCAAATGATGAATTCTCCATTTAAAATCAACAAAGAATTTTCGAGAATCTTGTTTGGAAGTTGAAATGAAAAGTGAGGGAAAATAAAGAGAGAAAATGAGGGAAAATCAAAGCAATAGGAAAAATGATTTGGAAAACAATTAACCGTCAATTCCTTACTTAATTAAGGTGGTATTTTTAGATAAAACATTTAGAAAATATAGCTCTCTAAGGATTCTTAGTATTGGCCCATTTACAAAATAGTCATTAAAATAGTTTTGCACCTTTTTACAATTTAGTCACTAAATCCAAATGTCACCCGATACCATTCAATTAAATACCAAATTAATTACCAAAACACTTGATAATATATTTAAACACTTTTGGTAAATCAAACCAATTTGTATCTTCTCAAATTGTATGTTTAAAGTATTAACTCCTCGAAATTTATTTAACCGACTAATTTGGTTCGACTGGGTCAAACCTTACCCGATCTAACCGGAAAATGTCTAAGTCTATTTTTGGAGTGTTACAACTCTCCCCCTCTTAAGAAATTTTGTCCCCGAAATTTTCCTAAAGGAAAGATGTAGTGACCTTTTTTTTCTTTTCCTTTTTTAAAAAGAAATTGGTTGCCGCGTTAAGGCCATTTGTTTAGGAAAGAAGTCGGCTACTGATTATCCCCTAAATTATTAATGAAAATCCTTTGGGAGATTGGGAATTTCTTTTGAAAACTTTAAATTTTCCAAAACGATGAAAACTTGGAGTCGCCATCGGCCACTTGGGTAAGGTAGGCCAGACACCATAAAACCAGAGATTCGTTGCAAAAGGGTCCGGGAGTTGGTTAAGTGTAGGGAAGGATTAGCACCCCATCACGCCTTTATGTCAGACGATATCGAATCGGTGGACTCAAATTAATTAAACATTTGATTAGCAAGGTTGACGATATGTTAGATTATAGATTAAACCGACATCGAATAAGCTCGACTGTCGTGTTAATTTATAGTTCGGCCTCCGTACGTCACCTATATGCATGATGCACACATTTAAGTATGATATGATGATTTTGTTAATTTTTAATCCATTTACCTCGGGATGGTAAAAATTAATTCGAATATTTGGTCAACATCCTTTAAGCTCAGACTGTTACGACACAAATGTTTGAATTAATAAATACCTCCCCTTTTGTGATTAAGGTTAATTAGAGATGCAATTGAGATTAAAGATTATATAGATGTCAATTAATGTATGACAATCAAGGGCATGAATGTGAACATTTAAAAAGAAAGACTCAATTTGATATACATAGCCCAAATATGTATTTAGCCCTAAAAGATTAAGAAGCCCAATTTATGGAGACTAAATTGTAATTTAATGCTAAATTAAACTTAAAATTTGATTTTTTAAAGTATTTAAGAATTGTTCAATTAACTTAATGAATTTAACATTTACCCCAATAAGCCAAGGATAAATTTAAATTCACTAAATTAATTCGAACTCTAATCTAACTAAGGCTAAAACAAAAAACTAAGGCTAAAAGAAAAAAACTAAGGCTAATCTAATTCTAGGACTGTGCCCCCATAAGACGAGCACACGATCTGGATTAATTGAGTTAATTTACTTAATTTAGATAAAAGCCCAAAAGTTTTAAGATACAATATATATTAAAATAGTATATCATATAAAAATATCATTTAAAAACATACATTGAAATAAATTATGTATTAAAGTTATGACATGTATATAAAAAAACCCTATTATTTAAAAATATACATTAAAGTAAATTATGTGTTAAAGTTATAATATATATAAGAGAAAAAAACCTATTATTTAAAAACATACATTATTCAATTTGCCAAAATCTTCTATATACTTCAAACCATATCATAAACCATATATATATATATATATTTTCATTTTCACATCATTATACACTTCAAAAACTATATATTTTATGTACCAAAAATATATTATTGCAATCTTCAAAATTATGCTATATACCTTAAACTATATATTATTTCCAAAAACATGTATGTATTATTTTATAAGATAATATTATGTACTTTGAAAACTATGTGTTATAGGTCTTAGTATATATATTATATTTTACAAAATCCCACCTCATTCTTTAAAGCCATTATATTGAAAGTATCTATTATATAAAAACAAAACAATGATATACTAAAAATATACATTATGTATATTAAAACATTTTTATTTTTATTGTTTTTTCTTACAAATTCCTATTTTATGCTAAAACGTATCATAAATTGAAAAATATTCACAATATTTTACTAATTTCTAATTTACCAACAAATGCATATTAGACGTAAAATTATATATCACGTTTCTGATTTATGCTAAACCTAAGTACACATTAAATTCCTAAAATACATTCTGTTCGAATTAACTTTATCCCTAAAATTACCATCACAACTTAGCAAACTAACATAAAAATTAAATTGCAAATATTAAACATAAATATGCAAAATTTAAACTAAAAAAACAAGAAAAAGAATAAATAAAATAACTTAATTAAAACTAGAAAAAGGACCTAATTGTGAGAAAATAAAATACAAAGGCAAAATTAAAAGAAATGACATGGATGTAATTGAAAATTTTGAAAAACTACGAAGGACACAGGGGGTAATTTAAAAAGGCGAAATGACTTCCCATGGTAATTATCCCACACGGAGGGAATGATAATGCAATTGGACCATGCGGAAGCCCTTCCGGCGTGATTATTTTAGGGCGGAGGGACTAAAAGTGATATTATACCATTTTAAAAACTATAGCGTTATATATACCCCATTTATCCGAATAACAGATTTTTTTCTGCCATTTTTTTGTTATAACGATTTTCCCTCTCCCCAAACACTCTGAGCATGTTCATCTGGTTTCATCACGAACCCAGATTCCGGTAGCCCCTTCTGCCACGTTTCCTAGAAACCGGCCACTCCCTGGCTGTTTCACCACTGCCTACTTGCGCCATTTCACCGTACTCGGCCTTGAGGAAGCCACGGTTTATCAACGAAGTAGCGATGGTGGGAGGAAATAGGAACGACGCAAAAGGAAAATGGATCTACGAGGGTAAATACTTAACTCTACCCTTTATATATATATATATATATATATATATATGCATACTATATATACATGTATGTAGATAAACTGAAAAAGAAGAAGATATACCTCGAAAGACTACTTTTTTTTTGTTTATTGCTTCTGGGTTTTTGTTCGAACCGCCCTTGTTACAAATGGTGCATTACATGCTTTTATCTTATTCTTATTGTTCTTTGCCCTATTGCCTAGGATTTACATGTTTAAGCAAACTTTAAATGTTATTACTGTGGATGATGATGCTCTGACATGCCCCTTTATTTTTTATGTTTTTCTCTGGCTCGGTGGTTGAGGGTCGGCATAATTCCCAGCGTTGATGGAGGCTGTCCAGGGTGTGGATCACACTCAAGCATGGAAGTTGGAGAGCTGACGCGTGGGCGCATGGGAGCCGAATAGTTGCAGAAGTGAGAAGCACGCACACCTGGGGATTTGGGCAGTCATCTCGGGCTTGATCTAGACCGTTGGATCAGATCTGATCTAATGGCTAGATCCTGGTGGCTGCAAAATGGATAAGAGGGGATCAAATTAGTGTTAGGGTTTTTGTATTGGGTTTGGGCCAAATAGGTCTTTGTATTGTTATTATATTTTTTTTTTGGGTTTTAAATATGTAATGGACCTGGACTTTTATAAAACACTGGGCTTTAATTTTAATTATGATCTATTTTAGATAACAATAATACATAATAATAATACTAACATATAATGTATAGGTACGCACATATTACATATACATGAACACATGTACATACAAACAATAATACACACATAACTTGTACATATAAACACATATGCAATATACAACATTCATATTTAAGCGATAATGGCATTGAAATAACAAATACATACATATATGCACATAATATAAACACATATAATATACTAATAACACGTACATATACTACATGCAATACGTTCATGTTTTAAATAGACATACATAATAAACACACACTTATGATATACGCTTAATACGTATAATAACACATATGAGCCCATTTTATAATCACCTAATAATAAGATAAACATATATATGCCCATTATTGCAAAAATAAAAAATGTTAACCCCAGACAAAATTAGTGATTACATCTGCCCCTTTTTGCTTATGCTTGTGGAACAAGAATAAAGCAAAGACCATAAGCACTAATTTTGTCATTCTTCCTTGTCGGATGATTTGCTCTTCCGAAATGGCAGTGAGCAAATTGAGATAACTTGTTTCCCTGAAACGGTAGAAAACAACTGGGTAACACTGGTATGCCTTTCCTAATCAGCATCAAACAAACCAGTTACTGAATGACCCATTGCTCCGAAGCGACAGCGAACGAATCCAAATATCTTTCGAACGGTTCATTCCTCCGAAGCGGTGTTGAATGAATCCGAATAGATTTGCTTTCCCGAAGCGGCCGAAAGCAAACTTAATGACGCTGGTATGTCCCTCCAAAAATGGTAGCAGACATAACCAACGAAGACGACATGTTCCTCTAAAGCGGCAACGAACAAACGAGAGTTCTTCAAACGAGGGTTCCATAAAGGCTTCCGCTCTTTGTGAGCCCGAACGGATAGGCTAACTCTTTCTTCCCCTTTCACGAAAGGTTCTATTATATCGCATTTTTCGCCGGGAAATGGTGTTTTCAAAATCCTTTGCTTGGAAATTCTCTCCAAGTTTCCACTTTGATGTCTTTTTTTCTTCTTCAGAGGCCTCCCCTTTTCCTATAAAAAGAGGCGAAATGCTATAACGGTACGAGTCAGCATGCTCCTAACCTAGGAATGCCTAACTAAATATGATGCATGGATAACAGTAATTCACTCAGACACTTCTTCTTGGTCCCTTGATTTTGATCTTCTCTTGCTTTCTCCTTCTTTTTTGCGACGGCGATGCCCCATCTGTCACTTGGGTTCACCCTTTACGCCCCTTTTTGAACTCTTGATTTTTGTTCAAAAGTGTATTTTCAGGTTTTCACTTCAGGCTCAAACTTCCCCAAAGTGCCCCTTTCGGGTTTTCATTTTAGCTTTTTTCTTCTTTTTTGTTTCTTTTTTTTCCTTTTTTTCTTTTTCTTTTTCTTCTTTTTCTTTTCTTTCTTTCTTTCCTTTTCTTTTCCCATTTTTCTTTTCTTTCGGGCGCCCTTCTGGGTTGTCACCCTTAGCTCCTCTGATTTCAATAATATGTGAGGTACTCATTGTCGTTCTTTGGCAAATCTCGTCACTTTCACCCCCAATAATCATTTTGTCTTAACCTTGGAAGATTAACCCTCTACCTTAGAACAACCTGCACTCAATAGGTTAAATCATAGTAATACCAAGAAATCTTTTGTTTTTCGTGACCTATGCCAATTCATCTGCGAGATGATTATGAGACGGGCAACAGAAATGAGAGCAATATTTTATTAATACTTAGAGGAACATTAACAAAATTTTGAAAGTCATGGAAAACATGAGAAGGAAAAGATATGAATAATATCGATTGTACGAATAATGAGAACCCGTCGACCGTAGTAGATATTTCACTCGCCATCTTGGGTTGCAACCTTTAACGACCTAAGGATTGAAGCATTGTTCTTCGATGAAGTCTGTCAGTCGTATGCCAAAATTCACGCATTTCTAAACCGTCCTGTTCAGATTTTCAATTCAGATCACCCCTTGGTTTTAGGACACCTATTTTAGGGTTTTCGCCCTAAACTCTCATTCTTCTTTCTTTTCTTTTTTCTTTCTTTATTTCTTCTTTATTTCTTTTTCCTTATTCTTTTTCTCTTCTTTTTTCTTCTTCTTTTTTTCTTCTTCTTTTAGGCATAATACTTTTTTATCGAGTTTGAGTTTATTGGGTTGCTTAACTCTTTCCCGTCCATCTTGACTAGGATCAATGCTCCTCCGGAGAAGGCCTTCTTTACAACATAAGGCCCTTCCCAATTAGGCATCCACTTCCTTTGAAAGTCCTTTTGGTTAAGTAAGATCTTTTTGAGCACCAGATCCCCCTTTTGAAACTCTCTAAGGCAAACTTTCTTGTTATAGGCCCATATCATCCTTTTCTGATAGATTTGGCTATGACAGATGACCTTCAACCTTTTCTCTTCAATGAGGTTCAATTGATCAATTCTGGCTTGTATCCATTTGGCCTCGTCCAACTTTACTTCGTTCAAAATTTGGAGCGACGGGATCTCTACCTCAATGGGTAATACCGTCTCCGTGCCATATACCAAAGAGTAAGGCGTTACCCCGGTGGAGGTCCTCACAGAGGTCTGATAAGCAAATAGGGCAAAAGGTAGCTTTTCATGCCAATCCTTGTAATTTTCTGTGGTTTTTTCTATGATATTCTTTATATTCTTATTTGCCGTCTCTACTGCTTCGTTCATCTTGGGGCGATAAACAGTAGAATTGTGATGTATAATTTTGAACCGTTCATACACCTCAATCATCATTTTGTTATTCAAGTTGGAAGCATTGTCGGTGATGATCCTTTCGGGCAGACCATATCGACATATAATTTCTTTCTTGAGGAACTTATAAACTGTCGCTCTTGTGATGTTGGCGTACGAAGCCACTTCTACCCATTTGGTGAAGTAATCGATGGATACTAAGATGAAGCGATGCCCATTAGAAGCTTTTGGGTGTATCTGCCCAATGACGTCTATTCCCCAGGCAGCAAAAGGCCAAGGTGAGTTCATCACGTGAAGTGGTACTGCCAGTGAATGTATCTTATCGACGTAGATTTGGCATTTATGGCACTTCTTTGCATAATTGATGCAATCTCCTTCCATTGTTGACCAGAAGTAACCGTATCTCATGATTTTCCTAGCCATCGAGAAACCGCTAGCGTGGGTTCCGCATAAACCTCTATGGACCTCTAATAAAATAGTTTCGGCCTCCCGGGCATTGACACACCTCAACAGTATCTGATCTTTGCTTCTTTTATACCAAACCTCTCTATCAAGGACGTACCCTGATGCCAACCTTCTGATAGTTATTTTTTCATTATCGTTGGCATCTTTTGGGTAAGTTTGATATTTGATGTATTGGAGGATGTCGTAATACCATGGATTGCCATCCTTTTCCTCCTCCAAACTATAGCAATGGGTCGAAACCTCAAAAGTTTGCATCTCAATAGGCTTCATCTTGGCTATCCCATTTACTTTAAACACGGCAGCCAAAGTGGTCAGAGCATTGGCCATATGGTTGTCCTCTCTTGGCAAGTAGGTGAAACTAACTTCTTCAAAAATTTTGACCAAATCTTGGATTAAATCGTAATACTTGATCAGCTTTAGATCCCTGGTCTCCCACTCTTTTCGAAGTTGGTAGACTACCAAAGAAGAATCTCTGAAAACTTGGAACACCTTGATCTTCTTCTCAATGGCTACTCGGAGTCCCATGACACAAGCTTCATACTCGGGTATATAGTTGGTGCAAAAGAATTCCAGTCTACTTGTGAAAGGGTAGTAGTCCTCTTCAGGGTAAATTAATACTGCCCCTATTCCATGGCCTAGGGCATTCAACGCCTCATCGAAATAGAGCCTCCAACCCTCTTTCTTGGTAACAAATTTCCCTTCAGTTACACCACAAATCAAATCTTCGTCTGGAAAATGGAAATCCAATGGTTCATAGTCATCCGAGGCGCGACTTGCCAGAAGATTTGCCACGACACTTTCTTTTACCGCTTTCTGGTTTGCGTAAACAATGTCAAACTCTGACAAAAGCATTTGCCAACGGGCCATCTTCCTGGTCAATGCTGGCGCTTCTATTAGAAACTTCAGCGATCAATTCAGGAAATTAGATAAGTGGTATGATACAAAATGTATTGCCATAATCGCTTAGTGGCCCATACCAAGGCACAACATAACTTTTGAATTAGCCGATACCTCGTTTTGCAATCCATGAACTTCTTGCTCAAATAGTAGATGGCTCTTTCCTTCTTGCCTGAGTCATCGTGTTGTCTAAGTACACACCCCATAGAATTTTCAAAGACTGTCAAGTACAGGATCAGTGGTCTATCCGGCACTGGTGCTACTAGAATTGAGGGATCAGTCAAATACTTCTTGATCTTTTCTAGTGCCTCTTTGCAATCCTCATCCCAGACTCTCGGGTTATTCTTTTGGAGCAGTTTGAAGACAGGATCACACTTATTAGTCAATTGAGATATGAATTGGGATATGTATTTTAATCTCCCTAAAAATCCTCAGACCTCCTTTTGTGTTTGCGGTGGCGGAAGATCTTGAATTGCTTTCACCTTGTCAAAGTCGATCTCGATGCCTCTCTGACTTACCACAAAGCCCAAAAGCTTTCATGATGTGACTGCGAAGGTGCACTTAGCTAGGTTAAGCTTTAACTGATATTTCTTAGCCTTTGGAAGAGTTTCTGCAAATTATGGATGTGCTCCTCTTCGGTCTTAGAGTTGGCTATCATGTCATCCACGTACAACTCGATTTCCTTATGCATCATGTCATGAAACAAGGTTACCATGGCTCTTTGGTAAGTTTCCCTGGCGTTTTTTAATCTGAAGGGAATCACCTTGTAACAAAACATGCCTCATATGGTCACAAAAGTGGTTTTCTCAATGTCTTCAGGATGCATTTTGATCTGGTTGTACCCCGAGAAGCCATCCACGAATGAGAACCAAGCATGCCCCGAAGTATTGTCTACTAAGGTATCAATATGGGGCAAATGAAAGTTGTCCTTGGGGCTCGCCTTATTAAGATCTTTATAATCCAGGCACATACGCACCGTCCCATCCTTCTTTGGTACTGGCACGATATCAGCTACCTATTCTGGGTAATTAGAGACTTCTAGAAACCTTGCCTCAAACTATTTTTTAGCCTCTTCCCTGATTTTTAGTAACATGATGTTCTTATTCTTCGAAGATTTTGCTGAACGGGCTTGCATTCTGGCCTAATAGGGAGCTTGTGCGTTACAATGTTCGTGTTTAAGCCCGGTATGTCTTGGTATAACCATGCGAATACGTCTCTAAATTCCACAAGAAATTCCACTAACCCTTGTCTGACTTTTGGTAATAGGGTGCCCCCGATCTTTACTTTTTTCTTTTATTCGCCAGTCCCCAAGTTTAGGATTTCTAGCTTCTCTTGGTGCGGAAGGATTTGCTTTTCCTTATCGGCCATCATTCTTAACAGCTCTTCAGGAATCTCATTATTTTCTTCCTCTACCTCTGCCAAGTACATAGGTCGTTCGAAGTCTACATTAGGATTAGGTTCCACATTGTTCATACAGTTTATATTAAGGGGCCTGCAATATTTTAAAAGTGCATATTGGGAAAGGAAAAGCATAATTTATGATGTAAATAAATTATTAACTAATGAATAGGTAAGTAAATAAATAATGAATGGAATGAATGAAATGAATGCCATGTTTGCCATTTGAGAAAGAAAAGGTAGATATAGTATATTTCATTCAAAGCAGATGAATATGACATAGTTACCCTTTTTTACAAAAGATGTTCGTTACTTTCGGGCCAAAGTAACGGAGTGGTTCTAGGCATTACTTTGATTGGTTCCTATTGAGTGCTGGCATGACCCTGAAGGTCCAGTTGCTGAGCTCTTCCCCTAGAAGGCACGGGCGAATTCCAGCCAGAAACCGATTAGGCCTACTTCTGCCACCAATCATATTCACATTCATTTATTCTAAAGCCTCACTGATCAGCTCTTCTTGGAGGCACCTTTCACCCTCATGGTTTGCCTTTTGGATATCCTCATCCGGGTTTTGGATCCCCCCATATATGAAGATACCTTTGAAGTTTGAGTAGGTTATGGGAGCCCAGGGAATGCTTTACCCCCTCAACCCGACTTTCCTCTGTTCTTGTCTCTTTTTCTACTCTTGCCTCTTTTGCAGAAAATTGGGCTTATAGCCAAGTCCAAAGTGGTCCACCTTGTGAATCACACTAACAGGACGAAGACGCCCTTGTAGATTCCTCCCTAAACCTTTATTCTTTCTTGCTCCTCTTCCTAGGGTTTCGAGCACCATCATCGTAGTGCAATTTGACAATTTGGGGTGCGAAACTTTGCTTCCTTCAACAACAAAAGTAGCGTTGATAAGTTCCAAGGCTCTGAAGGCGCACTCCATCGCTTCTCCATCAGTAAGGATGTATGGTGTATCCGGAGTCACTGAAGCGATGATGTCCTCTTCTGCATTCACTGTTACTAATCTCTTATCGGTGACAAATTTCAACTTTTGATGGAGGATGGAATGGCGCCGACCGAGTTTATCCAAGGCCTTCCTAACAAGCAATTGTAAGATGGTTGGATATCCATGACCATGAAATTGACCATATATTCGGTGGGACCAATGAGCAGGGGTACTTCTATCTTCCTGACCACATCTCTTTGAGTCCAGTCGAAAGCTCGTACCGTATTATGACATGGCTTCATATGCGAGATGTCGATTGGTAGCCGTTGTAGCGTGGCTAATGGCATGACATTCAATACAGAGCCATTATCAATTAACACGCCCGGCATCGCATAACCTTTATAGTGGGTAGTAATGTTCAAGGCTTTGACAGACCCCGTACCTTCCCTTGAAATCTCGTCATCACTGAAAGTAATGTGATTGACGTCAGTAATGTGACCGATGATCTGATTTAATCTCTCGACAGAAATGTCTTTTGCAACGAAGGTCTCGTTCAAAACCTTCAACAATGCCTCTCGATGCTTTTCTAAATTTTGTAACAGATCGAGTACAGAAATACGAGCTGGTTGTTTCCAGAGTTGATCGATGACATTATACTCAATATGCTTTAGAAATTTTAGAAACTCTTGTGCTTGCGCTTCTGTGATGGGCTCCTTGATCTTTGCAGGTAGGTCTTCTCCAAACAACCTTTGAGGTCCTACTCCCCCTTCCTAAGCTTTCTTCTTTGGATCCCTCAAGTTTTCTGGAATATAGCACCGACCACTTATTGTTAGATGCCCCACGTTGTTTGCTTCTCTGCTACTTGGTTGAGCAGGTTCTATTTCCATCGTCCTCTTTTCCTCTTGTACACTAGACGATCCCGGAATCATGATGCTTGCGGCATAATTCCACGGAACCATCTTGGTGTCTTTAAAAGGAAAAAAATTTGGGGTAGCAATTATGATTATGGGAGCCATTTTTTGTTCACTCGCCTATCTCTTCCTGAGACCGAGGACAAGTGGTCTCTTCACACTGTATCTAGTTTCTTGACTCTCTGATGCACAAACTTCAACTCCTTTTACCCTTTTCCCTTTCTCAAAAATCTCAATCTCCTTGTTATCCATCAGAGCTTGAAGCAGATGACATAATTCCTCACAATGCTGAATACTATGATCTCCTAACTGATGGTATTCACAGTACATGCCACATCCTTCTTTGACCAACACCATCCCCCAATTGATGAGATACGCCATTCACAGCTGTTGAAAGACCCATCTCAAGGGAGATTAGACTTCAGACATGCCCTTTTTGGCTTTCCTGGTGCACTCATCTTCAATGGCATTTACACCCTGTCCCCTGTGGTTTGGCAACGGATTGTCGGTCGTACTGGGTTCCCCAAACTGTAACACCCTAGTTCAAATCAGATTTCGGATGAACTTTTTGAAAGCTATACAATTCTCGATTGAATGTCCCGGGACATCAGCATGATACTCACAGTGCTCCTTAGGGCTATACCAAGCCGGGTACAGTGGGTTATAAGGGGTAACGTGGTACGGTCAGACCAAATCAGCCTTGTATAACTGCGAGTAGAGTTCTTTGTAGGCAATTTGAAAAGGTGTGAAAGACTTATCATCCCTTTCCTTCTTAGGTCCCTTATCTTCTCTCTTGTTGAAGTTTTTGGAATTCCCTACTAGAGCTTGTGGCTGGGAAATGGTGAAGTTCTTGGTCTTTTCAAAAGAGTTGTTGTTGTTCACTTCATGATCCTTCTTCTATATCTGTTTCCATGAATGATCCCCTCCATCGATCCTTTCGCTCTTGATGGCTGCTTCAATGCGTTCACCAGTCATGACCATCTCTACAAAGTTACTAATAGGGTTACTGATCAGCCGATCATATAGTGCCCCTTTTAGTGTGTCTACGAACATAGGGGAGATCTCATGTTCATGAAGCGGTGGTTGGACTTGGGCTGCCACATCACGCCACCTTTGAGCATATTCACGAAGGGTCTCATTGCGCTTCTATTCTATGCCTTGTAATTGTAGTCGATTGGGAACCATATCAGTTACATGCTTATACTGATCAGTGAAAGCTTTCACCAGGTCTCTCCACGTCTTGATCCGAGCCCTGGTCAGTTGGTTATAGAACCTTAGAGCAGACCGAACTAAGCTGTTCTGAAAAATAGTGAATCAAGAGCTTCTCGTTGCTGGTAGAACCAGCCATCTTCTGACAAAACATCACTATATGAGTAGATAGGTAGGTACTTCCGTCAAACTTCTCAAAATCTTGAGCCTTGAACTTGTATGGGATCTCCATATCTGGAACCAAGCTGGGTTCTCTAGCATTTAACCCATATGGGTCATCCTCGTCGTCTTTCACTCAGAGCTTTTCTTCTAGGTCTTTCCGAGTGTCTTCTAGTTGCTTAGTAAACTCCGCTTTCATTTGGTTCATCTTTTCTAATTCATCAAAATCTGGGATGCCGTCTCCGATAACCTTGGGATTCCAGAAGGTCACCCCTGGTTGAGTTTGAGCTGCTGCACCAGCATGAGAAGTAGATGCGCCTAGTGTAGGGTTTAACGAAGGATCGATGAGCAGAGGATTCTTGACGGTTTGGGCATAAAAGCGATCCCCCGAGTTCTGGGCAACAGCTGCGACATCTCTTTCATCATGTCTTGCTGGGACTTGAGGATGGTTTCCCTTAACTCTTGTTGGATTCATACCATTTGACTACGTAAATCGACTTCCAGCTTCATAAAACCTTCCTCCATTTGCTTTGTTCGTAAATGAGTATGATATGGATGTGGAATGATGGTAATTTTAAAGAACCAAAATGCAATCTTTTTTGTTTCTGAAACAGAAAACTTTTTAGTCAATTATTTGTTAATAAAACAAAGAATGCAAATAAATGAATTATGCATGAATTCAATGAGCAACACTGATTCTGGCAAATATCATCGTTAAATGACTTTCATTAACAGAAACATAGTCTTTGTACAATAACTAAAGAAAGCCAACTAAACATATGACTTCAGGGTGGTGTCGAGATTGATGATCTCTCTCAAAATCCAAACAATCATCTCTCCTTCTTTAGAGTCATCATCGACACAATCATGAAGTTCAGTAGCGTCTTCTGCCAAGAGCTGTATCTTCTGGACGATTCCTTGCATCCGAACCATCCATTGCGCTAACTCTTATTTTTGTCTCCAAATGGTGTAGGCAGCAAACTATACTTGCTCCAAACTCGGTATCGGGTGTACTTGAATTGCTCCCCTAAAGCTTGCCACATGATCCTTGAGCTGTTGAACCCCCGTTTCCAATTCTTCAATGCGAGCCTCTAAAGCTTGGTTCTCCGTCTTGCTTTCCTTTAACTTGCTAGTCGAACCTTTGTGCTTGAAGAGAGACTTCTCCAGACACCTAACCTGATCCTTCAAGGCTTCATTTTGGCGACGTTCTTTCTCGAGCTGCCTAGAGTGGGAAGTGTGCAAGTTCTTTATCTCTTGTGTTAAAGTGAGCACCTGGTCCTTGTTCTTACAATACATCCTTTTATAATTCTCGACTCTCGCTTTCTCCTCCTTGAATCAAAGCTCTATCCCTTCCCTTGATCCACCTTCCACAACTCTCTTGCTTTTGTTTAGCCTCTTGAGTTTTTGGATTTCTTCTTTTTCTAACTTGAGCTCGAGTTCCAATTCATCATTTCTATTTTGCTGACCTTTAACCATTCCTTCAAACTGTATCTTCTCCAAATCAAAGTCGAATTTCTCCTGGTTTGCTTTCTCCTCGAGCTTGAGATACCTTTCCTGCTCCTCTTCAAGTTTTTTTCTCATTAACTCGGCTTCGGTAAGAAGTGTGGCTAATCTCTCTTCCATGGTCCTTTTTCTATCGGGGATCAACTGGAGAATATTTTTATTGATGCGGCTGAATCTCCATGCCTCGTACATAGGAGTGGTCATGTGGGTAGCACTCATGACTCTAACCCGTCTCACGCTATTCCAGGCCAAAGAAACGTCGTACACCACTGTCTTGTAGCCCTTTTCCTTCTCATAATTCACATTGAACTCATTCAAGCCCTTGGTAGCCGGAACAAATTGCTTATTTCCATACTGTATCAAAACCAGGAGAGGAGCATAAGCAGTGTGCCCCAAAAGTCCAAGTAATGTCACCCAAGAGCGAATCCTGCACCTATAGAGGATACTCCTTGCAGAAAGCCATGAAGCCCTCCAAACTATATCTTCCTCCTTCAGGTTGCTAAGAACATCTACCCAAACTTCCTCAGATCTTCTGGTGGGCCAATCTTCCTTTTGCAAAAATTCTTCTAAAGGTGAGAAGCTGCCATTGTAGAGAGGCTTCGAGAAATTAGCATCTGACCACAAGTGATTGTAAAACCAGGCTGTCAGCAGCTGTGAACAACCATGGAAACGACCCCCACCGTGCTCCCTGCAAAACCTCAGAGATTGGAAAGTTTCAGCTAAAATCACAGGCACTAGATTGGTTACACCACTCAAACGGTCAAACAGGTCCAAGACCGACGGATCAATTAGCCCTCATGCCCGGGGAAAGAGCACTAACCCATAAATTAACAATGCGAAGAAATCCCGTTGAATTCGGCCTACCAGATGTACAGAAGCCAGGGCTAGAATCCCATCCTATCTGAGATACTCCTTACCATTCCAGGTAATGACCTGATGCTTGACCCAGGATTCCAACATGCCTGAGAATCTCTTGAGCTTACCCCAGAAGGCTTTGTTCTTACTAGGCTTCGAGTATACCCGAGTTTCGTCAATCTTCTCACAGTTTAAAAGATCTTGATATTCTTCAATCGTGGGAGTCAAATCGAAGTTACCAATCGTAAAACAACTGTAGGCAAGATTCCAGAACCTCATCAATGCTTGCAGCAGTGCCTGATCCACCGGAACATCTAGCAAATATGCAATGTCACCATATTCCCTTATAAAAATGTACCTTGTTTCCAAGTCCCAACTATTCCACACTGTCTTCAGCCCGGAAGTATCATTGTATTCTGTATTCATGAATGTCTCTACGGCCAACGTTGACCTAAACACGGAAAGAATACTATCTCCCTCATGCAACTGTCCCCCTTCGGACCATATTTGTACGTCGGAGTTCTTTTCATCATTGCTGCGAACTAAGTCTCCCATCAATCTAGCCTTTAACTTCAGACTATTTCCAACTCAATGTGTTCATTATGATATGATGATAATATGCAAAACAAAAGAAAATCAATGAAAAGAAATAAAGAAAAGAGTTAGTCGTGAGATAAAAAAACGAAAGTAAGAAAAGATAAACACAAACAGTTTACACAAGGAAAAAAACTTAACCATATGAATTCTAGTTCACTAAGGTTTTCCGCATGGCTCTAATAGGGGTGGGCTTCTTAAATTCTCACACATGAGTTTGGTTCTAATTAAAGGTACCCGAACCAATCTTATTGCCTACTAAGGTAACAAGAACCCAATTCTGGCCCATTACAAGCTTGCGAATTGGTTTCGATTCGAGGGAAAGCATGACCTAATACCGTGGAGGACTGCTCACATGTCAAAAGGTGTGGATTCTAGAAGTGAATTATCGACCCGTGGAGGGCTACTCACATAGGTATGTGGCGTTTCACTCCCACTTAAGGGAAGAAGATCGGGTATAGAGCTTAATGATATGATGCAACACATGTCGGTGACTCCTTAGAAATTAAATGAAAAATTAATTCGAGGACCACCAATTATCAAAGCTCGTAAAATCTTGATCACATTTTCAAAGAAGAATCTTCTTGGTTAAAATCAATTTAAAATCCCAATAACTTTCATTATTTAAAAGCAGCAATTTTTCTTTGGCCTAACTCTTTTTTGTTTTAAAAAAATGGTCCCCAGCGGAGTCGCCAAGCTGTAGCGACTTTTTTTAAAAGAAATTGTTTGCTGCGTTAAGGGCATTTGTTTAGGAAAGAAGTCGGCTACTGATTATCCCCTAAATTATTAATGAAAATCCTTTGGGAGATTGGGAATTTCTTTTGAAATTTTAAATTTTTCCAAAACGATGAAAACTTGGATTCGCCACCGGCCACTTGGGTAAGGTAGGCTGGACACCATAAAACCAGAGATTTGTTGCAAGAGGGTCCGAGAGTTGGTTTCGTGTGGGGAAGGATTAGCACCCCAATCATGCCCGGAGATCTGTACCAGAAAGTTTGTTCCTCTTAAAAGGATAAATGTTATTGAAATTTAAATTGAGTTTAATTTGAAGTTCTTAAATAAAAATTAACCTAGATTGCACGGACCTTATCGAATCGGTGGACTCAAATTAATTAAACATTTGATTAGTAAGGTTGACGATATGTTGGACCATAGATTAAACCAACATCGAATAAGCCTGATTGTCGTGTTAATTTATGGTTCGACCCCCGTACATCACCTTTATGCATGATGCACACATTTAAGTATGATATGATGATTTTGTTAATTTTTAATCCATTTACCTCGGGATGGTAAAAATTAATTTGAATATTTGGTCAACATCCTTTAAGCTCGGACTGTTACGACACAAATGTTTGAATTAATAAATACCTCCCCTTTTGTGATTTAGGTTAATTAGAGATGCAATTGAGATTAAAGATTATATAGATGTCAATTAATGTATGAAAATCAAGGGCATGAATGTGAACATTTAAAAAGAAAGGCCCAATTTGATATACATAGCCCAATTATGTATTTAGCCTAAAAGATTAAGAAGCCCAATTTATGGAGACTAAATTGTAATTTAATGCTAAATTAAACTTAAAATTGATTTTTTTCTAAAGTATTTAAGAATTGTTCAATTAACTTAATGAATCTAACATTTACCCCAATAAGCCAAGGACAAATTTAAATTCACTAAATTAATCTGTACTCTAATCTAACTAAGGCTAAAAGAAGAAAAATAGGGCTAATTTAATTCTAGGACCGTGACCCCATCAGACGAGCAGACGATCTGGATTAATTGAGTTAATTTACTTAATTTAGATAAAAGCCCAAAAGGTTTAAGATACAGTATATATTAAAATAGTATAGCATATAAAAAATATCATTTAAAAACATACATTGAAATAAATTATGTATTAAAGTTATGACATGTATATAAAAAACCTATTATTTAAAAATATACATTAAAGTAAATTATGTGTTAAAGTCATAATATATATGAGAGAAAAAAACTTATTATTTAAAAACATACATTATTCATTTTGCCAAAATCTTCTATATACTTCAAACCATATCATAAACCACATATATATATTTCATTTTCACATCATTATAAACTTCAAAAACTATATATTTTATGTACCAAAAATATATTATTGCAATCTTCAAAATCATGCTATATACCTTAAAAACTATATATTATTTCCAAAAACATGTATGCATTATTTTATAAGATAATATTATGTACTTTGAAAATAATGTGATATAGGTCTTAGTATATATATTATATTTTACAAAATCCTACATCATTCTTTAAAGCCATTATATTGAAAGTATCTATTATATAAAAACAAAACAATGATATACTAAAAATATACATTATGTATATTAAAACATTTTTATTGTTTTTTCTTACAAATTCCTATTTTATCCTAAAACGTATCATAAATTGAAAAATATTCACAATATTTTACTAATTTCTAATTTACCAACAAATGCATATTAGACGTAAAATTATACATCGCGTTTCTGATTTATGCTAAACCTAAGTACACATTAAATTCCTAAAATACATTATGTTCGAATTAACTTTATCCCTAAAATTACCATCACAACTTAGCAAAATAACATAAAAATTAAATTGCAAATATTAAACATAAATATGCAAAATTTAAACTAAAAAAAACAAGAAAAATAATAAATAAAATAACTTAATTTAAAACTGGAAAAATGACCTAATTGTGAGAAAATAAAATACAAAGGCAAAATTAAAAGAAATGACATGGATGTAATTGAAAATTTTGAAAAACTACGAATGACCCAATGGGTAATTTAAAAAGGCGGAATGGCTTCCTATGGTAATTATCCTACACGGAGGGACTGATAGTGCAATTGGACCATGCGGAAGCCCTTCCGGCGTGATCATTTTAGGGCGGAGGGACTGAAAGTGATATTATACCATTTTAAAAATTATAACGTTATATATACCCCATTTATCCAAATAACAGATTTTTTTCGTCCATTTTTTTGTTATAACGATTTTCCCTCTCCCAAACACTCTGAGCATGTTTATCATGTTCATCTGGGTTCATCATGAACCCAGATTCCGGTAGCCCCTTCCGTCGCGTTTCCCAGAAACGGGCCACTCCCTGGCCGTGTCAGCGGCGGCCGGCGAACTTAAACCGACCCAAAAATTCCACACTTTCAAACTGAGCCTAAATCCTAACCTAGTTTCATCCAAATCCCTTCCTTTCTCGATAAAAACCTAAAGACCGAATCAAAATAAAAGACTTCCGCCGCTGCCTACTTACGCTGTTTCATCGTACTCGGCCTTGAGGAAGCCACGGTTTATCAATGGAGTAGCGATGGTGGGAGGAAACATGAACGACGCAAAAGGAAAGGGGATCTACGAGGGTAAATACTTAAATTTGCCCTTTTTTATATATATACATGCTATATATACATGCATGTAGATAAACTGAAAAAGGAAAAAGATATACCTCGCAAGACTGGTTTTTTTGTTTATTGCTTCTGGGTTTTTGTTCGAACCGCCCTCGTTACAAATGGTGTATTACATGCATTTATCTTATTCTGATTGTTCATTGTCCTATTGCCTAGGGTTTACATGTTTAAGCAAACTTTAAATGTTATTACTGTGGATGATGATGCTCTGACATGACCCTTTGTTTTTTATGTTTTTCTCTGGCTCGATGGTTGAGGGTCAGCATAATTCCCAGTGTCGATGGAGGCCATCCGGGGCGTGGATCACACTCAAGCGTGGAAGTTGGGGAGCCGACGTGTGGGCGCGTGGGAGACGAATAGTTGCGAAAGTTAGAAGCATGCGCGCCTGGGGATCTAGGCAGTCATCTCGGGCTTGATCTGGATCGTTGGATCAGATTTGATCCAACGGCCAGATCCTAGCTGCTGTAAAATGGATAAAAGGGGATCAGATTAGTGTTAGGGTTTTTGTATTGGGTTTAGGCCAAATAGGCCTTTGTATTGTTATTATATTTTTTAGGGTTTTAAATATGTAATGGACCTGGACTTTTATAAAACACTGGGCTTTAATTTTAATTATGATCTATTTTAGATAGCAATATTACATAATAATAATACTAACATATAATGTATAGGTACGCATACATATTACATATAAATGAACATATGTACATACAAACAATAATACACACATAATGTGTACATATAAATACATATGCAATATATATCATTCATATTTAAGCGACAATGGCATTGAAATAACAAATACATACATATATGCACATAATATAAACACATATAATATACTAATAACACATACATATACTACATGCAATACGTTTATGTTTTAAATAGACATACATAATAAACACAAACTTATGATATATGCTTAATACGTATAATAACACATATGAGCCCATTTTATAATCACCTAATAATAAGATAAACATATATAAGCCCATTATTGCAAAAATAAAAAATGTTAACCCCAGACAAAATTAGTGATTACAAAAGAGATGAGGTAACTGTTTCATCATGTCCTCTTTTGTTTCCCATGTGGCTTCCTCGACTCCTCGATGTTGCTACAATATCTTGACCAACTCTATGGTCTTTCGGCAAAGAACCTTAGTGCTCGAATCCAGCACTTTTACAGGTTCCTCATCATAAGACAAATTTGGACACAACTCAATCTCCTCAACATGTACAACATGCAACGGATCCGATCTATAACTCCAAAGCATCGACACATGGAAAACATTATGTATCTTTTCAAGGTCGGCCGGTAATCTCAACCTATATGCAAACGAACCAACACGCTCAATCACCTCATAAGGTCTAATAAACCTAGGGCTCAACTTACCCTTGCGTCCAAATCTCATAACCTTCTTCCTAGGGGAAACCTTTTAAACACTTTATTATCCACTTCATATTCAATCTCTTTTTGCTTCAAATTCATATAGGACTTTTGCCGACTCGAAACCGCCTTAAGCCTTTCACAAATGAGTTTCACTTTCTTCTTCATACCCTTAAGCAAATCAGGTCATGCCACATGTTTCTCACCCGATTCTGCCCAACAAAGAGGTGTACGACACCTACGACCATAAAGATCCTCATAGGGAGCCATCTGGATACTCGATTGATAACTATTATTGTAAGCAAACTCCACCAATGGTAGTTACTTCTCCCATGTCCCTTGAAACTCAATTACACAACACCTCAACATATCCTACAAAATTTGAATAACACGTTTAGATTGTCAATTCGTCTGAGGAAGATAAGGCGTACTGAGATTAAGCTTCGTACCCAAAGCTGTCTAAAGACATTTCCAAAACCTTGACGTAAAACGTGGATCCCTATCCTATATAATTGACTTAGGAACTCTATGCAACCTTATAATCTCGGCAATATACATACTAGCCAACTTATCCAACCTATATGCCATATGCATAGCAAAGAAATGTGCACACTTTGTAAAACAATCAACAATCACCCATATCGAATCTATTTTGGACAGTGTCAAAGGCAAACCCGTCACAAAATCCATGGTGATCCTTTCCCACTTCCACTCTAGAATCTGTACAGGTTGCAACAACCCAGAAGGAAACTGATGCTCAGCCTTAACCCGCTGACACACCATGCAATGAGCAACAAACTCGGCCACATCCTTCTTCAAACCAACCCAATAATACAAATCCTTCAAATCTCAGTATATCTTTGTACTACCCGGATGCATAACAAAAGGACTAGAATGAGCCTCAGTCAAAAAAGTGCTCCTCAACTCCGAATCTTTTGGCACAACTATTCAACCCTTAAAGCACAAAACACCATCATTATCAAAATGAAAATATGTTAGATTACCATCCAAAATATCCTTAACATGTGGTACCAACGAATCGTCATAAGATTGCCTCGCTTTAATCCCTTGAGACAACATTGACTTAACATGCCGTACCAACGAATAATCATACGGTTGCCAATAAACCACCTTTTTGTGTTACACTTAGCTTTGCAAATATCGCCTTAAGCTCAATAGCATCCTTACGGCTCAACGCGTCTGCTACCACGTTAGCCTTTCTGGGGTGATACTCCAATGTCAAATCATAATCCCTAAGCAACTCAATCCACCTCCGTTACCTAAGATTCAACTCCTTTTGAGACATCAAATATTTCAAACTCTTATGGTCGATATAAACAATACACTTCTCACCATATAGATAAAGTCTTGAATTTTCAAAGCAAACACAACCGCCGCAAGCTCTAAATCATGAGTCTGGTAATTGTGCTCATGAACTTTCAACTGCCTTGATGCATAAGCCACAAACTTATCATTTTGCATCAACACGCAACCCAAACCAACATATGACGCATCACTATTGACTACAAACTCCTTACCAGACTCAGGTTGAATCAGGATAGGAGCTGTGTCAAAACCTCATTCAACTTCTCAAAACTATGCTGTTGATTCTCCATCCACACATAAGGAACATTATTTTGCAACAACTTCATCAACGGAGCATCAATACTAGAGAAACCATCCACAAAACGATGATAGTAACCAACCAACCCAAGAAAACTATGAACCTCAGACACTGACTTAGGTTGTTTCCAATTATGTATAGCCCTAATCTTCTGCGGATCAACACAAATACCCTTAGCCAAAACCACATGAAAGAAACATCACTTTCTTAAGCCAAAACTCACACTTACTCAGGTTAGCATACAACCGATGTTCCTTCAAAGCTTGTAAAACAATCCGTAAATGCCAATCATGTTCCTCCTCGGTACGTGAGTACACGAGAATATCATCGATAAACACCACCACAAAATGATCAAGATATTCATGGAAACCCTATTCATCATATCCATGAAAGTAGCTGGAGCATTTGTCAAACCAAATGACATCGCCAAAAACTCATAGTACCCATATCTTGTGCGAAAAGCAGTCTTTGGCATATCCGCATCCTAAACCTTTAATTGATAAAACCTGACCTCAAATCAATCTTGGAAAACACAACCACTCCACATAATTGATCAAACAAATCATCAATTCATGGCAAATGATACTTGTTCTTAACCGTCAACTTATTCAATTTCTGGTAATCAATGCACACATGCATTGTCCCATCATTCTTTTTCATAAAAAGAACCAACACACTCCATGGAGAAACACTAGGTCAGAAAAACCCTGATCGAACAACTCCTACAGTTGTGTTTTTAATTCCTTTAACTCCTTCGGTGCCATTCGATACGGAGCAATAGACACCAAATTCGTACCCGCATATGTCTTTATACCAAACTCTACCTCCCTATCCGGCGGTAAACCTGACAACTCTTTAGGAAACACCTCTAGAAAATCACACACTATTTGAATGTCTTGCAATCTAACCCCTTTAACCACTGAATTCATCACAATTGCTAGATAAGCTTGACAACCTCCTTGCATCAACTTATTAGCTTGTGAAGCTGAAACAACGTTAGACAAGAACTTAACATTCTCGCCAACCACTACAACTTCATAATCACCAGAAAGCCTCAAAGAAATACTTTTGGATTCACAGTCGACCACCGCTTTATGCTTGCTCAGCCAATCCATACCCAAAATAACATCAAAATTGTAGAATGGAAGCTCCATCAAATCTACGGTAAACTTATTGCCTTGAACGACCAAATGACATCTCTTATACAACCTTCTAACCATAACCGTCTCACCAAAGGAACTAGTTACTAATATACCCACACTTAAGATCTCAACAGGTACATTTAACAAATACGCATGCTCACTTAGAATGTAAGAATGAGTGGACCCTGAATCAATTAAGGAAAATAATGATAAAGATCGCATGTAAAAGTACTTGCGATCAAATTAGCGTCATTACGACCCTTGTGATGAGCATAGATTCAAGCCGGCCCACCATTCTCCGGTCGCACAACATCTATATGAGCCACATTCCTCTGACCATCATCACGCCTTTGAAAATTACCCCTGCCATGGCCTCATCCTCTAGTAGGTGCAGCAGCCTAAACCAGTGCATCTCTTGCAATGCGAGGAAAATCACGCTTCAGATGGCCAGGTGACCCACACTCCGAACAAGTTCCAACTGCTCCCCAACACTAACCAACATGGCGTCTCCCACAACACTCACACTCGGTAGAAACACATACACCTTGATTACAGCCACCACCACCACGATTATAGTCCAGCTTGTATCGCTTATCACGCGACCTCTTATTTTGCCTTCCATAAATGCTAGACTTCACGGTTCTCTTTCCCAAACCCCACCACTTGCACATTACCACCCAAGGATTGCTCAATGTCCTTAGCACTGTTGACCAACACATCAAAGTCCATATAACTCGTGGCCAACAAGTACGTCTTGATGTCTTTAACAAGTCCGTAACGGAACCTATCACACCTCTGTCTATCATTCGAAACTAGCTTAGGAGCATACTGGCTCAACCGAACAAACTTCACCTCATACTCAGACACTGTCATGTCACCCTACACTAATAACATAAACTTACACTTCTTGGCATCTAGGTACTGCAGACTGAGATACTTCCTCTTGAAAGCTATACGAAAGAACTCCTAATTCACATCAGCCTCAGGAACTCATGTAATCGTGGTTACCCACCAATGATACGTGTCATTGTGCAACGAGGATACGATACAAACCAACTTACGCGCATCATTATACTCCATCTGAATTAGAATATGGATAGTGCTCTCAAGCCACTATTCAGCCGCTTCAGGATTCAATCCTCTAAATTCCATACCTCCTAAGCTACGAAGGTGCTCTAGAGGTAACCCATTATTAACGACCACAACAGGCGCTGGTGCTTGCACATGCACCCTAACTATCGTTTCCAGAAAGGCTCTTGCCATTGCTTGAAGCAGTAGTGTCATATCGCTGAAAATTGGCCCTTACAGAGCTTGGGTATACCACCGACTCCTATATCGGTACCAACCAGAGGGATGGGTGGAGGAGGTAACTCATTGTTCTGCCCATCTTTAGCATTATCCACAACCACTCGAGTCTCAAGATGTGGACCCATACTTACAAAATCCTAATCACACAACATAACACAATAAAGTCAGGCTAGCATTCCGTGAAGGATCCAAGACAACCTCACAAATCATTTTAAAACCATGGTAATAGGCAATATGTTCCTATTAATACCTCAACATAGCAATTAACATCGGCACTACACATAAACATGTATTCGAACAACATAACACTAATTAAGCAACAAACAACAACACTTAACAATCACAAACCTGGCTCTGATACCACCAAATGTATCCCTTTCGACCCAGCCTACACGCCAGACCAAACTGAGTGAGCTACATTGGGTTTTGTTGAAATAAAACCTGATACGATTAACTAATATTAGGACCATTTTTTTCTTTTTATCTTGTATAGATGCAAAATTCTAACCTAAGGTGAACATGCTAGTAGCTAGTGAAAACTCAACTAAATCAGGCGTCGAATCGACATCCAATTTTGTGTATTTGCAATTGAATGACCAAATTGCAAATCTGGAGAAATTATGAGGACTTAATTAATTTTGAAGTTGCCATTCCTCAATTAGTCATGTTAAATGCTTACTTACCAAAATCTAGCTCCAAACAATCAGCCTAACTCATTCAATCGCATACATAAGAACCGGGGACCAAAATGGAAGAATCTCAAAACATAAAACCTCCATAATGTCCAGTCGTACTGATACGGTCCCAAGGCGTATCGATACGTAGGCTACACGAACCAAAGTCAGATTCTAGTGGCTAAAGGGCGTACCAGTACACGTCCCCATGTACCGATACGAGGAACTAAAATCACATACCTGTACCGATATAGAGCCCTACATACCGATACGCCTGGACCTGTAATGTTCAAAATATTTGGTTTTTCTCTCGAACAAGGAATCAAACATGCCTTAAATCAACATAATCATGCATACAACTAAACTAAGAATCAAACCATGCTATAAACACAAGATAACAAGATAAATTCATGAGGACGTACTTCAATTACAATTCTAGAGGCATGCTTCATAAGAATTATCCAACTCAACATTCAAAAAGATATTCAAGGCATATTTCATTGTAGGCATGGCATCAACAATCTTTTAGCACCATTTAAAGTATGCTAGCATCACAAAAGCATGATCATAAGGATTTCCGACCAATATGCATACTAAGGGAAAACCACAAAGCATAAACTCATGCTCGTAAGACATCAACAATAATGCCTCAAATCCAACCACAAAAGCCATCAAACCACAACAATTAAACCATTGCAAAACAACCAAAAATCCAGATTAAAAATCCCCCAAAACATGGTAATTTAAAACTAAGTTCCCATACTTAAGTAAATGTCTTGATCTTGGATCTTCCTTGCCAAACCAATGCTGCCCTTCAACTCTATTGCTCTGCATCAATGGTTAAAAGAGAGTGTGATGTGATCCTACTCAAGCACCTACTCTTGTTCATCATTCTTTCATCTTATCTCACAAAGATGAAAGGCAAGGGAATTTTTACTTACTCTTCACATTCCTATATGCCTTACGATATACATGTTATGATAGGAATAATGATCATTTATTTTAGTCCTTTATTAAGGTACGCTACCTACGTTACATGCCATATTATAACCACATCTTTTTATTATATTTATATTTAGCTTTAAGAAGCTCACACATCTTTAATTTATTCTTTAATTACCTTTTAAGAATGTTTGCAAATGTTTTATATAATTTTCAGCTTATACATATCTAATTATATTGTTTACTTGACTTATATAGGGGCATGGGTGAAGGTCACAATCAATGGTATCTCAGTTTAGCTTATACAATCGAATTTCAACTCAGTTTAGCTCAAGAACGATCAATTCAGCTTGGATTAGCTTATGGAGTCCAAAGGCAGCTCAAAGACCTAGAGAAGCATGCAAAGGAAGCTCACAAAGCTTAAGGACTAGCTCACCTAGCTAAGGGCAGCTCAAAATAGCTTAAAAACAACTTCAACTTTGAGCTAAGAACTTCAGCTAGCTAGCTCAGCTTAATCCAGCTCACACCTAGCTTAATCAGCTCATCTCAACTCCAGCTACCATCCCCAGCTCAACACCCGAAGGGCATGTTCCTTCCCCAACCATCATGGCTGGCCAGCCTTGGAGGGAAACTTGTTTTGGCGCCACTTTTGGAAGGAAATGCATTTGGAGGGACACTTGTTTTGGCGCCACCCTTTCACCATGTAAGGCCTTTTTGGCCATGCCCCTTAAAAAACTATAAATAAGGGTTCATTTTCACTTTTGTAAGACACTTCAAAACATATTCTCAATACATATTTTTTGTGAGATTATTCTCTCTATCTTGTTCTTTTTAGAACTTTATCGAATTATCAAGCTTTGCTTGTGGCATCACCCTCTTTTCATCTTGATACTTATGGTTCCTATCTTTTTATAGATAGTTGGTCCAAGTCCTTATTACCACCCCTTAAAGAAACAATATAAGGTTCGAGTTTAGGCTCTGTATAGCCTAGGTTTTTCTTGAGTTTTCTTTAAAATACTATCATTTTATTATCTTCCAACCAACCCATTTTTCTTTCTTAAGCCATTACCCTACAAGCCCACTTAAACTTGCCATCATCTTCATCTTTATTTTCTTTTCAAAGACCATCCAAATTACCCTACAATTACTTATCCTAAAACCTTCTATTTGAGCCTATCTTGCTTGCAGGTTTCTTGCTTCCTTCCAAGATCTAACAATCAAGGGGCTACCTTTAACAACATTCAAGCAAGGCGTATTCATCCATAGAAGCCCTCACATCAGAGCGTAAGCACAATTGCTTAGTGAGGATGCCCATATACAACATTGACGCAATTGAAAACCGTTTGAAAGCCATAAAACATCTTGTTTCCCAAAACATGCTTACTTCCCTAGCTTTAATACAATTGTTTAATTATCAACTCATGCTTAACTACCCAAGCTTTTAACATTTGATTGAAAATCCATTTTAAAACAATAAACCATTTTATTTTCAAAACATGCTTAACTACTCAAGCATTTTCTCATTTGTTTCCAACAAATCATCCATAGCTACCATATGCATCATAATCATTTATAAAACTCCTTTAGCAGACATATTCTCTTATATTGGCATTTAGAGTGACCCGAATAGACTTACCTCAATCCATGGATAGCACTACCCCTATCCATACATGTTCGGATACAAGGATTCCCTTAATGGCACTACCCCCATCAAGTCTTTTCTCATGGGGTACTACCTCCACTATAACTCACTTCGGCCAGGAATAGAACTACCCCTATCCTGTTGTGATAGCACTACCCCTATCACTTCACAGTAGAACTACCCCCATTGTGTAACTGAAGAATTTCACACAATCGATTTTACATTTTATAGTGCACTTTAATCATATGGCTATCCAACTATATCTAATACTTTCACAATACGTCACATAACCAATATATCATTTCAAATACATTTACTTACTGTTTTCCAATGCATTTCTCAAAACTGTTTCATATGCAAAACCACATTGCCAAAGGCAACAACATATTCCCTTCGAGGAACAAATCTCAACGCTCATAGGCATTCATTACTTTGTTTAAACTTTGCATATTAATCCAAAACGATGCATTTACAGCAAGTAAACCAAACCATGTTTAATCCCAAAACATGAAAACCATAGCTCATATCAAAGCTGATAACCAAGTGAAATGTTAACCTTGTAATAGGTTAACATTTCATGCCTCTTTACTTAAGTTATTGTATGAAATCAAGCCCATTTCATCTAATTTCATGGCATATAGATGCATTTAGTTCATATGTTGCATTTGGTGTTGCTGGTTTTGTTTTCTTTATTTATTTGCAAAAATGGTGCTGCTTGGGAAGGCTTTGGTTAGTGTGGTGATGTGCAGGAAAAAGAGGAGCAAGGCAGGGAAAATGCAATAGCATTTTGGATAGCATTTTTGGGCGCACTAGAGTACAAAGGAATGAAGATATTTTTCAGCCCCCACACGTGATTCCACTAGTCAACTGTGCCCCCATATATGAAGAGAATATTCCCTTGGAATTAAGGGCACAAAACCCTAGGAACCTCTACTATATAGAGAAAAGGACACCCACATTAAAGGCAGAGCTGGAAAAAGTTACTTTGTGATCTAAGAAAGAGAGAAAAATGTGGTTGTCTTTCATCATCTTCTCCACTGTGGTGTCCTCCATTGTTTAAGCTCCAAGGGGTGTTCTTGCTGGCCTTTGAGAGAAGCAGCAAGCTTAGAGCGGTTCACGGCTGTCCAAGGTGGCTAGGGAGTTTCCTTGTCCTATAGCTACTTTTGCTGTCTCATTTCCTAGTATTTGGATGGGTTGTTTCAAACGTATGATTGTTGATGATATTTGCCCAGCCATGAACTGATTTTAAGTGGCTTGGGCTTGTTATGGTTTTATTGTTTTTAGTTTGAATGAATGTTTCGTTACTTGCTTGTTCCTTCCAAGCTTTGTCCATTGTTCTTTAATGCCTTGAGCTTGTAAGAGCTTTTGAGAGTTAGCCATTGCTTAGGTGTTTGATAGCTTAATACTCGAGAGAATTAGGCTTAGATCTACGTGGACAATGGGCTTTAAAGCCGAGAGGCAAAATCCTAACTCACCTTAGAGATAGGGATAGAGTTTCAATGGCTAAGAAGAGTATAACTTAAAGGATAGTTGTATGTTAGGGTTTACGCTGAGAGGTATTGCCATAGCATTCTTCCTATCAGGTTTCTTGCTAGAGATAGTGTAGAGACATCTTGGTAGCTCTGCCGAGCATGTTGTAGGCAAGATAGTACGAGATATTCTTCAGGCTTAGACATAGAGATCCTTAGCAAGCCCAGCCTGTCATTCCATTAGAGAGCTTTGTGCACTTAAGAGGACCTTCGAAGTATCTTTATTTCAACTTAGTTTTCATTACAATTAATTGCTACAACATTTCTGAGCCTACTTTCTTTTGCTATTACATTTATTTTCAAATTGTAAATTCGTGTGCTTTGACTAAGCTAGTTTGGCCTCCAATCCCTGTGGAGACGATAGTCACTCATCACTTTATTACTTGTTTGATGTGTATACTTGCACTATTTGCGTATCATTAAGGTACATCACAACACGCGACAAGTTTTTGGCACAGTTGTCAGGGATTACCAATTGGTTATTTAGAGTTTAGTCTTTCCACCAATTTATTTATTTATTTTATTTAGTTTTATTTGTTGTTTTTGTTTATTCTTTTTCAGGTGTTCTGTTGTGCATGACCCGAGGAAGACCTGAAGAACCCTTAACACCTATAGTACTTGAAATCGAGCATTTATTTCGCTAAAGAAGACGCATATAGAGGTGGCAATCAAGGAAATCAAGTAGATGAAAATATGGATAACCCTAATGCTGCAGCAAATCCTGGAGCAATAGTTTGACCTCGAGCTATAAGAGACCATTTGAATCCTATCTTGGATGATCTCACTCTTGGAATTGTAGCTCTTGAGATTCAAGCAGCTCATTTTGAACTCAAGCTCATAATGTTTAATATGTTGAATTCAATTGGGCAGTTTGGTGGATCACCTCATGAAGATGCAAGGCAACATATTCGAGCATTTTTGGAAGTATGTGATTCCTTTCGACAACAGGGTGTGCATGAAGATGTAATGAAGCTCAAGCTATTTCCTTATTCTTTGCATGATCGAGTACGAGCTTGGTTGAGTGGAGTACCAGCCAGTTCTATGGAATCATGGTTAGATCTGTGCAAAAGTTTTTTGCTACGGTATAATCCACCTAACATGAGCACTCAGTTGAGGAATGACATAGCCTCCTCTCGTCAAGCTGATGACGAGTCAATGTACGAGTGTTGGGATAGATATAAGGGACTGCTCTGCAAGTGTACAAATCATAGATTTCAAGACTGGACGCAAGTCGTCATACTACAATGGTGCCAATTCTCCCACAAGAATGATGTTGGATGTTTCAATAACGACACTTTGCTGGACAAGTCAGCCCAAGAAGCATTCGATATCCTTGATAGGATCGCAAACAATGACTACCAATTTCCTACTTCGAGACTTAGTATGGGAAGGAGAACTCATGGGACACGTGAGCTCGACAACAACGAATCAGTTTCAGCCCAACTGTCGGCCATCACTACCATACTAAAGAATCTCCAACGTCCAAGTGAGGTAAAGGAAGCAAAAGTGGTCATTGCTTGTGTTCGGTGCAATGGAACCTATTATGTGAGCGAGTGTCCTGAAAATCACGAGTCTACCAACTATGTGGGAAACTTTAATAGAAGCAAACACAACCCCTGCTCAAACACTTATAATCTAGGGTGGCATCAGCATCCTAATCATTCTTAGGGGAATCAAGGAAACCACAATGCTGGCAGCTCAAGTAGGCACCACAACCAGACTGAATCCCATAGTTTTCAGCAAAATATGACATGGCAAAATGACAACATAGGTTCAACCTCTTCATCGAACAATAGTTCCTTGGAAGCTACTATCCAAGATTTTATGTCAACCACGAAGGCTTTATTCCAAGACCATGCAGCGTCTATAAAGAGTCAAGGTGCATTACTTCAAAGCCATAGCTCTTCCTTGAAGGCTTTGGAGACCCAAATAGGACAGATTACACAAGCTCTGCATGCTCAGCCTCAAGGTAGTCTGCCTAGTGATCTGAAGTCATTAAAAATCATGGCAAGGAGCAATATAGTGCACTCATTCTGAGGAGTGGCACCCAACTTAACAAAGAAGATAAGTTTGGGGGAAAGAAAGTGGAAGACCCCATCCTTAATTCTATGGCTAAGGAATCAGCTTTGCAAGAAGAATCAACTCAAGAAAGGAAAAAGAATGATGGCTCGACAAATGAACCTGCTAGTGGAGAACAGAACATTGCTATAGCAAAAGAAAGATCCCCACCAGTAGAGGAAGAAGTCAGACCCCCACCACCCTTCCCTCAACGGCTCAAGAAGCAAAAAGATAACCTTCAATTCAAAAAATTGTAGATATTCTTGACCAGCTGCATATCAATGTTCCATTTCTAGAGGCAATTGACCAAATGCCTACATATGCTAAGTTTCTCAAGGATATTATCACCAAGAAAATGAAGGTTGAGAAATACGAGACTGTTGCTACAGCAAAAGAATGCTATTCAGTGTTAAGTAATTTGCCACCGAAAAAGAGTGATCCAGGCTGCTTTATCATTCCATGTTCTACAGGAGACAAATACGTGGGGAAAGCTCTATGTGACCGAAAAAGAGTGTCAACCTAATGCCCAAGTCAGTCTTTATGAAGCTTGGAATGGGAGATGTAAGACCCACCACAGTGATTTTGCAACTAGCAGATAGATCTCATGTCTAGCCGGAAGAAAAGATATAAGACGTTGGGGTTAAGGTGGGCAAAATTATCTTTCCAGCTGACTTTCTTATCCTTGATTGTGAAGTCGAAGACAAAGCACCCATTATCTTGGGATGACCATTCCTAGCGACAGGTCGAATCTTAATTGACTGTGAAAAGGGTGAGTTCACCATGCGGGTGGCTAATCAAAAGGTGACCATAAATATCTTCAACACCCTCAAATATGTGGATGAATATGAGAAGTGTCAACACATAGATACTATGACGGAAGCGGATGCTGCAGAATTATGCTGCATCAATTTTGTTGAAATTAAGGACTATGTGAAACTCAATGAGGAGGACAATGAAAAGCTTGAGGAATTCCCATCGGAGATGCAACAGTCCAGCTTGATCTTTGCTAGACCAGGTACGTATTTCGAACCTTTACTCTTTACTGAATTTCTCCCTCCTAAGCCCTCACTTTAGCATTCACCCACTCTAGAATTGAAGCCATTACCTTTACATCTTAAATACGTTTATTTCGGTAGTAATGAGACTTTGTCTATGATAATCTCTTCTAGTCTAACCCCTAAGCAAGGATGTAGTTTAATAAATATGCTATCTTAACATAAGAAAGCTCTAGGGTGGACTATGGCTGAATTGAAGGGTATAAGCCCTACTATTTGTATGTACAAAATTTTGCTTGATGATTGTCACAACAATTCTGTTGAACCCCAAAGAAGGCTCAATCCAATCATGAAGAAGGTGGTAATGAAGGAGATAATCAAATGGCTCGATGCGGGAGCTATCTACCCAATATCTGACAGTTCATGGGTCAGCTCGATACAATGTGTACCAAAGAAGGGAGGCATGATCGTGGTGAGCAATGAAGACAATGAATTCTTACCAACAAGGACTGTTATGGGGTGGAGAATTTGCATGGACTACCGGAAGCTCAACAAGGCAACCAAGAACGATCACTTTCCCCTCCCATTCATTGATCAAATGCTAGATCGATTGGCGGGCAAATCTTTCTACTGTTTCCTTGACGAATACTCAGGGTACAGCCAGATTGCTATAGCACTGGATGATCAAGAGAAGACAACCTTCACTTTCCCTTACGGTACTTACGAATTTCGACGGATGCCCTTTGGGCTTTGCAATGCTCCGGCTACTTTTCAAATGTGCATGTTGGCCATTTTTTCTGATATGGTTGAAGAATTTTTGGAAATCTTCATGGATGATTTTTCAGTCTCTGGAGATACTTTTGACTTGTGTTTAGGCAACTTGGCCAAGGTACTTAGAAGATGCGAAGAAGCAGACTTAGTGCTCAATTAGGAGAAATATCATTTTATGGTGACTGAAGGAACTATTCTAGGTCACAAAATCTCTCAACAAGGGATAGAAGAGGACAAGGCCAAGGTTGAAGTAATTGAGAAGCTACCACCACTTACCACTGTGAAAGGGATTTGGAGTTTCTTGGGACATGCTGGCTTTTATAGGAGGTTCATTAATGACTTCTCCAAAATCTCCAAGCCATTGTGTAATTTGCTTCAGCAATACCAACCCTTCATCTTTGATATAGAATGCTACAGCTCATTTAAGGAACTCAAGGAGAAACTCATCTTAGCACCCATAGTTGTTCCCCTAGATTGGACCTCACCATTTGAGTTGTGTGTGACGCAAGCGACTACGCAGTAAGGGCAGCACTTGGACAACATCGAGGTAAACTTTTCCATGTTATTTATTATGCTAGTCGCACCTTGAATGATGCACAAATAAATTACACAACCACTAAAAAAGAATTGCTAGCCGTTGTGTTTGCCTTTGATAAGTTTAGAGCATACTTGATAGGCACTAAGGTCATTGTACACACTGATCATTCTGCTATAAAGTACTTAGTGACTAAAAAAGATGTTAAACCTGGACTTATTAGGTGGATACTTATTTTACAAGAGTTTGATTTGGAAGTTAAGGATAGAAAGGGTTGTGAAAATCAAGTTGTTAACCGTCACTCTAGGATAGAAAACAAGGCTGAAAACAATAAGAATTTAGACATCAAGGAGGAATTTCCTGATGAGAAAATATTATATGCTACAGCAATTCCATGGTATGCTGATATTGTTAACTTTCTCTTTAGTGGTATTTTCCCTCCTGATTTGAATAGCCAGTGCAAAAAGAAGTTCAAACATGATGTGAGATTTTACTTTTGGGACGAGCCCTATTTGTTCAAGCAATGTGCTGACCAAATAATTCGGAGATCTGTCCTCGAAGAGGAGCAAAAGGAGATTTTATTTCATTTCCATTTGTCTTCATGTAGAGGCTATTTTGGAGGAACTAGGACTGTTGCAAAGGTCCTACATTACAGATTCTATTGGCCTACACTTTTCAAAGATGCACACGAATTTGGCAAGGTATGTGATATATGCCAAAAGACGGGGAATATATCTCAAAGACATGAAATGCCATTGCAATGCATTTTGGAGGCGGAACTCTTTGATGTATGGGGAATAGATTTCATGGGACCTTTCCCATCATCTTCTGGAGACCTCTACATCCTATTAGCTGTTAACTATATGTTAAAATGGGTTGAAGTGATAGCTACACCGAAGAATGATTCCAAGACAGTTTTGAAGTTCCTTCACAAGAACATCTTCACAAGATTTGGAGCCCCAAGAGCCATCATTAGTGATGAAGGAACCCATTTTGACAATATGCTTATTGCTAAAGCATTACAGCAATATGGAGTGCGACATAAAATTGCTACTGCATACCACCCTCAGACCAATGGTCAAGTTGAAATCTCGAATCGAGAAATCAAGCAAATATTGGAAAAGGTGGTTAACCCCAAGAGGAAGGACTAGTCTCCAAGACTCGATGAAGCACTATGGGCATATCGCACAGCCTTCAAGACACCCTTGGGGATGTCTCCATTCAAGTTGGTCTTTGGCAAGGCTTGTCACCTTCCCATAGAACTTGAACAAAAGGCGTATTGGGTAATCAAAAAGTACAATATGGATGCCCAGCTAGCTAGTGAAAAGAGACTTTTGGAGCTTAATGAAATAGAGGAATTTAGAGTCCAAGCTTATGAGAGTGCACGCATATACAAAGAGAAGACTAAGAAGTGGCATCATAAACATATTTTTCCACGGTATTTTTCTAAGGGCCAAAAGCCCTTCTTTACAATTCTCGACTTAAGCTTTTCCCAGGCAAGCTGAAGTCGAGATGGTTAGGTCCTTTTATTGTGCACAAGGTCTACCCCCATGGTGCTGTGGAGATCAAGAAACTTGATGATGAAGTTGTTTTCAAGGTGAACAGACAGAGATTGAAGGTCTACAACGGAGCTCCCATCTTGCAAGACAAATTAGCCATATTTTTCCAAGATCTATAAAAGTTTGCACCCTCCTTATCTCTTATTTTGCTATAGCATTTTTAGTTTTTTCTGTTCATAAATAAGGTTATTTTTGCTTGTATCTCTTTATCCCTTATTCATTTTGTTTCAAGCTTTGGTGTTTTCTTTAATTCGTGTTGTCAAATTTAACCCCAGAGTTGCAGGTGGCAGGTTATAGTTTCATGCAGGTTTGGCGCAGCTTTAATATGGGGAGGGCTTTGTCCTTTTTCCACATAAGGGAAATTATAAAACCCACATTTCCCTATGTTTTGGGGAGTGTTAAAGAAAAAAGAAAAAAGGGAGGGATATCATTCTTTTTCCAATTTAAAAACCCTAACTCATCATTGCCGTCAGCATTCTCTCTCTTACTTTTCACTTTTCATTAGAACCTTGTCATACCTTTTCTCTTCCTCATAACTCAAAATCGCCACCATCATCTCTCTCCTATAACTTGTTTCAATTACTCTCCTTTCAACTTCCTATCACTCTGTCCTCTTCTTTTTTAATTTCTTCATACTCAAAAAATCATCATCTTCTTTCCCAGAAGCTGTTGAAATTCCTCTCCAAAACCTAATAGCTAAAATTTTTTCTGCCCCCTCCTTGCAAAACATGGCACGTATGAAGAATGTCACGGGCGCCTCTAGTAGCTCCCACACCCAACCCACCATAGAAATCAAGAAGTTCTTCGACGCTAGTGCTAAGGAGCGATTCCAACAGATAAAAGATCGCAAAGTCTACCCGGAGCAAGGTTTTAAAGTTCCCTTAGAGGGAGAATAAGGCTTCCACAAAGAAATCCTGGATGTAATCGATAAGCATGATTGGGGGACTTTTGTCTAACATCCTAGCAACATCTTTGTCTCTTTGGTTAGGGAGTTCTATGCCCATTTGACGTGCCCCACTCAATCGGTTGTTTATGTGCGAGGGGAACAAATTAAATTTACCGCTCGTGCAGTCAACAAGTTCTATGGGTTAAAGAATGTCATGGACCACCATACTTCCTTTGCTGAATCTGCATAGACATACAAGGAGGTCTTGGAAGACCTATACTTTACTAATATAGAGTTGGACCTAGCCAGCAGAGCTGTTGAACGAGGCCTCCTCAAGCCTGAGGCTAAGGTGTGGAACCATTAATTGAAGACTCGCTTGATGCCCACCTCCCATACTGCCACAGTGTACATCACCAAGTTACTGTTACTACACTCCATCCTCAATAGCCGACAAATTGATGTGGGTAAACTGATTGTTGAGGAAGTCTACTCATGCTTAAAGAGAAAGTCAAGCCCCCTCATCTTTCCTAATCTCATTACGGCACTCTACTGCAAAAAGAAAGTCTTTGAAGACCCTCAAGAGGATGAGATCGAGAAGGGCAAGAGTGCATTAACCCCAGACAAAATCTCTAGACTTAGGGGATTTGATGAAGATGCTCCAGCGGAAATATTGGAAGGTGGGGCCAAAACAATTGTTGCAGCAAGAATCGTAGCCCTTGTCGCCTCTACCAAGCGCTTGCACGAGAAGACGGAGGAAATGAAGGGTAATCTAACAACTTATTTCAAGTATGTCAAGGCAAGGGATGAGGCCACTAACTCTTACTTCAAGGAGATGCTCCCACACATGGAGATTGACTTCCCACCTTCCCCCGATGACTTGCTGATGCCCAAGAAGGACCAGCCAGCCCCGCAAGCTACACCAGCTCCAAAGCCAACTGCACCACAGTGTCCACCACCAGTTCCGTGATGAGACCCATCTCCAACTCCACCACCTGCTCCAGCAACAACAACCAATGCCACCATTAGACAAAGCCCTCGAACAGCAAGACCAAAGAAAGGAAAAGCTCCAATGCATACCCCACCACCACCAGAACCGCCCCTCAATGACCCTATCGATATTGACAGTGGGGAAAAGAAGATGGCTGGCAACTCTCCTGCACCTACACCTGCCCCAACTGTTGATGCTACAGCAAAGACAAAGAGTCATCTAAAACGCACAGTAAGTCGTGTATGGAATACCACAAATGAGGATGATGATGATGAGATCCAGTCAGCCCAGAAGGAACCAGTTGACCAACCAAGCCAGCAAGATGTGCCCGATGAGCCCATCGTAGCCCTAAGAAAGAAGAAAAAAAATCAAACACCAAGGAGTCAAACCCAAAACACCAAAATAGCTTTTAAAGAGGTAACTTGCATTTGCATTTATTTTAGTTTTAGTTAATTTTCATGCATTGAGGACAATGCCTTATTCAAGTTTGGGGGAGGTAGTGTTCATAGTTAGTCATTTGCACTTGTAATTATGAACATAATTTTGCTACGGTATTTTGCTAGTTTAAAAACAATTTTATGAATAAGTTGATGATGTCCGATAATGATTATTTCAATTCTATGGCTGTAAATTGATTGAATACATGTGACTATTGAGATTTGTAGAACTACTTTTAGGTTTCGATACTTCATGATGTGAGTGTTACATGATGGCATGCTCTCTATGTTTAAATTGGTTAGATGCTTTTTGGCGAAAGAACTCTCGTATGCTTTAGTTTAAATATGCAAAGTGAACTTGAATGATAATTGAAAGCATTAAAGGCTTTGTTAGACTCCCTTACGCTTATCAAATATGTTGAATTGTGAATAAATGCTTCGACATAACTGTAGATGGACACTCCTCTTTGTGTTATTTGCCTGGTACTGCGTTTAAATAAATGGCAACAACAACATATGAGTGAATGAAAGTAGTCACGGAATTACTCTACTCAATAGGCTAGGGAATGATGTGTTTACTCCACTTCATTTTCATTTCTAGGAAGGTAGTTGTGATGAGCTGACTCGCCTCGTAGCAGTACAAAAAAAAAGCTAAAAATGGGAGTATCTTGTGCTTAAATTAATTAAGAAAAGTTAGGGCAAGCTTGAGAACCTAACCAATGATCTTCTAACTGTGTTAAGCGTAGGGAGGATGTAGTCACATACACACACATCGGAGGGTATCGACCTAAGGAAAAGTTCTTAAAATTTCAAAACTGCCTAGTATGTTGAAGCCTTTATTTTTTTAGGACTGAAATTTTACCATAGCCCTATCTTGAGCTGATTCAATGCTATAGCATTCTTTTGTTTATTTCTATTCATTGCTTCAGGACAAGGAATAACTTAAGTTTGTGGGTGTTTTAACCTTGAAAAAGGTTAACATTTCATGCCTCTTTACTTAAGTTATTGTATGAAACCAAGCCCATTTCATCTCATTTCATTGCATATAGATGCATTTAGTTCATATAGTTGCATTTGGTGTAGCTGGTTTTGTTTTCTTTATTTATTTGCAAAAATGGTGCTACTTGGGAAGGTTTTGGTTGGTGTGGTGATGTGTAGGAAAAAGAGGAGCAAGGCAGGGAAAATGCCATAGCATTTTTGGGCGCACTAGAAGACACAGGAATGAAAATATTTTGCAGCCCCAACACGTGATTCGACTAGCCAGCTATGCCCCTACATGTGAAGGGAATATTCCCTTGGAATTAAGGGCACAAAACTCTAGGAGCCTTCACTATATAAAGAAAAAGACACCCACATTAAAGGGAAAGCTGGAAAAAGTTACTTTGTGAGCTAAGAAAGAGATAAAAAAGGCGGCTGCCTTTTTTCATCTTCTCCACTGTAGTGTCCTCCATTGCTGAAGCTCCAAGGGGTGTTCTTGCTGGCCTTTGAGAGAAGCAGCAAGCTTAGAGTGGTTCACGGCTATCCAAAGTGGCTAGGGAGTTTTCTTGTCCTTTAGTTGCTTTTGTTGTCTCATTTCCTAGTATTTGGATGGGTTGTTTCGAACGTATGATTATGGATGATATTTGCCCAGCCATGAACTAATTTTAAGTGGCTTGGGTTTGTTATGGTTTTATTGTTTTTAGTTTGAATGAATGATTCGTTACTTGCTTGTTCCTTCCATGCTTTGTCCATTGTTCTTTTATGCCTTGAGCTTGTAAGAGCTTTCAAGAGTTAGCCATTGCTTAGGTGTTTGATAGCTTAATATTCGAGAGAATTAGGCTTAGATCTACGTGGACAATGGGGTTTGATGCTGAGAGGAAAAATCCTAACTCACCTTAGAGATAAGGATAGCGTTTCAATGGCTAAGAAGAGTAGAACTTAAAGGATAGTTGTATGTTAGGGTTTATGCCGAGAGGTATTGCCATAGCATTCTTCCTATCAAGTTTCTTGCTAGAGATAGTGTAGAGACATCTTGGTAGCTCTGTCGAGCATGTTGTGGGCAAGATAGTACGAGACATTCTTCAGGCTTAGACATAGAGATCCTTAGCAAGCCCAGCCTTTCATTCCATTAGAGAGTTTCGTTCACTTAAGAGGACCTTCATAGTATCTTTATTTCAACTTAGTTTTCATTACAATTAATTGCTACAACATTTCTGAGCCTAATTCCTTTTGCTATTACATTTATTTTCAAGTTGTAAATTTGTGTGCTTTGACTAAGCTAGTTTGGCCTCCAATCCCTGTAGTCGATACTCATTCATCACTTTATTACTTGTTCGATGTGTATATTTGCACTATTTCCGTATCATTTATAGTACATCACAGCACACAACACAAAATAAGAGAAACTTACGCTTGAGCTTAGTTAAGCTTGTTAGGCTATAACTAAACCCCCATGATCCATCGATCAAACTTTTAAAGAGATTTTTACGCATTTAAACACTCACCAATGCACCTCGCCTTGCTCGCCAACACGAATCGAGCCATTGGTAAGCAACCATTGATCGTCCCCTATTTTAACCACATAAAACCATAGTGAAAATGCATCATTAAGCATTAAACTCGTTGCTAAACAAGGATCCCCTACATCCTTAACATTAACCTTCCAAAAACTAGCCAAAACTAGCAAAATCATTACCAACCTTTGCTCCACCAACTCCTAAATTTAAACCAGTGATTCTAACATTCAAACCACATCAAAACATACTCACAAACACCTTCTAAACATCCTTATATCCCAACAACTCAAAAACAAATAGAACAGCCCCAAAAACCACTAAAAACTCACCTAAAAATTATCCAATTAAATATTTTCGGGATTTATTCTCATAATGTAATTTCACATTATGATTACCTTATCAAAACATGAAATAACACAATTAAAATCTCCAGGTTTCATTAAGTTAAACAAATCATTAAACAAATCATCAAAATACTATTAATAGCTCAAATCTTGAAATCCATTGCAAAACCATGTTAATATCAATCCATAATGAGCCAACTACTAGGGAATATCAATAAAGAACCTTAGTTTAAAGAGAGGAAAAGGAATTCACCTTTGAAGAAGCTCCCACCAAAGTTGACGTAAGATTTTCTTTGAAACTCAACTTGTGAAATTGGTGAAATCCTTAGAAAATCTTGTGAGATTTTGTTAAGAAATAAAGGTAGAATCAAATGATGAATTCTCCATTGAAAATCAACAAAGAATTTTGGAGAATCGTGTTTAGAAGTTGAAATGCAAAGTGAGGGGAAAATAAGGAGAGAAAATGAGGGAAGAATATCAAAGCAATAGGAAAAATGATTTGGAAAACAATTAACCGTCAATTCCTTACTCAATTAAGGTGGTAATTTCAGATTAAAACATTTACAAAATATATCTTTCTAAGATTCTTAGTATTGGCCCATTTATAAATTAGTCATTAAAACAGTTTTGTACCTTTTTACAATTTAGTCACTAAATTCAAATGTCACTTGAAACCATTCAATAAATCCCAAATTAATTACCAAAACACTTGATAATATATTTGAACACTTTTGGTAAATCAAACCATTTTTTATCTTCTCAAATTGTATTTTTAAAATATTAACTCCCCCGAAACTTATTTAAGCGACTAATCCGGTTTGACCGGGTCGAACCTTACCCGCTCTAACCGCAGAAACGTCTAGCCCTATTTTTGGGGTGTTACACCAGGGTGACGAAAACATCCAAATTTTAGTTTAGGAGGCAACATAGGAAATTTAGGAGCCAGGCAGAATGCTACATCACATTGCTTTTGTAATGAATCAGAATTGGGACGTCATCTTAGACTATTCTTATCTTGAAGGTAATATGGTTGGGGATGGTACGACGAAACTAATTTCAACTCAAGGATCTAGTGTTGTTGAATTTATGTAGCCTCCTTATGCAGTGCTCTCAGCGTTACATGCTGATTCCATAAGGGAAGATTAGGTTCTAACATGTAGTCTCCGGGCTCTTTTTTCCATTTTTCATAAAAAAATAATATCTCCTCTAAGTTTGCAAATTGCTTAACTTAACTAAATGTATTTTTATATAATTAACTGTCATTTAGCAGAATGTTATCTGGCTATGAACAAAAATTAGAGTTAAATCCTAATTGATATATTATATCTGGAAATCTAGCTTTTTTCAATGTTGTTTATATTTTTGAGGTTTTTCAAATCGTATTTCCACATTTGCAAACGTGTGATACATAAATTTAAATCCCAATTTCTCCATTGATTTAAGTTTACACTCTATTCTACTTTGGAGTACCAGGGCTCCCACTAGCACCTCACGTGGTCAACAATTTCTGATTTAGGAGACCCATGCAGGCTGTTCCATGATAAAAAAAAAATAGATATTAGCTCGTTCATTGTTTTGTCTTCTTTTCAACCACTACATTTTCAGTTTTGGTGAAAGTTTAAAGGGGATGAAAAAAATAGAAATGGTCCATTGAAGTCCCCACATGCTCAGCTGAGCCAACACAGAATAATTACCTCACATATATATATACACCCGAAAACCTATGCAACTGACACCATTTTTAAATTTCTTCTAATTACTCACTTACCCATCTAAAAAATCTCTTCAAAACTTATTATCATGGCTTCCAATGCAAGTGAAAATGTCTCAATAAATGATTATAATTGTTGTTGCCAAATCTGTGGACGTACTAATCTTCGAAGCGCAAACACATTGCTCGATCATCAAAATAAGCAAGTGGAAGATGGAATAAAACTTGTTGTGTGCATTGTTCCTCACCCAAAGATTCAATGAAGGAGCATGTTAAGAACGATCATTAGTTAAGATGTTTTACCTATGATGTTGGTTTCTCTGGTTTGTATTGTCTGCGTTTATTGCTAGTATTGGAGTTTGTTGTTTCCCGTTTGTATGATTGTGTTGTTAGTTTATGGTTTGTTGTTTTATCTACTTTTTTGGTTTTGTACCCGTGGGTTATTGTTTCGAATGCTGTTTTATCCTTAGCGAAAATGTGTGTTTGTTTGACAAGTTTTTGTTGTTTTCACTACACCAGACTTGTTATATAGCGGCGCTTCTCATGGCGTTTTGATAACAAACGCCGCTAATATTTCACTTATGCCGGCATTTTAAAGGCAATCGCCACAAAATGGAACATTTTATGGCGTTTGGAAAAAATGACGCTGTAGTAAAACAATTAGTGGCATTTTTTGTTGAAAACGCCGCAATTAGTCTGGTTTTAGCGGCGTTTGATATCATAAATGCCGCAATAGTTATCGTGTTAGTGGTGGTTCGTAAAATCGCCACAATAAGTCTTTTTTAGCGGCGTTTGATTTAATAAATGCCGCAAGAGGTTTTATGTTAGTGGCGGTTTTTTGATAAACGCCGCAATAAATCCCTTTTTAGCAGCGTTTGATATAAAAAACACCGCAATAGAGAAAACGATGAAACTCACCGTTTTGGTCATTATATCCTCTCTCTCAATCTCAGACATTTCCCCCCAAATCTATCGTGCAAAAATCCCTAACTTCTCCTGCTCCCTCCTCGTCGTGCTGCTCATCACCGTCTATCTTGGCGTTTGCCTCACCGTCGCACCAGCAAGCAAGCATTGCCGTTAGCCTCGCGTGTTTTCGAGGTTTGTTCCTTAACCTTTGTAATGAAAATCACTTTGATGTAGCTTGTACGTTATTTTCAGTATTGGTTTTTAACTTGTATGAGTTCAATTGTTGTAAACCTTTCCTGTATGGACGATTCTGTTGAATGCTGAGATTTACTTCAGTAATACTAAGGAAACTGTTATTCTAATCCTGCACTGCACTGCACTGCACGATTCTATTGAATTGCTTTGCTTTTTAATTCTTAATTATTCATATAATATCTGTTTACTTTTTTCTCATATTCTTGTCAGATCTCCTTTCGATTATCTTTGTGTGAAATTTTGTTTTATGTTTGTTTTTGGTTGAAAAATTGTTGCGATATTTGGAGGATTTGATCTTAGAAGCTGAAATTCCATGGAAATATGTACTATGGCATTTCTTGTCTACTTTCTTGGGTTCAGTTATTAAAACAGTAGCATCAGCCTATTAATATGTGTTTTGGTAAGGGAAGCTGAACCAATATGCCTATTAATTCAACACAAAAACGCATAATTAAAAACAAATATAGAGAGGAAATTGAGCTACAAATTACAATAAAGCTAAGGGTTTTACATTTCTCACCGATCAAAACCTAATCTCTTAGTTTTATACTACTACAGTCTACAACTGTGTCATTAAGGTTTCTTATGTAAATATTTTAAATTCTCTAGCGTGATTTTATGTAGTATCTTTCATTAATTTATCATTTGATAATGCACACATACTATGCAGATAAATTGTTCGAACTCAAATCTTTAAAAGATAATAATATTCCTTTTACTACTGAAATTACTTGATAGATTAAAAAACAAGAAAAAATTAAAAATATTTGCGATGCATGTATGTGTATGTCCCCGTTTCCTACTCTAGTGATGAAAGTAATGGTTGGGAAATTCAAAGTAAATGGGCAAATTGAACGGTTAAAAGCAAAGTAAAAAAGATGATTAGATAAACTAACTGTAGGTAGACCCAAGAATTTTAAGAAATATGGTGAAAAGTGAAAACCCCCACTTTTCAACCACTCTTCTAAACTTGTTTTTAAACCCCCACCTATTTACCTCCGACGTTTACTACTTTCTTGTTTACTTTCTTGGGTTCAGATATGAAGTTGATGTGTTATTGCCTGTCTGAATATTTCTTCGTTTATGTGTGTTTTTCTATAGTGTAATGTACAATTAACATGTGAAATGGATATTACAGAAATACAAAATGGATAGGAATTGGATGGATTTGCCAAGGGTAAGCACCGACTATCGAAATGGAGTAGAAACTTTTCTAAATTTAGCTTTTGCGAATGTAAGCCAAGAGAATATGATTCTTTGCCCTTGTAAGAAGTGTGTTAACATTAATTGGCCCATTCGTGAAGTTGTACACGAACATCTAGTTATTTTTGGCTTTGTTCTGGGCTATAGAAAATGGGTATTCCATAGAGAGTTGACACCTCGTAGAGCTTCTTCCACGAGTAATCCGGCTTATCCTCCTAATTCTCATTGTGGATCTCTTAGAGAAGATGACATGGAGGGTATGTTGCGAGATGCATTTAATATGCACAATTATCATCAATCTGTTAGAGAAGATGATTATGATATTGGTGTTAATGATTTCACCGAGATGGGAAGAAGTGGATGTGATGAAAAGCCAAATGGAGAAGCGGCAAAGTTTTACACTTTGCTTAATAAAATGAATGAACCACTTTATGAGGGATCGAAATATTCAAAACTCTCCTTTTGCATTCGTTTTTTCCACTTAAAATGCTTGGGAGGGTGGACGGTAACTCTTTTACGCAGTTACTAGAGTTTTTGAGAGAAATATTTCGTTCTGCAAAAATTCCTCGATCCGGCAAATATATGAAGAAAATGATAAAGGATTTGGGCCTTGGTTATGAGAAAATCCATAGTTGTCCGAATGATTGCATGTTGTATTGGGGTGATCGAAAAAACCAGGAGTCCTGTCATGTATATGGTAAATCTCGGTGGATGAATGGGGACACAGAAAATACGAGTGAGGATGAAGTTGAAGTACGATCAAGAAAGAAGCCAGTAAAGATTTTGCAATATTTTCCTCTAATACCCAGGCTTCAAAGACTTTTTATGTCTTCAAAGACCGCTGAGTCTATGAGGTGGCATCACGATGGATGAACTGATGATGGATTATTAAGGCATCCTACGGATTGTTTAGCTTGAAATTCTTTTGACCAAAAATTTCCAAGTTTTGCAGGAGATCCTCAAAATGTCAGGCTCGATCTTGCATTTGATGGGTTTAATCCTTTTAAAATCATGGTACTTCATACAGTATGTGGCCTGTTCTGCTTGTTCCGTACAATTTTCCCTCGTGGATTTGCATGAAACATTCATCCTTTATCTTATCCATGATAATCCCAGGTGAGAATGGTCCCATAAATGATATTGACATCTACATACAACCTCTTATGAAGAGTTGAAACAATTATAGGTGGGTGTCGAAACATATGATGTTTTGAAGAAGGAGAACTTTAATTTGCGTGCAACTTTATTGTGGACTATTAATGATTTTCCTACTTATGCAAATTTATCTGGGTGGAGTACCAAAGGTCGTTATGCTTGTCCTTGTTTTGCTGCACAGACATGTTTGAAGTGGTTGTATAATGGAAAGAAGTTCTCTTACATGGGACATCGTCGGTGGTTAGATGAAAACCATAGATTTAGATATCAAAAGAATATGTTTGATGGTACTGAAGAGTTCAGAAAAGCTCCTGAGCAAACAACCAGGTCTGATATCTTATCGATGTTGAAACATATCAACTTCACTTATGGAAAGACAAGCCAACCACCAAACCCACGATCAAAGAAAAAGACAAAAGAGGTGTATGACCATGAGGTTGAGCATCTTAATGATGATGAGTCTGATCAAGAGAATGATCCAAATAAGGCTGAGTTATGGAAAAAGAGAAGTATTTTCTTCGAGTTGCCTTATTGGAAGCATAACATTTTGAGACATAATCTTAATGTCATGCACATTGAGAAGAATGTTTGTGAGAATATTATCGGGACCATTTTCAATATCGATGAAAATCTAAAGACAAGCTAAATAGTCGACTTGACTTAGTTGACATGGGAATTCGGCATGATCTTCATCCTCAGGAACTTCCTAATGGAAAACTTCGTTATCGCCTTTTATTTTTGCGATGTCGAAGAAAGAAAAAGAAATGTTCTACTCGGCGTTGAAAGATATAAAGGTCCAGATTGATATGCATCAAATATATCTCTTTGTGTCAGTGTTAAAGATCGAAGACTTTATTCTCTGAAGTCGCATGATTATCACATATTGATGCAAGATTTAATGCCAGTTGCATTACGCGGTTGTATGTCAAATGAGGTGACATCTCGTATAATTGAACTTTCCAATATAATGAAAGCTATTTGTGGGAAAGTTCTGATGGTTGAAAAACTTGAGAAACTGCAAGATCGAGTCGCCTTAACTTTATGCAACTTAGAGAAGATATTTCCACCTTCATTCTTCACAATTATGGTGCACTTGTTGGTTCATCTCCCTTACGAAGCTAAAGTTGGTGGACCAGTTTTCTATCGGTGGATGTATCCTATAGAGAGGTGCAAATTGTTTAATATATATTAAATCTCTATTAAATATTTTTTATTACAATTATTTATATAATGTTGTGTTTATTACGTATCTAGGTTCTTGTGCAAGTTAAAGTCTTACTGTCGTAATAAGCGTTATCCGGAAGGATCAATTGTTGAAGGGTATTTAGCAGATGAGTGTCTGACTTTTTGCTCTAGATATTTGGAAGATGTTGAAACGAGATTTAATAGACCAAATAGAAATGAAGTGTGCAATACTAATAACTTAACCGAGACTTATTTGTTTGGAAGTTTTGGTAAACATCTAGGCAAAGTTGAAATTGCACAGTTGGATGACAAGTCTTGGGTACAAGCACATCGATATGTTCTTTTCCATCATGACTCAATAGAGCCCTTACACACGTAAGTTAATATAAATTATAATGTATTCACTTCATCTTTTATATTTCTCATTCTTTAACCACGTAACTTACTTTATAGTGAGTTTAAAGAAAAGTTGCAATCTCGTGCATGCTCTCGAAGATTACATCAACGAGAGATTCATAAGTTGTTCATAGAAACTTTTCATGATTGGTTAGGAAAGACGGTAAGCAACTAAATCTTTGTACGGCATGTACCTAATAACTTTTCTTGTTTTACTATATCAATATAAATGTTAAACTAATTTACCTTTTACGTGTAATAGGTTTGGGGTGGGAGAGAAATTAGTGAAAAGGTTAAATAGCTTTCTCAAGGTCCGAATAGAATTGTTAAAAGATATAGTGACTTCCTCATTAATGGGTTTAGGTTCCACACGAAGTCTCGGGAAAGATTAAGGAGAACACAAAATTGTGGAGTAGTTGTTATTTCTTCAACTACAAGTTATGCTAGTGCTAGGGACAATCATCCTGTGGAGGGAGATGTAGAATATTATGGAATTCTGACAAACATTATTGAGTTGGATTATTATGGAAAAGAAAAAGTTGTGTTATTTCGTTGTGACTGGATGATGTAAATACTACTCGAGGCATTAAAAGAGATCAATTTGGTTTTACAATGGTGAACTTCTCTTGATTAATTCACACAGGTCAACAATTGATGGACGAACCATATATATTTCCTTCTCAAGTCAAACAGGTTTTTTATTGCCATGGTCCAATGAAAAAGGGTTGGTATGTTGTACTCCGTAACACCCCTAGAGACGTGGTAGACATCAGGGACAGAAGTAGAGATGACATTGAAACAAGATCAGAAACTTTGCCTTTTGCAGTACAAAACTTAGATGGAACGATCACTAGTTCTAATTCACAATTCCAATGGGTTCGGGAGGACATGGATAAAGATTTAAATGAAAACTGACTGCATAACAATGTACTAAGATTTACATCTTAACTTATTAATTTATAATATTATTACTTCTAACTTGATATCAAATACATTCATTAATAGTATGTTGTCTCTAGATACTAAAATTGTATTTTGTTTATTGCAGATATTATGCATAGGAGGAAATTAAGTGATTTTCGGATTGTTCAAGTTCCGCGAAAAGTAACAAATAATGATGTTTTGTCTGATGTTGGATCTTCACAAGTTCTAGAAACAGTTGAAAATGTAGAAATTGAAGGTAACGTTCAACACTTTATTTGAAAGCCAATTGTTTGTTGTTATTGACTTCATTTTAAAAATATTACTGAATTATTTCTTATATAGCTGAAAATGGTCAAAGGCGCAAGACTAGAGGGCACACGACATTGAATGAATTATACAATCTTCTTGTCGGGGACACGTGAAAGTTTCAAGAAATGATGTCGGCCAACCCATTGGGGCAGAAGCAGGTGTTCTAGGGCAATTACTTAGGCATTGTTGCTCGCAATGATACAATTTTGCCGATAATTATGAGTCATGGCGTCAGATGCCGAATAGTAACAAAACTCAGGCTCTGGAACTTATTAAGGTAATAATGTCATTGTAATAGATAATCCACTACAGTTCAATAGTAATATTAATATTTACTTTGATTGTGTAATTTGTAGGATAAATTTTCTTTAGAAGTCCCAGACGATTATGTGAAGCATGCATTAGGAAATAAATGGAGAGACAATAAAAGCTTTTTGAAAAAGATATATTACAAGAATAATCTCGGCCTTCAAGAGAAGCTACAAAATGTCCCACTAGGAATTCTCGATATCAATGGGAAGATGCAGTCAGATTTTGGAGTTCAACGAAAGGAGAGGTATGATTGATGCACTTTAAAAAATAATACAGTCATTATAATATTGGCTTCCTACGTAATGCAAATTTCAAATTGTAGGATCGAGAGCGCGTTGGAGTTGTTAGCAGACAGCAACAGAAGTTTACTCACACTGTCGGGTCGAAGAGTTTTGCTCGTATAGCTAATGACGAGGTATTATTTTTTTTAATTATTAGTTTTTAATGTATTACTTTTTCGTAAGTATAAATTTCTATTATGCGTTGTAGGAAGTTACAACTGGCACTAGCGTTGGACAGATAAAGCTCTTCGACATTACACACACAAAAAAAGATGGCTCTCCTATGACTCCCGAAGCTGCAGAAATTATGGTATATTCATTGGACAAAAAATCTGGATTATGTTATATTTATATCAATAGTATAACATTTTTTATTTTAAATAACGTTTGAATTCGTTATATATTTTTAATTGATTATCAGGCAAAATTGAGTGAAAAAAGGACGGAGTATGAAGCTACGGCTTCAACTAATAGATCTGCTAATGTGGATGAGATCGAAAATCAAGTTATTGCTAACGTTTTGGGTCCTGAAAGATATGGTCAGGTTCATTGCCAAGGATCATTCGTTACCCCGACAAAATATTTTGGATCTAGCTTGTCTCAGTACATGCCATCACAGAGCCAGTCTTCTTAGGAAGAAGTTAATTGCTTAAAACAACAGTTAACTCAATTTCAAGTCGAGGTAATGTGAGAGAAGCTGAGAGAGAAAGGAGAGAAGCTGAGAGAGATAGGAGGGAAGCTGAGATAGCAACGAGAGAAGCTGAGAGAGAAGCAGCATATCAGAATCTCCAAAGAGAATTTCAAGAAATGGTGGCGATGTTAAGGCAGAATCAACCAAAGAATCCGCCATCTTAGTTGATTTTAGGTTCGTTCATGTGTGAATTCAAATGAACAATGTTGAACTACATTTCAATTTAACGTTGAACTGTATTTCACTTTAATGTTAGACTTGAATTTGTTTTTGTTGCTTTTACTTACTTTTTGTAATTGATTTTTAGATTTTGTTGTTATTTGGATAATATTACATGTTCAATTTGGGTAGTTTACATTTTACAAACTTAGCGGCGTTTGTCTTTAAAAAACACCGCTAAAAAATAGCGGCATATTGTGGCGTTTTGAAGGAAAACGCCACAAAAAACCGCAACATTTTTGTGGCGTTTTAGAGTACAAAATGCCGCTACAGAAGATGCGACGCTGGCGTTTGATATTTTCAAAGCCGCTAAAGAAGAAGTATTGCCGGCATTTGAAAACACAAACGCCGCTATAAAGCAAAAACTGTCGCAGCGTTTTTGAGTCTAAAATGCCGCTAACTATTGTGGCGCTGCTTTCTTGCGATGTTTTTCTGTGCGCCGCGAGTATTTTTAGCGGGGCTAACAAAACGCCACTAAAAACCTATTCTGTTTTTATTCCTCCTTTGATAGTAATTTGTATGCTTAATGTGATAGCAGTTGCTATCTTTGTACATCAACAAGTTTTGAAACTGTAAGAGTTTCTTTACTGAAAAAACAAAAACAAGAAGAAAACGAAACTACACAAACTAAGCACGACTAAACCAGACTAAACCAAACAGGAAACACAATTAAATGCCAGTAAACACGACTAAACTGTTAATATTAAGAGGTTTTCTTATTTCTTCCATTAAACCCTAAGGTTTTCAGAAGTTGACGTTTGGCTTCATCAATAAAATCTCAACCTTAGCAAATAAATAAATAAAACCAGTATACATATATATGATGACAAAATGAAGTATTCTTTTCCATTTGATTTTTTCCTTAATCAAGGGAATATAAATAACTTATTTACCATAAATGATAACTGATCAAACCCCCCAAAGAAATTTGAGTAGAACACCAATATGATCCGAGTTCGAACTAAATATGATTCAAAATTCGAAACATTTAATTTTTAACTTACCATGCATTTATTAATGTATTCATATGATATTGTTTAAAATAAAAAATAAATGAAAAATATTTTATGACAACATACTTATAAAGATATACTATATATAATTGTGTAAAATTTTAATGATATAAAAGTTAAAATATATGTAAGTTGTTATTAGTTTAAATTATTAAAATAAGAATACAATACAAAGAAAAAGACATCATATTGCACCTATAAGAATAAAAGACACCAAAATAATTATGATTTAATTATATTGCAGTTAACTAAAATGATTAAGTATCGTATAAAGATAATCTCAAAATTATAATTGAATAGAGTCGTTTTGCACATTTCAATAACGTATCGTACAAATAATATTTTCACAATCTGATGGTATAAAAAAAATAATTTTCTGCTCTTTTTTAGTGCCTTTATATATGTCTCAAAGCTAAAAATTAAATTTGACGTTTAGGATTAGGGTTCTTAGAGCCGAGGCGCTAGGTGAAGGCGCGCGCCTTTCGTAAGCGAGTCACTCTTTTTGTGCTGAAAACAAATAAAATGAAACTGAAAAAACATAGGTTCTTTATTAAGAGATGAAAATAGATGATAAGTATAAATTTTATTTGTAATAATTTAGTTATAAAAATAAATAAAAAAATCTATAAAACTATATGAATGAAATTATAATTAATTATAGATTCTAATCTTACATTTATATATTAAATCAATTTGATTTTAAATCTAAAAAATTTTAGCGTACAATTTATAAAAGTTAATTGTTAAATTTATTATTCTTTTTAGAGTTAAGAAAAATTTACATAAAAAATAATATCTAATGTATTTGATGATTTTTTTTCACAAGGAGGTCTACTTTAGAATTTAAAAGTTTAATTTAGAGTTTAAAATTTAAGCTCATAGTTAGAATTTAAGGTTTAGATATTATATTTTAAATTTAAATTAAAGATTTCGATTTTAAATTTTAAAATTTAAATAAAATGTTTTATAATACATCAAATAATAACTAATTTACATAATATAAATGCCCCCAAGTAAACTTACCTTTAATTTAAATTATGTAAAATAAATAAATAAATTCAATTCTGCTAAATAACCCAAGCTCGTAACAATTTGAGCCCAAAACTAAACAAAAACCCTAACTCACCTATCAACAACTGTGCCGTATAGATCTTTCATTACCATCATGCGGGTGCAGACCCTTCATTCCATCCGTTTATGAGTCTCAACTCTTCCGTTCTTCTTCACTGTCGAGTTCTCTTCAACCTAAACCCTGCTTAATCTCTTCAATTCTTTCAGGAGAGAAAGCCGAGCGCCTAGTGCCCTGTTGCACCTCTCGTATGTCACTGTGCCTAACTACGCCTAAGGCGCACTTTTTTAAAACTAAGATTTGTTTAATTACATCAACATTTTGTTATCAAACTCTCCATATAAGGCTTGTCTTGTGTTGTTTAATTGGTCTTCATAATATTTTCTGGTTGAATCATTATGTTGAGACATGCATAGTGGCGGAAGGTGGGATGGATCGGCAAGGGCCACGACCCCCCTCAATTTTAAAAATTAGAAAAATTATAAGTTAGTATAATAGTAAAATTGTCATTTAATCCCTTAAATATATAATTCATTGTTGGCCCTCATGAATTTAAATATTTTTTAATGGCCCCCTCTATAAATAATGTCGTGATCCGCCACTTGGCACGTGATCGGTGTGAAAACGTCACACTAAAAGTGCAAGCAAAATTGTTGATGCAAGAATAGAAACAAAAGAATCATGTTTGAATATCGATCCTACGAGGATGATGTATTCGATTTAAGTATTATGTGGCCACAAGCAGTTCTGTAAAAGTGGATGTTGTAAGTGCAATGGTGGTTGCAATAAAAGAATAAAGTAATGAATAGTGGATTAATTATGGTAGATATAACAAAATGTATAAAGAGTAGAGGAATATAGGATAAGGCCTAGTTCTCCATGGTTTAGCTCGGCAAAAAGATCAAGTACACTTCAAGGAGGAGCGATGGCTCAACTAGCAAATAGAAGGCGAGCTTGAGTACTAGCTTCATTTAATCTTCAACTGTCGACACAGGTACATAGACCGGCTATAACTCTCGTCATGATTCGGAACTATAACCCTTTCAACGAGCGAATCAACTCTCGTTGTATCTGTTCAACTCTCGTTGTAATACTCGTTAACTTGACTTGTCACTACATCCGTCGATGTCAATGGCTAGTTTAACACTCTTATGCAAAACGTTAATCAGATCCAACAATTAAAGTTTAAGAAAAAAGTAATAGAAATATATATTAAACTGAATAACATGTTTCAATAAGTTCATAAAGCTCAAAAGTTTAAACCACCGTAAATTAAGCACAAAATACAAAAGTAATCTCCAACAAACATCCAAATAAAGAATAGTTTAGAAGATAACAAAGTAGTTTCCTCAATCTAGCACTTGATTCCTCTTCTCCTCGAATAATTTTGCTCGAATCTCTAGAAATGAGCTTAAGCTACCATGGAAGGATAGAGAAAGCTCGAAGGTTGAAGATGATATGAACATAGAAATCACGTGACTCTCTCTCTCTCTCTTCCCGAATTCGTCCTTTTATAGGCTTCCCAAGAAAGGACACCTATCATACAAGTGTTTTGCGTGACACAAAGCCGTACAAAATCTGTTATAACAAATAATACAGTTGGCAGGGTCGTCTTTATCTTTTAGCAGACTAGACAGTTGGCAAATATAGTGTTGAACTAGCTGCACTGGTGAGACTTCCTCTACAGGGACATTATAAAAGCATCGACCACAAGGCAAAATATGCAGAAATGTATGAAAAAAGAACCACTGAAACTAAGTTAGATAAAATGCAGAAATATACATGAAAATGCAAAAATGGATAGAATGAACACAGATGTGGGGACAATTAGATCTATAAATCTAGGGAAAATACATGTTCTTTAAGGAGTTATCACACCCCCAAACTTGATTTTTCACTTGTCCTCAAGTAAAATTTAAAACAACAAGGTCCAGGAACAGTTTAGAGGCATTCTAGTTACTTGAATCATTCCAATCAACCAATAAATCCATTGCATCGACGAGATAGAAAATTACATAAACAACTCCACATCAATAGGTAAGCAAACAATTCAAAAATACCTAACATCATCCCTATCATCTCAGATTCATTCCACCTATCAGCATTTATTTAGTACCACACATAACAATATATAACTATCAAATATATATATATATATACATATCACGTTTTTCTTCTTGTTTTTTTATGTAGCGAGGGATATCAAACAATGAATGTACCATATACCCTAATAAGTAAGATTGTACAACGAATTCCCAAGAAGTACTTTATTGCAACGACACACACTTATGAAATGACAGCCTTTGGTCATATTCATTTTTCTAATGCATGCAAAGGAGTGTTCCCTTTAAAGACACTTTTATCTTATTTTGCACTCACATTGGAATGCCTTTTATTTATACTTAATAAGATATACTAACATATATAACACATGCTAGATATTCTCTAATAAAACAAACAAATATATTAATGCAGAGCTAAAATGCAATCATCCATCGTGTATATCCAACCAATTTATCAATAATCATAACGATTCAAGAAATACACACTGAATGCAAGCAAAAGATTTTTCAACACAAAGGGAACCTTGCATTTACTTTTTTTTTTGAAATGGGGGTGCATTTAAACTCCTAGACGTATACCCCCAAACTTAAAGATTGTATTATCCTCAATGCAAAAGAAAATGAAATGAAATGATAGAATGCAGTGACAGAATGCAAAGACAACATGTGGCTACAATGATTAATGCAATGGTATTACAACTAAATGCTATTACAATGACAATACAAATGTCATGGCAATTCAGAAGTACAAAATGAAATTACACTATATGGAATACATGCCTACAAAAACTAAAAACTAACTAACTCAGTTGTCAGGCTCTTGGGAGGAAGAGGTGGAGCACCCCTTCTTCTTTTTTCTCCTTTTTCTATTTTTTGCGCTTCTTCTTGCTTTTCTTTGAGCGCTTTCACTTCTTTTCTTTTTCAGGAACGAAGGACTCCTCATCGTGATCAGCTTATTCTTCTTTCTCTGACTCATCTTCACATTCAGTATCATCTGCCACGTCCGCAGTAGGAATGAATATTGGTGGTACTTTGTATAATACCATCGCAAGAGGGTTGAGCTCTTGTTCATCGAACACAGACACAACTTCCGTCGGTCTCGCAACAACTGCTTAATCTTTGGTCATTCTAGGGTTGTATCCACACTCTTGGATACAATCGAACATCCTTCTACAAAAATCTTCTCAGCAACAGTCTTCTCAGTATAGGAACTATCTTTCTCATCTTTATCAATGTCATAAACTAGAACTTCATCATCTTTGGTAGTAGGGGGTATTGCATCAACATCCGTAGGGATATTCAAGTAGAAAAGGCAACCCCTTATGATTTTGCTCGATTCCTCCTCTCTTGGTTTGTCACTAGCTTCACTTGAATTATCAGGAGAATTAGCTAACTTAGATGGTGCTTCTTTTGTGGCTGCATTGGAGGAGAAATCATAGCTACGTATAATAGGAGAAAATATAGGAAATTTTGGTAAGACAACATGACTAATCCTACTCATGGTAGCAAGTACAGACTTGTGCCATGTCTTTACATAGGCATAAAATAAATTATGTTCCAGATCCATTGTTTTGCACCGTGGCTGCAACTCTTCCTAGTGTACTCGTTACAACATCGAGTTTGTCCTCTATAATTAGAACTTTCTTCTAGACTTCATCACTTGTGGGGACATTATCTGTTGCAGCGTCCATCATTGCCTTGCCTTTTTCCTTCCTCGTTACAGTACCCATTCTAGGTGTAGGAACCTCTGAAGCACGTGCCATTCTCTCAATAGAAACCTTGTTGATTGGCCCTTTGTTTGCTGTTCTTTCCTTATTTTGTAGGGGTTTTACTCCCTTCATTTCATAGAGCTGCATAATCAACAAAGGAAAAGCCAATATTCCATTTCTCCTCTCAACAAAACCCTTGATATCCTTGTGGATGATAGCTCCCACATCAATTTGTCTTCCCTTAATGATAGAATGTATCAGGAACATTCTATCAAGTGAGACGATTGTGCTATGGGTTGAAGGTAATAACCTGGAATTAATGAACTGAAGCAAGATCTTGGCAGGAATAGTCAAAAACTTCCTGTACATAGTAAATTTCCCAACATTGGTCCCCGAACACAATACACCCGTAATGCATAAATCTTCAACTAACATATCCAATTTTTCTCCATTAATCTTAGTCACAAACAATGCATGCTCATCCGCACTCACAAAAGTCTTTAATAACTTGTTAATAACATTAGCACTCTAAGGAATAGAGCTCTCCCTCACAAAAACTGGTTTTAAGGAAGGCTCATAAAGATTAGTGTAAAATTATCTTACCAAGATAGCGTTGTAGTTACCCAGATGAGTGCAAAAGTTGCTGCATTTATGAAACTTTATCGTCTTGTGGATGGATTCTCTAGGCTCTTCCTCAAGAGAAAGCTCAATCACATGTTATGGGTGGATACTTCTCTTTAGGATATGCTCTTTAAAATGCTCACCCACAATCTCTGTTTGAAACACCTCAAACTTAGTATTTTCTTCCTAAGCCACATGTTCCTCAGATGGAGGGTTTGATTTTGAGCTTGAAACATCTTTCACAGGGGTTTCCATTGATATTTTTTGGGCTACTCTGGTCTTGGCCATGATATATTCAGAAAAAAGATGAAAATAAGAGATTTTTGAAAAGAAAAAATTGAACTTTGAAGCTTCAAAAATAAGAGAAAACTAAAAATAAAGTGAGTGGTCAGTGAAGTTCAGAGTTGCTTAATAAAGAAGAAGAAAAGAGGGAATGAACATGCACGATTTGTATCGTCTGATACGATGAGAATTGACGGTATGATCTTGGCGTAATATCACACACGTTCATTTTCCCGCGCTCTATGATGAAATGATGTGATTTTAGGGATAAATTGGAGCAATTGAATATCCCAATTTGTCCCCAAGTATCATGCATATCTTGTGTAGCCTCCTTGTCGTACAAGTTGTTAGAGAAGAAGATTCCATAACAAACCAAAGGGAAATTATTCTGCAAAAGGGAAATAAAAAGAATTAAAAGAAGAACAAGGAAAACTAAATCTAAATCTAGTAAAAAAATAAAGAAAATTTCAAAAAAATTGATTAATTTAATGGTCTCAATATTCCCCATAATCAGAGTCACCAAAATACAGTTTAAGTCTCTGCCCATTGACTTTGAATGGAATTCCCCCTTTAGTGTATTTAATTGTGGTTGCTGATGCTTGTCGAATAGTGATGCACTTTAGAGCAAGTATACTCGTCGTATCAAGTAATAAAGTAAGAGTAGAATGTCGAACCCACGAGGATTGAATAGATAAATACGAAGTTATTGTACTTAGGGATGTGTTTGCAAGTATTGGTGAATGTTGGTTTAAGTAAAACTAATTTAACTAATCTAAAGATAGCAAAAATAAAGACAAACATATGCAACGACTTAAAAATTAATTATGGAGGTTGGGATTATTGCTAAGGATATATGATTGATTACCTATCTCAATGCTATAACAACGGGCAATACATGTCTGCGTAAACCCTAGGGTTCTTCACCTACTCGACAGGATTTTCTAATGAACTTCTGACTCTCTCGATGCCTAGAAGTTAGTAACTTTGTAATTAAGGTGATACACGTCTACGTTAACCCTAACTACTATATTATTTGTTTAAAAACTCCCTTTTAGTCGTTGAAACCCTAAACTTATGTCTAAGCTGGATTAAGACTAAGTTGACAGCTTAGCCCCATTGTTCATGTTTGTATAACTTAAGTTTCTCGAATATTAAGCTACAAATCAATAGTTAACAAGCCTCTCTCAAATAGCTCTTACGATTAACTACGAATTAAGCACATGAACAAAATAGATAAAGATAAAAACAACTAACTCATTGAAATATAATAATTAAAATAGAAAATCCTGAGATGCGATAATCCCAACTAAAAAGTTTAGCTCATGTTTGAGCGTAAAGCAACCATAATTAAAAGTATAAAGTACGTCAATTTATCAAGAAAGAAAAGAAATAAGCCGAGCGTCCTCGACATAACTCCCTCCATGCCGTCTAACTGTGCTATAGGCCTTCTCTCTGTCAGCCTCGCGCGATGGCTTCGTTCGATGAGGAGAATCGACTAGCTTCACCCTAGTGGTTCTCCGCAAGCTAGGAATAGGACTGTCGTTTGAATTGTAGTCTCTATCGATCGGTCTTCCCTTTGAGAAGCATCAAAGTCTTCTTTATATAGGAGGTGAAACTAGGGCTTCAGTACCTTAAATTTGCACGGCTTCATTAAAGAAAGCCAATTGTTTCCTGCTTCATTAAATGTTGTGTATCTGGTGAAAGTTCACATAGGCAAAGATAGATTCATCTCCAACTCTTTATGCCTCGTCAGCTCCAGCCATACGATCTGCTCCTCTCCTGCTCCAGCAATCCTCCAGCATCCACCAGTATCCTGCACATACACCACAAAATACCACCTTCCCCTGAAAAGCACCAATATATATGATAATTTAAGCACATGTAGTGTAACTCCCTATCTACATGCAAATACGTACATTCTAACCTAAATGCAACCTAAATGAGCTTGAAAACATGCAAAATACAAGGATTAAGGGCATATAAAATAGAACAATTACGCACTCATCAAATACCCCCAAACTTGAACTGTTGCTTGTCCTCAAGAAATGCAAAATGGAAATAAAAAATAAAAACAAAAAAATGAGAACAGTAAACAACCCATAAGTCCTAAGGTTCCACTAAGCTATGATTATAGTGATTCCAAGATATGCTACAAGAGTAATTCATTCCTCAGCTATGTTGATGATGAGCAAGTATATCAGACCTTACAATTTTATTCAAAAGATTAAATCTACTATAAGTGCAGTGTGTGCTCGGTTACATGCATTCACCACTTAATAGTCTTAGAGAAGCTTAAGGGCTTCTTTCTTTTTCTGGCTCGACATATTTTTTCCTTTTTAAGCACATTCTTACTCCATGTTCTTTTTAAGTTTGAAAATTGTATCACTGGGGCTTCAGCTCATCACACTAACCCTTCTGTACCTGAAGACAGAGTGGAGTAAACAACCATCCCTAAGCCCTACGAGTAGTGTCATCCCGTGAAGACTTTCATTCACTCTTTTCTAGTACTATCATTCCTACCAAGGAAAGTTAAATGGAGCAAACACAACTCACCTAGTGTACTAAGATAGCAAGATGCATAAAAGGGTGTCCCTCAACAGTTTTGTTTAAATTATCAAGTCTTAATTTATTTTCTTGATTTTTCAGGTAGTTTAAAGCCTTTTTTCTACATTGAGTATTTAAGTTCTTTTCTTTTCTTTTGATTCATGCTTAAGCAATAGAAAGTCGAACTAGAGCATCCCTAAGATTTCTTAAGTGTCAGTTTGCATGCAAGTTGTGGTTTTAAGGGTTACAACAGATTTATCATTAAGTTCAAAAACTCAAAAGCTCTTAACACCTTGCAAAGCATCAACATAGATTCATCATAGGAAGTCATAATCAACGCAACAACTAATTCAAATTCACGAGAATCATAACAAAGGGACCTATCAGATATATTAGACTAATTAAAGTTCTAATTTTTTTTTAAAATTTTACCTAATATATGTTTGGGTATGCACTCCCCCAAACTTGAGAAGAGCATTGTTCCCATTACAAAAAGAAAAGAAAAAGTAAACCAAAAACAAAACAAAACAAATCAAGGAAAAGCAAATTGAAAGAAAAATTCAAATGAAAAACAAAAATAAAAACTATATGAAGCTAAACTAAAAAGAAAAAAGAAAACTAACCCGGAAAGCTATTGGGGTGGTGGTTCTCGAATGATGATGCCCTTGCCTTTGTCCCGGTGGACGTCAGCATCAGCATCTGCCAACTGCCACTTTTTGGTGGTGGTGGCAATGGTGGGGGGTTGCAGGAGCTGCTGTGGAAATGTTGGGAATACCATTGGCTCATATGGCAAGAGCCTCTGAAAGAACAACTGGAGCCTCGTCTCCCTTCGTTTAGTGGCTGAAAAAAGAAGTCAGAGAGAAGTACAAATGGTTTTCGCCACAATGTCAGTGATGGGTAGAGGGGAGGCAAATGGAATAGAGGAGGGTGCAACATGGGCGTATCCTTTCAATTCCTCTAGTTGGAAGGGAAATACCCCTGGTCGGGCTACCACAATTGTGTCCCCTTCCCAAGAGGGGACCCTTGCTTGGGCGTAAAGAGCAATGATTATGTAACACCCTTGACCCAGCCTAGACGCTAGTCTGAACCGAGCGAGCATCATTGGGTTTTACCGAAACAAAACCCAAAATGATTAACTAAGATTACGTCCATTTTTTTATTTTTATCTTGTGTAGATGCAACATTATGATCAAAGGTGACCATGCCAGCAGCGGGTGAAGACTCAACTAAATCGGGCATCGAAACGACATCTAATTGTACATTTGTAATTTAGGGACCAAATTGCAAATTTAGAAAATTATGAGGACTTATTTAATTTTGAAGCTATCATTCCTCAATTAGTCAGGTTACATGCTTACTTGCCAAAACCCAGCCCAAAACAGTCAGCCAAACTTATTCAATTGCATTCACAAGGACTAGGACCAAAAAGGAAGAATCTCAAAGCATAAGATCTCCACAACTAACATAACGCCCAACCGTACCGATACAACCTTTATGCGTATTGGTACATAGGCTACATTTAACAAAATTTAGATTCTAGTAGCTCAAAAGCGTACTGATACACTTCCCTGTGTACCAGTACGAGGCCATAATTACACATACCCATACCGATACTAGGCCCTGCGTATCGGTATGCTTGGACCTATAATATCCAATTTTACTAGTTTTTTATCTAACATGGATTCAAACATGCCTTAACTTAACATATTCATACATACAACTAGTTAAGGATCAAACCATGTCATAAACTCAAGGAAACATGATCAATTCATGAAGAAATACTTCAATCACAATTCTAGAGTCGTGCTTCCTAAGAACCATCCAACTCAACATTCAAAAAGAGATTTAAGGCACATTTCATCATAGGCATTACATTATTAACCTTTATCAATATTTAAAATATGCTAGTATCACAAAATCATGAGCATAAGCATTTCCAACCAATATGCATACAAAGGGAAAACCACAAAGCATAAATTCATACACGCATAACAACAACAATCATGCCTCAAATCCAACCACAAAAGACATAAAACCACAACAATTAAACCATCACAAAACAAACAAAATCCAGATTACAAATTCCCCTAAAACATGGTAACACAATGCCTTATTAACCGAATTTAAAACCAAGTTTTCATACTCAAGCAATTGTCATGATCTTGGACCTTCCTTGCCAAACCAATGCTGCCCCTCAACTCTATTGCTCTGCATCAATAGAAAAAAGAGAGCGTAAGCACACCGCTTAGTGAGGATGCTCATAACTAAACATTGATGCATTTGAAAACTCTTTGATATCGTAATTCATTTTGCTTTTAAAACATGATTAACTAACCAAACACTTTCCTCATTTTGTTTCCACAACAAAATCATGCATAACAACCTTATGCATCAAAACACTTTCTCAAGTCTCTTGCTTAATTAAACCAAAGCATTTTCTCATATATCACATATATTCTCATATATTGGCGTTTAGAGTGACCTGGATAGAGTTACCTCTATCCATGGATAGTACTACCCCTATCCATACATGTTCGGATACACAGAATCCCTTGATGGAACTACCCCGATCAAGTCTTATCCCATGGTCGTACTACCTCTACCATAACTCACTTCAGTCGGGAATATAACTACCCCTATCCCGTTGTGATAGCACTACCCATATCACTTCACAATAACACTACCCCTATTGTGTAACCAAAGAATTTCACACGATCGATTTTACATTTTTATAGTGCACTTTAATCATATGGCTAGACAACTATATCTGATACTTTAACAATACGTCACATAGACAATATATCATTTTCAAGTACATTTACTCACTGTTTTCCAATGTATTTCACAAAATCGTTTCATATGCAAAACCACATTGCCAAGGGCAACACACATTCCCTTAAAGGAACAAATCTCAATGCTCATAGGCATCATATACTTTGTTTAAAATTTTCATATTAATCCAAAATGATGAATTTACAGTAAGTAAACCAAACCATGTTGAATCCCAAAACATGAAATACGCAAGCTCATATCAAAGCCGATAACCAAGCAAAATAAGGGAAACTTACGCTTGAACTTAGTTAAGCTTGTTAGGCTATAAATAAACCCTCATGATCCATCGATCAAACCTTTAAACAACTTTTACGCATTTATACACTCACCAATATGCCTTGCCTTGCTCGCCAATGCGAATAGAGTCACCAGTAAGCAACGTACGCAACTAGGCATCCTCACCTTGACCATCCCCTATTTTAACCACATAAAACTAGAGGAAATGCATCATTATGCATTCAACTCATTGCTAAACAATGATCCCCTGCATCCTTAACATTTGACATCCAAAAACTAGCCAAAACTATCGAAACAACACCAAACTTCGCTCTACCAAGTCCTAACTTCAAACCAGCGATTATAGCATTCAATCTACATCAAAAATAACCCAAAACACCTCCTAAACACCCATATATCTCCAGCAACTCAAAAACACATAGAACAACCCCAAAAACCACTAAAAACTCATCTAAAAATTAGCCAATTAAATAGTTTTGGGATTTATTCTCATAATTTCATTTCACATTACGACTACCTCATCAAAACATGAAATAACCCAATTACAATCTCCAAGTTTCATCAAGTTAAACAAATCTTTAGGCAAATCATCAAAATTTCCATTAATAGCTCAAATCTGGAAATCCATTGCAAAACCATGTTAATATCAATCCATAATGAGCCAACTACTAGGGAATATCAATAAAGAACCTTAGTTTAAAGAGAGGAAAAGAAATTCACCTTTGAAGAAGCTCCCACCAAAGTTGACGTAAGATTTTCTTTGAAACTCAACTTGTGAAATTAATGAAATCCTTGAGAAAATCTTGTGTTATTTTGTTAAGAAACAAAGGTAGAATCAAATGATGAATTCTCCATTAAAAATCAGCAAAGAATTTTGGAGAATCGTGCTTAGAATTTGAAATGGAAAGTGAGGGAAAATAAGGAGAGAAAACCATAGCAATAGGAAAAATGGTTTGGAAAACAATTAACCGTCAATTCCCTTCTCAATTAAGGTGGTATTTTCATATTAAAACATTTAGAAAATATAGCTTCCTAAGGATTCTTAGTATTAGCCTATTTACATATTAGTCATTAAAACAGTTGTCCACATTTTACAATTTAGTCACTAAATAAAAATGTCATGTGAAACCATTTAATTAACTCCCAAATTAATTACCAAAAAGATTGATAAAATATTTAAATATTTTGGATAAATCAAACCAATTTTTATATCCTCAAATCGTAATTTTAAAATATTAATTTCCCTAAAACTTATTTAACCAATTAATCTAGTTCGACTTGGTCGAACCTCACTCGATCTAACCTTAAAATGCCTAGCCCTATTTTTGAGGTGTTACAACTCTCCCCCTACTAAGAAATTTCATCCCCAAAATTTACCTGAATGAAAGAGATGAGGAAACTATTTCATCATGTCCTCTTTTGTCTTCCATGTGGCTTCCTCGACTCCTCGATGTCGCCACAAAATCTTGACCAACTCTATGGTATTTCCACACAGAACCTTAGTGCTCGAATCCAGAACCTTTACAGGCTCCTCATCATAAGACAAATCTGGACACAACTCAATCTCCTCAACAGACACAACATGCGACAGATCCGATCTATACTTCTAAAGCATCGACACACGAAAAACTTCATGTATCTTTTCAAGGTCGGCCGGTAACCTCAATCTATATGTAACCAGACTAACACGCTCAATCGCCTCATAAGGTTCAATGAACCTAGGGCTCAACTTACCCTTGCATCCAAATATCATCATCTTCTTCCAAGGCGAAACCTTTAAGAACACTTTATCACCCACTTCATACTCAACCTCTTTTCGTTTCAAATCCGCATAGGACTTTTGCCCACTCAAAGCCGCCTTAAGCCTTTCACAAATGAGTTTTACTCTCTCATTCATACCCTTAAGCAAATTGGGTCCCGCCTCATGCTTCTCACCCGATTCTGCCAAACAAAGAGGTGTACGACACCTACAACCTTAAAGAGCCTCATAGGGAGCCATCTGGATACTTGACTGATAACTATTATTGTATGCAAACTCCACCAATGGTAGTTGCTTCTCCCACGTCCCTTGAAAATTAATTACACAACGCCTTAACATATCCTCCAAAATCTGGATAACACGTTCAAATTGTCCATTCGTTTGAGGATGATAAGATGTACTTAGATTAAGCCTTGTACACAATGCTGTCTGAAAACTTTTCCAAAACCTCGACGTAAAACGTGAATCCCTATATGATACAATTGACTTAGGAACTCCATGCAAACTTAGAATCTCGACAATTAACATATTAGCCAACTTATCCAACGTATACGTCGTATGCATAGCAAGGACATGTGCACACTTCATAAAACGGTCAACAATCAACCATATCGTACCCTTTTTGGATGGTGTCAAAGGCAAACCCATAACAAAATCCATGGTGATCCTCTCCCACTTCCAATCTGGAATCTGAACAGGTTGCAACAACCTAGAAGGAAACTGATGCTCAGCCTTAACCCGTTGACACACCATGTAATGGGAAACAAACTCATCCACATTATTCTTCAAACCAACCCAATAATACAAATCCTTCAAATCTCAGTACATCTTTGTACTACCCGAATGCATAGCAAAAGGACTACAAAGGGCCTCAGTCAAAATAGTGCACCTCAACTCTGAATCATTTGGCATAACTATTTGACCCTTAAAGCACAAAACACCATCATCATCAAAATGAAAATTGTTGGATTACCATCGAAATATCCTTAACATGCGGTACCAACGAATCATCATACGGTTGACTCGTTTTAATCTTTGGAGACAAAGTAGACTTAAATTGAAACTTAGCCAACAACCTACCTTCTCGTGTTACACTTAACTTTGCAAACATCGCCCTAAGCTGAACAACAATCTTACGGATCAACGCGTCTGCTACCACGTGATCCTTCCCGGGGTGATACTCTTATATCAAATCATAGTCCTTAAGCAACTCAATCCATCTTCGTTTCCTAAGATTCAACTCCTTTTGAGACATCAAATACTTCAAACTCTTATGATCGGTGTAAATAATACACTTCTCACCATACAGATAATGTCTCCAAATTTTCAAAACAAACACAACTGCCACAAGCTCTAAATCATGAGACGAGTAGTTGTGCTCATGAACTTTCAGTTTCCTTGATGCATAAGCCACAACCTTACCATCTTGCATCAAAACATAACCCAAACCAACATAAGATGTATCACTATAAATACGAACTCCTTACCAGACTCAGGTTGAATCAGGACATGAGTGTGTGTCAAAACCTCCTTCAAATTCTCAAAACTATGTTGTTGACTCTTCGTCCACACATAAGGAACATTCTTTTGCAACAATTTTGTCAACAGAGCAGTAATACTAGAGAACCTATCCACAAAACAATGATAGTACCTAGCCAACCCAAGGAAACTACAAACCACCGACACTAACTTAGGTTGTTTCTAGTTAAGGATAGCCTCTATCTTCTACAAATCAACATGGATACCCTCAGCCGAAACCACATGACTAAGAAACATCACTTCCTTAAGCCAAAACTTATACTTACTCAACTTAGCATGCAACTAATGTTCCTTCAAAGCTTGCAATGTTAGAGTATGCCCAAAGACCAATCATAAGATGATTGTAAATGACATTTGTTTTTACCTTGTTCATTCATAAAGAGGCATCGCCATTATTATTTTCAGTTACAATTCTGCGTGCATAAATGAACTGAATTATAACAAAGTCCTTAGAATAATATGATTATTCTTAAATGTTCTTAGTCGAGTATTATTGTGGGAATGGACAACAATAATGTATTAAGACTAATATGTAGTTGATTGATGACAAAGTATTGTCATTGACATGGAGATGTCAAAATCAATACATAAGTATGTGTTAGAGAACGACATACTAGATTGACCTGCTATGAGCATGTTTCTCGGATTATTATGTGACAATCACAACATTGCTCATAGTGATAACTACATGTATGATCCTCATACTTGAGATCATCATTATTTCAACATCGTGAGTGACACATTTTGATACAGTCAAACGTGTGTCGTAACTGACTATTCTATAAAGAAAGATATTGGATATATCACAATCTATGTAGTGGGATATGGTTGATCAAGATAGGATTTGCCCCTCCTACATAATAGGAGTAACATTGTAGGCCACTTGATTGAGTGAGACTAGAAATGCATGGCCATGCTCGAATAAGTTGATATGAGATATCATAGTTATTCGTTTACAATAGTCTACTCAAGATATCAGGAAATATTAGATGGACTATACAAGTGTGATTGTTCCATGACTTGTGTCCATTCTAGATATAAAGGAAAAAAAGGATGTAATACATAAAAAAGAGTTAATCACGAAAAAGTTATGTCAAATCATGATTTCTTGTAACTTAGGTGACAATGACATATTGCTAGATGTCATTCATTGTTTGTAATATTAAAAATATTCTAATATTTACTACTAACTTTACATGAACCTACATGGTCATACCTGCGGTTGAAATGAGCATATATTAAACGAATTATATATGTACAAATTTGTTGTACACAAATTTAGTTAAATTAATATATATTTGATATATATATATATATATATATATAATTTAACTATTGGATAAATATTAAAAGAAAATAATTATTATAATTATTACTCTTTTAATATATATAAATAATATAATTCGATTTAAATTAATATATATTGAAATCCTAATTAAAGTTGAATTGGGATTATATATATTAATATATATATATATATATATTAAAATCCTAATTAGTTGAATTGGGATTATATATATTAATATATATTGAAATCCTAATTAAGTTAAATTGGGATTATATATTTAATATATATATATATATATTGAAATCCTAATTAAAGTTGAATTAGGATTATATATATTTAATATATATATATATATATATATTGAAATCCTAATTAAGTTGAATTGAGATTATATATATTTAATATATATAATGAAATCCTAATATGAGTTGAATTAGGATTTCAAAGGCTATATAAAGGCATGAGAGATCTAGTAATCATTAATGTTTTTGGAAAAATCCTCTAAATTGTTTAAAGAGTTTTATATGCTCGTTTCAATTGGGTGAACTACGTAGAGGTCAGAGCGTTATCGTTGCGGCTTAAGAATCGACATCATGGAATCGTGATTGGATATCTATCTTCTCAAAATTCAATGGTCTTACCGCCTAAAAAATAAATTCTAATCACCGCCAACACTCCTGGCGCTAACCCTTCATTTTCGTTTGGTAAGACACAACATTAATTAGTTTTCACTTGTTTAACCAACCAACATAAACAATTAAATGTTATTGTTTTTAAATTAAAACCTAATTAGCTATTAATCCCTAAATATCTACATTTACTTTAACTATTAAGGTTAATAGCTAAAGTAAAATTAAGTGTGTTTTATTTCTTAAAAATGTGAAGGAAGTTTTACAATATCTAAGTTTACTTAGAACCTATGCCTAGGGTTTTAGCAAACATACATGTACATATAAAATATACAAGGAAACAACTAAATTGCTTAAATTAAATTAAATAACTCAAAATAAATACTAAATTTTAAACTAAGGAATGGGATAATTAACCTTTATTTTTAAAGAAAATCAGAATTAAAGACCAAATTGGAAAGAGAACAAAGTGTAAAGGACAATTCGAAAGAAAAAGGAAAATTTGGTGAACAATTTAGAAGAAAAATGATGAAATTGAGAAGTTTGCAAACTGAAGATCCGCTATAAGAGATCCAGCAAAGAAGGGTGCGAGTTTAGTCCGGGTACAGGTCGATATATATAACCGAAGCTAGAAACAAAATCATTTTTGGTTCCCCTTTCAAAATGGATTAAACCAGCTCCCTTTAAAATTCTCTGAAGTTTTCTTCCTGTTCTTCATGAACTGAAGAACACAATGAACATCCATCGTGCCGACCGCCTTCCACCGGCGCCAGCCGCCGTTGCTGACGGTAGAAAATTCCCAGAAAACCTTTTTTTCTAGATTCTGGCGAACCCCAATTTACATTTTCATCCCCAGAGCTATATTTAAACCATTACACTCGGTGGCGCTTCGCAAAACAGAGGTAAAAGAACTTTTAAATTCGAAATATAACAACAAAGAAAAGAAATTACCAAAAATTTGCTTCTTATTCCTTTGAAACTAATTAGAAATGCTTACTACTCCTTAATGCTATACTAGAATCTAAATGATTTTTGTGTATTCTGCTATGTATTGTGTAAATTGTGTATGAATCTTGTGTGTTGTGCCTAAAATTACATGGTATTTATAGTTAAAAGAATGCTTGGTTTCCAAGCTTAAATCCCAGATATCTTCCCCATTTGCTCTTATCTAGGCTTTGATTTTAAGCTGGTTGCCCTTTTGCTCTGTGTCCTAATCCGATTGCAGCTTGATTCTTGCTAGGGCTTCGATTTAGGGAGTTGCTCCTTTGACGGTGCTTCTGTGTTGGGATTTATCCTTCTTTGTTTCCTTTCTGCATGTTTTTGATGACTTCAACGCCGGCGAGGAACGGTCTACGGTAGAAATGGTGCAGCCTCTATTGGACAAGGTGAATCGGCTACTAGAAGGTGAAGCGATGAGCGCGTGGCTGCCACGCACGAGTGATGATCCGCATGACCTTCTTTGAAGCGATCTAAGCTGTTGGATGGCTTATGGATCCAAGGGCAGAAGATGGTGCGGCGCTTCATCACCGAAGATTGGGGCTTCTGTTGTTGAATCTTCACCGTTGGATCAGATTTGATCATACGGTTCCCTATTGACTGCGCAAGGGAAAGAAAGAAAGGCATTAGGGTTCCGGCTTTGGTTAGCATTGGGTCGATCAGGCTTTTTTAAACATTCATGTATTTTAATTAAATGGGTTTTATACAATGGACTGTGTTTTTTATATTTTGGGTTTTATACTAACTATTATATTAACTATAACACTAACTATAACACCAATAAAAAATCTATATGACAATGATAATATTAACTACTATATTAACAATATTATATGACCCTAACACATAATAATACTAATTATGAAAACAATAATAATATAAAACATAAGTGAAAATTCTATGATAACACATTGCATGGGTTTTAGTTCAATAAAACACTGAACAATGATTAAAATATTATTCTGATCATCGTTTCGATCTCTGGTAACATACTTTGACCTGGTTCTCGACCAAGCCGAGAAAGGGGTGTTACACTTGTGGTACCAGAGCTAGAGTTTAGTCGATTCTAGGACTAAACCAAAGTCTATTGCATTATTATTATGTTGCTTTGCCACCTAGTTATTTATTTTGTATATAGTAACTTGTTGACTAACCCAATCTCTTTATATTATAGATATGTCTGAATCTAATGAAGCTTATATAAATAAGCCCGCTAACGACTCTTCAACTCATGATGAGGAGATAAGAGGAGAAGACCCTCTGAATCCACAAAACCCACCTACTTAGGTCACTAAGCCTGTAGCGCAAACTGCTCAAGCTGAATGCTATCGGAACATGGCTGACATGTTTAAACAATTTATGACTTCAATGAGAGCTAAGCAGACTATGCAACCTACCGGACCTGTTATCCAATATGCTCGAGCCTCTATTGATAAGCTATCTCAGCATCAACTTTATACCTTTATAGGTCAGGATGATAATCTTGAAACTACTAAGTATTGGTTGGATGAGCACAAGCTGGAGTGTGCCCTCGCGTTTCTTGCCAACAAGGCACTTCATTGGTAGGAGACCACTACCCTTACGGTCTCTGAAGAAGTTGTAACATGAAAGTTCTTTCTAGAGAATTCTAAAAGAAGTACATCAGCGAGTTTTATCTCACGAAGAGGCGTAGCCTCTTCCTCCATCTTAAGCAAGGTGGGCAACCTATCGACCAGTACATTTATGATTTTTGTAAGTACTACAGGTGTAGTGCCGAGTACATCAAAAAGAAGGAGGAGAAGTGCTGAATGTTCATTCCCGGGCTCAGTGACGAGCTACGCCCTATGTTCATAACATTGGGTATTACCAATTTCCAAGATCTTGTGAATCGAGTCAAGGCCACTAAAGCAACGTAGAAAGCCCAAAAAACTAGTGGGTCAGGCAAATCAGATAAGATATCCTAATATAATTCTCGACCTCCCAAGTGGAACAAGAAAGGGAAGTATCAAGGCCTTAAGCAGAATGTGTACCCATAGCCTTTCCGTTCAGGGAACATCGAGAGGCCACAAACAATGACACGATCTTTTGCTAAACGGCCTCAGTTGATAGCACTAGAGGCTCAAACCAAAGCTCTCAGTACCTCATTTACAATTATTGTCAGAACAGGAATATGCCAGGTCAATGTCGGAAACAGTTGGGAGCTTGTTTTTTACTATGGCGAGCAAGGCCACTTTATTCGAGGTTGTCCTCTCAATGCTACTAAGTCCACTACTGCACCAGCTAATGTTACAACCCTTGCTCAATCTTTTCGAGGCAAAGGAACAAGAAAAGGATTATTGGGAGCTACATAGAGATCTAGTGGCTCAAGAAAGACACCAAACAGGCAGGAATCGAGGGCCCCTACCATATATACCATGTGAGGAGCAGAGAAAAGGAGGATGATCCCGACATCATTGCAGGTACCATTGAATTATATTCGCATTCCTTTTATGCATTGATTGATCCTAGATCTACACACCCATTTATAAGTACCATCTTAGTTAAGAAGTATAAGTTGTCCTTTGAACCTATAGCATCAAGAATTTCTGTAACTAATCCAATGGGAGATTGTGTCATCGTGAACCTTGTCTGTAAGAATTATCCCTTATTGATTCAAGGGATGCCATTTTCGGCCAACTTATTGGCACTTTCAATTCACGAGTTCGATGTTATACTGGGTTTGGATTGGTTCAGTGAACATCAAGCTTGGGTAGATTGTAGCAAAAGGAAGTTATATCTTCGAGGCCTTAGTAAATAGAGCATCGTATTGATTAATTCAAGAAACCCTTCATTGTATGCCTTGACACTAGAAGCCAAGGATGAACCTCGATTGCCAAACATCGATACCGTGTGTGAATTCCCTAAAGTTTTTCCTAGGCGTTAGGCCGAACCGAGTGAGTTGCATAGGTTTGTTGTAACAAACCTGTACCAAATAACTCAAATTAGATCCATTTTTTCTTTTTATCTTATGTAAATGCATCTTTATAACCTAAGGTGTACATACTAGCAGCGTTTAAAAGCTCAAATGAATTGGGCAACGAATCGACATCTAATTGCGCAAATTTGCAATTTAGGGACCAAATTACAAATCTGGAAAATTACGAGGGCTTACTTACAATTGGGGTTACCAATCCTGAAATTGTTAGATTACATGCGTACATGTTCATTTTCAGCTAAAACGGATCATTAAATTACATCCAATTTGCATACTTGGATAAACAGGGATCAAAGTGAGAGAATCTAAAACCACATCACATCAACTAACATAACAAACTGCGTATCAGTACGCGGGACACCATGTTGATACCTGGCTTAATATTTCAGGCTCGTACCAATACCGTAAGTCATGTACTGATACGTAGTCTATTTTATACAAGGTTTGTACTGATACACTTCCTCGAGTATCGATACCCAGTTATTTTAGCCAAAGTCCCAAATTCTAGTATCTAAAACATGTATCGACACGGCTCACCTCGTACCGATACTCATGCCAAATTTTCACTTCCCAGACCTGATACAGACCCCGAGTATCGATACCGGGAGGCCTATAATGCCCAATTTAACTTGTTTTAGACTACAAAACAATACAAACTTGCACCAAACAACCTAGCATGCATTATAAACATCTTTGGCATATAAGGCCTTTATCCAAAACATACCAAACTAGCAAATACGTACTTTCGAACACGAAAGTGTAAACTATAGGCATGTTTCCTAAACATTTCGTCCAACATACTCGAAATTGAAACTAGGCATAAATCCATCAATCCACAACACAATCTAAACATCAAAGCAACAACCAACAAGATACAATCCTTGTAAGCAAGTACAACCAAAATAAAAATCCCCAAACTTGGACAACACATTGCCTTATTACCAAATCCATTAAGCTAAAACCATACTCAAAGTCAAATGGTGTCTTAGGATCTCCTCTCTCCAAATGCTCCCACAGTCCTCAATTCTCTGCAAAGAAGAATGAGAGCATAAGCAAACATATGCTTAGTGGTGCCACTCGTCTACATTCAACAATGCATTAAAAACATGAGTATAAAAGCCAACTCCTTTGAAACCCTTTTCAAAACATGGCATGCATAACAACCATATGCATAATATAGTTTTCCACTTCTTTCTCATATATAGGAAATTATAGTGACCTTTAAAGAAATTATTGTTTCATTAAACCACATCGAATACACAAATTTCTCGGAATGCTCACCTCCACCAAACCATACCTTGACCCAAATAGGCTTACCTCTATCCTACCTCAAGGTACACCATCAACTTGGGTAGCCTAGTTAAACTGAGTACCACAAGTGATAACCCAACAGCCCGAGTAGCCTAGTTAAACTATTTTCGTCAAGGACTATGGTGCGATCGACTTAACATATTATAGTGCACTTTAAACCCTATGGCATGCCAACTATATCTGATACTTTATTTTCATTTGTCACATAGCCAATATACACTTTTAAACACATTTACTTACTATTTTCCAAATGCATTTAACAAAACATTTCCATATGCAAAAATCACATTGCCCAAGGCAACAACCACATCCCATTTAGGAACCATTTCTCAATGCACTTAAGCATCCATCTACTTAATAAATCATTACATATCTTTTAAATGATGCATAAAATAGTAAGTAAATCAATCCATGCTTTTAAACCAAAACATGTAAATCAAGTCTCGTATCAAACCGATATTCAAAAGGCAAAATAAGGAAAACTTACTTCTGAGCTTAGCTAAGCTTTCTAGGCTTTAACTAACTCCTAAAGCCATAATTCAAACCTCTTTATAGTACCAAAACACATTTGCACTCACTGATGTGCAACATTTTGTTCGCCGTTGCATTCCAAACCCTCTAAATGAACCAAGTTCCACAAAATAAGCTAGCCCTACGTTGTTTTGGTAGCATAAAACTAGAGGCAAAATGCATTAAAATTTATTCTAATACCAGCCTACAATCATCCCCTGCAATCTCCACGAAATTGCACCCAAAAACCATTCGAAAACATCAAAAACTACTCTAATTGACAACCAAACGATCTTTAGCCACAACCTAATGTTTCTAGCCTCTTAACACTATCAAATATCATCCAAAAACATACCTAACACATCCTTATACCTTCAGCAATTAAGATTAAACCAAAACAGCCCCTAAAACTACATTAAACCTCCATAGAAAATAGCCAATCAAATAGTTTCGAGATTGATTACAAAAACCTCGTCTTACATTGTTTTTAAACAACTAAAATGTGATTTAACCCATTAAGAATCTCTAATAATTAACTCATAAATCAAGATTTTAGGCAAAATATCAAAAACACCAATTAATATGACTTTCAAGAATTAAATAGCAAAACTAGGATATTAAACATCAATTAGAAGCCAAACACTAGGGAATATCATTAAAGAACCTTTGTTTTTAAGAGAGGAATAGAAAATTACATTTGAAGACTTTCCACCACAATTTGACGTAAACTTTCTTTGTTGAATAAAGTGAAATTTAGAGAATCTTTTAGGAATCTTTGACAAGGTTTTGCAAAGCCATGAGAGAGGAACCTATTGGAACAATCCCCATTAAAAACAAATCAAAAATCAAAAATCTTGTGGAGAGAAAAATGTGAGAAAATGAGATAAAGTTTTTGAAGAAAACATTGAGAAAATATAAAATGAGGGAAAATGATTTTAACAAAACAATTAACCGTCAATTTGTTTTGTTAATTATGGTGGAAAACCGAAATAATGTTTTTAGGAAAATTAGTTCTCTAAAGATTCTTATTTTTGCCCCTTTTACAATTTAGTAATTAAAAATAGTTTTGTATTTATTACATTTCGGTCACTAAATCCATAATGTCATCTCAATTGATTAAACCGATTTCCAAATTCAACCTAAAAATGCTTAATATAATTATTAAAAAATTAAATCTTTAACCAAATTTTATCCCTTTTTGAAAAACCCATTTCAAAATATTTATTTCTCTAAACATATTTTAATTGCCAAACCTGGTTCCCTGATCTGAACCTACAACTAAACTTCCAAAAATCCTAAGCCCATTTTCGGAGCGTTACAGAGTGTCTCTAAACTATTGATAGACCTTATTGCTTTCAATTTTACTTGAGGAGAAGTAAAAACTCAAGTTTGAGGGTGTGATAGCTCTTTAAAGAGCATGTATTTCCTCTAGATTTATGGATTCAATTGTCCCTACATCAGTATTATATGAATCTATTTATGCATTTTCATGTTTATTTTCTGCATTTTGTCTAACTTAAGTCATAGTTGCTCTTATTGTAAATATTTCTGCCTTTTGCTATGTTTTCGTTGTACTACTAATGTCCCTGCAGAGGAAGTTTCACTAATGCAGCCAGTTCGACAATGCAGCGACCAGCTGTCCAAACTGCCAAGGATAAGGACGAATCTGCCAGCTGGATTTTCTGTTACAACAAATTGTGTACGTAAGAAAGTCACACAAATCACCTGAAGTACATGTGTCTTTACCTCAATAGTCTATAAAATGACACTTTTGGAAGGGAAGGACAATTCATGCGATATTGATTTTCCTATCATCTTCAACCTTCCGAGCTCTCCTCCCATGGTGGCTTAAACTCCATTTTAGAGATCCACGACGATGCAAGGCAAAAATATCTGAGGAAATGATGATTCAAGGGCTGGAACAAGGGGGAATATGTATTATATTTTATAAATCCTTCTAGAGATATATGCTTATTGAAGATTTTATTATATTTCTTGTCTTATTTGACGATGGTTTAACTTTTGAGCTTTGTATAAACTTGGTTTTTAAGTTCAATATTATCTTATTAGCTTTCTTCTTATTTCAATTGTTGGATCTGATCTTTGTTTACATGAGAATGTTTAACAATCATCACTAACGTTGAGAGATGCAGTGACAAGTCAGATTAACAATCCATTATAATGAGAGTTGAATGAAGATACAACGAGAGTTGATCCACTTGTTTAAGGATTTGTAGTTTTGATGAACAATGAGAGTTGCGGTAGATCTACATATTTGTATCATCAGTTGAGAGTTGAATAGAAGTTAGTAAGTGAGCTTAACCTTTTATTTTTTAAATGAGCCATCGTATATTGTTTCCTTGTTGCACTTAACAATTTGCCAAGCTGAACCAAGGGTATCTAGATCACTTAATATTTCTTCTTAGTTCTTATAATTGTTGATTCTTGCTACCACAATTGTTCTTACATTCAATACTTTATTTCTCGGTTACAACCACTATTACACTCATAATATTTTGATTTAAAAAATTACATGTAGCCATATAATAGTACGACTAAATACCTATCCTCGTGGGATCGATATCTGACAGATTTGCATTTGTCTTCTATACTTGCATCGGCGGTGTACGCTTGCACAGTTTGTGTGATGATTATTCACTGATCAAGTTTTGGTGTCGTTGTCAGGGATGGCGTTATTTGGTTTTTATGTTTCTTCATGCAATTTCGTTTCCTTAATCTAGTTTGTAGTTGTTTCTAATATCTTTTTGTTTTTTACTTTTATTCTTAATAGTTTTATAGGTGTTCTATGAAGTGCTACCACACCACTTTTTGTACCTGAACTAGAAGTTGAAAGGACTCTTCGACGATTGCTAGGGTAACTACACTAGATGAACCATCAACGATTGCTAGGGTAACCCCATCCATCATTGCCAGGCAAGACACAAAGGACAAAATCAAGAATCAATTAGAGATTAGATTTCCACCACCATTTCCATAAAGTCTAAGGATGCAAAAGTAAGAATATCAATTCAGAAAATTCCTGGACATCCTTATGCAAATTCACATAACCTTGTCATTGATTGAGGCTATCAAACAGATGCCAAACTATGCTAAGTTCCTTAAGGACATTGTCTCTAAGCGGACAGGGCTGAATGAGTTTGAAACAATCGTTTTGATAAAAGGGTGTATGGAAATGCTGAACAATTGATTGCCACCTAAAATGAATGATCTAGGTAGTTTCATATGCTATTGGCAACCACTATGTCGAAAAGGTGTAACACCCCTAAAACTGGTTTAGAAGTTTATCATATTTCTAGTGATCGGTATTTACCTTCCAATAAATAAGATTAGTCATTGGAATATTTGATTAAATGGATTTTCTAATATTTAATCCAATTCCTAAAGCATCAAGAATTAGTAACCAAATCATTAGATAGTGGAAGTTGGTGTCTATAGTGTAAGAGGTGGAGAGTTAGTGATGAAGTATGTAATTGGATCCTTAGTGGATGAGTCATCTATCGATGTGTATTAAACATATTTATCCTTCCATTTTGATTATGGAAAACAATGTAAATAGCCAAAGAGTGGCCATTCATTTCGGCAGTAAATGAAAGAAAGAGAAAAGAGACTTAATCTTATCTTCTTCCTTCCAAACAATCTTCATTGCTGGGAACCCTAGAATTTAAAGTTAAGGAATATGAATGGTCATGTTATATATGTTTTGAGATTTCTAAGTATCTTGGTTAAAGAATTGATGAATTCAATATTAACTCATGTTTAGATCAATCCGACATAGAAGGGCCGCCAAATCCATAAGGAAAAGCTAAATCGACTAACCAAGGGATTGTCATCCAAGAGAAATCTTAGCCTCAAAAACTTGGGTAAATGCAGTTTGAGTCTCGAGATTGGTATGGTACCATCCCAAATGCATTATTTTTACCTTGTGAATTATCAAAATCATTTTGTTTTGAAAGCTCAATTAGAGCAAGATTATGAGAGCTGTGTATGGTAAGCTCGGTAAGCTTATTTTGCATTCATGTTCGACGAGCATGTTATATGATATAATAATGATGTTTGATGCTATGGAAACTAAAGTTAATATGAACCATGATAATACTTTGAAATATGCTATGTCATTGATCTAAATGATCCACTTTGCCCAAAACTATGACATATAAATTTAAGGGAACTATTTGTCTATCTTTGAAAAAGGAATTATGAAATCCTTGGATACAAGTTAACTCGGGATACAATTGGCATGTTATATAATTGATTGAGCTCATGTGTAGGGTGGGTTACAACCCAATGGATTACGATCCTTATTGGCGATAGTATGAGGGATGTTGTATTTGGTCATTGGCAAAAGTTGGAGGGTTGGCCATTCTTAGTATTTGGCAACAATTGGTTGGGAATTCATGTATCCACGTGTTATTTGTAATGCAAGGAAAAATAATGGAAATTGATATGAACTATGTTATGTTATGATACGAATTATACTATGCTAGGATATGAACTATGTTATGCCTATGATAAGAATTATAATATGCTTAGGATATGAATTATGCTATGTTTGTAATATAAACTATGCTATGTTTACGAACCATGTTCATGAATCATGTTAGTGTAAAGAATGTGAATGTACTCATTGATTACATGTTAATTATTTGTAAACTACCTCACTAAGCTATATAAGCTTACGATGTTGCTGATGACTACATAGAGAACCATATTTTAGACACTTTTACTTGGTATATTGCATGTTTTCAAGCCCATATAGTTAAATTTAAGAGTAGTTTGCATGTAGTTATGGAGTTAATGGTAACTGCGCTTAATGTTATATATATTGATGCTTTTAATGGGAAAGGTAGTTGTTTTAGTGGTGCATGTGGAGGTATCATGCGACCCTAGATCAATTAAACAATCAAAGAAATAAATCTTATTCAAATCAGAATCGTAGTTCAATATTAATTACAAATTCTAGATGATTAGGGACCAAAATATAAATTTACAAAAATACAAGGACCTACTATAAATTATAGGTAACATTCTAAAATTAAATCCATTCCAAGCATACTTGTAAAATTTTAGGTCAAACAGACTTCAAAATCTCATTTAATTGATGATGGAAGGTCTTCGGACCATTTTGCAAGTTTTCAAACTATTTTTCATTGAAATAGACAAGTCCTTAAGGATTTTGCAAAGGTTTCGGAACATTTTCTCTAGTAACCAAAATTTTGGCCAAAATATGGCAATGGTTTCGAAACCAGACCCATAGTTATGAAACCTATCCAACAAGGTTTTGAAACTTGTTCAATAGGTTTCGATATCTGCCTACAAATCTGCAGATTTTTTGCACTTGAAAATATTCAAAACAATATCCAAATGACCTATTCATGCTTCTAATAAATTATGACCAAATCAAACGTATAAAAACACACTTGTACACTAAATTTCTACATCAATAGACCACTACACCAAAATATCAACCTAAAAGTCAAATATTTCCTAATAAATCCAACATGAAGAACTCAAATGATTATTTTATGCATATTTTGTCTTTTACATATTCGGACAAGTCAAAACGGCCTAATATGCATTTCAAACATTCTCAAACCATAGCTACATCAATATAACATCATTTGACCTCCAAACTCAAAATTCAACTAGCATCAACCACTTAAAGCATTTTAACATAAATATCATCAACAGTTAAAAGCATGAATCAACAACATCGAATCACTTCAAAACATTCTAAAAACATGGAAAATCATCACATCAATTCATCTTACAAATCTCCAAGTAAAAGTTCCACATTGCCTTATTACACATACTAAATGAAAATAGTTCTAAAGCATATTCAAAGGTTTTGATTTGTCTTATGGGTAACTCATGCATAAATTGCAGCTCTTAAAAGCTTTAATCATCTGAAAATATGAAAAGAGAGCGTAAGCGTATAATGCCTAGTGAGGAAGCTCAACAAATATTTCATCTATGAAATGCTAAAAATTGAATTATGGTACAAAAGCAAATCATCTACAATAAATCCTACACCAATCGAAATTCATCCCAAACTATTCGAAACTTCAATTAAACTTTAATTCACTTATTCAAATTCTAAACTCAACTTAAATACCTTCAAAAATCTACTCATACTGATACCCAACCATTAGGAAATCTTTAGAACACAATTCTACTCAAATTTTACAAAAACATCAACATAAATTTAATCTACTAAATTAATTCCGGGATTAATATTTTCAAATTGATTTTAGATTATCAATAAACATCGTGTTAATTACAAAGCCCAATAATTTTGGATAATTTCCATCCACTCAAATATCATATATTCACAAATCAGCAAAATCTAAATCAATGGATTTTTACTCAATTAAATCACAAGACACACTAAGAATTAAAGATTAAGGACAAAATGCATAAAAAAATTATTAAAGAACTTTTGCTTACCTTGGAAGATTGAAAATTAAGTTTTGAGAGTCCTTCTTCCAATACAACGTAAAACTCAAGAAAAAGATGAGAAAAAAAAAGCTCTTAGAAAATTATTGTTAGGAATCTATTCAGAATAAAAAAGAAATAGGAATAAAAAAGAAATATAAATTTTCTAGAAAGGTGTTTGACAAATATCTAGAGAATATGAGAAGAAACTTTAAGAAAATATTTTGGGTTATAAAATTTGATAACCATCAGTAGTTATCTCCAATATGAAGAGGGAAGAGCAATTTAAAACAAATAGATTATTTAATCTTTAAAGATTCTTACCTTTGTCCTTATTCACTTTAGTCACCAAAAACATTTCTAAGGTGTTACAAATTAGTCACCGTTATTTTAAAATTCCAAATAGGCTCTTTTTTAAAAGTCACCAAAATCAAATTAATTATTTAAAATGATAGTTAAATAATTTCCTCAAAATAATAATCATGACAAAATCTTCAAATTCGAATTAAAATGTAATTAATTTTTATCCCAAAATTAATCAATTAGCTAAATTCAACCTACAAACTCTAGCCAACCCAACGATCTATCCAATTCTCCTAACCCTTTTTTCGGATGTTACAATGTATGCAATTCATCAATTACTCAATCTAATATATCAACCAATGTTCAAGGTAACATTTTTACAAATCAATATACATTTTGAAAAAAAAAATGTATGTGTAAGAATATATATATATATAGGTATAAGTATAAATTTGTATGTTTGTATTAAAGTATATTTGTATATATGTATTTATATATATATATATATATTCATATAAAAATTTTAATTTTTTGAAGAACTTTTATAAAAGAATATATTATACAAATACATAACCTAGTATACTAGATTCAACCTAATAATCTATACAAAAATTAATGAAATTCAAAATAAAATAGAAAAATGGAATTTTACCTTGAAGAATGGATGAATGTGATGATGATGTTGCACTATCTTGATGATTATGTGGATGAATTTGGAGTTTGAATGAAAAATCCCAAGGGAATTTGATGGAAATCGATGAAAAGATAATTGAAATTGAGGAAACTAATTGAGAAGTCTTCTAGGGTTTGAGATTTTAGTTTGAGATTTTCTAATTTAAACTACCCTATTTACAGCCCTAAACTTCTGTGTATCGGTACGGTAATTCACGTACCGAAACAGTTCATACCAGTACGGACTGGCCGCACCGATCCTTGAAAACACGTACTCATACTAGTAAGCCAGTACCGATTCCCAAGATGAATCTCGTACTGGTAGAGGATGACTTGTACTTGTACTCTCTATAGCAAATGGTCAAATTTGGCAGCAAAGGACCCAAAACTCTAAATAATAAGTCCTTATATGCATGAATATGATGTATATACAATTATTGGCATACAAGTTCATACATACTCCCTCTAACTATTTGAATAAAAAAGCATCAAGGAATTTCAAAAAAGCATGGATTTCAAGCAAATTCAAGCAGGTTTAAAAGCTTACAAGGCTCTAAGGTTCAAAGAAAGTTGGTAAGATCTAACTCTCTCCTAAGAGTCCAAAAGCGTTCCTTATCTAAAGGCTTTGTGAAAATGTCGTCTACTTGATGCAAGGTATCTACAAATTCTAGAACTACATCATCTTTTAAGACATGATCTCTAATGAAATAATGTTTTATTTCTATATGTTTGGTTCTAGAATGTTGGATGGAATTCCTAGTGAGGCAAATGGCACTAGTGTTGTCACACTTAACTGGAATGGTACCTACATTAATTCCATACTCTAAGAGTTGTTGTTCATCCATAAAACTTGAGCATAACAACTACAAGTGGAAACATAATCCACCTCTATAGTTGACAATGGTACATTATTTTGTTTCTTAGAAAACAACAAAATAAACATATTTAACAAGTACTATAGGTACTCTTTCTATCCATCTTACTACCTTCATAATCCACATCCGAATAAGCATGCTAACTAAAGGATGAGTCTCTAGGATACCAAAGTCCTAAAGTAGGAGTATCTCTGAGGTATATAAAAATTCTCTTAATGGCATGTAAATGTGATTCCTTAGGGCATGCTTGAAATCTAGCTCACAAGCAAACACTAAAAAAATATATGGTCTACTTGCAGTAAGATAAAGCAATGATCTTATCATGGATCTATAAAGTTTAAGATCGACATATTTGCCTCATTCGTCTTTGTCAAGATTTGTAGAATTACTCATTGGAGTGGCTTGAGGTTTCACAGTCTCTAGGCCAAACTTCTTGAGCATGTCCTTCACGTACTTTTCTTGATTGATAAAGATGTCATCCTTATTTTGTTTGATTTGGAGCCCTTAAAAGAATGAGAGCTCCCCCATCATTCTCATCTCAAACTCACCTTGCATTAAATTAGCAAATTCTTAACAAATAGATTCAATAATAGAACCAATGTCAATATCACCAACGTATATTTGAACTACTAAGATATATTTGCCTTTTCTTTTAATATAAAGTGTTGTATCAATCTTCCTTTTGTTAAAACCTTTTTCAATAAGAAAAATTGATAATCTTTCATACCAAGATCTAGGAGCTTGTTTTAAACAATATAAAGCTTTTGAGAGTTTAAAAACATGGTTTGAAAAATTGGATCTTTAAAACCGAAAGGCTATTCAACATACACTTCTACATTTATATAGCCTTTTAGAAAAACATTTTTAACATCCATTTGAAAAGGCTTGAATTCGTGAAAACATGCAAAAGCAAGTAACATCCTAATAGCTTACATTCTAGCTATAGGTGCACATGTTTCATCAAAATCAATTCATTCTTCTAGAGTGTAACCTTGAGAAACAAGTCTATATTTGTTTCTCACTATGTTACTGCTCTCATCTAGTTTGTTTCTAGAAACCCATTTAGTACCTATAGTATATTTTACTAGGCCTGTCAACTAATTTCCAAACTTTACTCCTCTCAAATTGATTTAACTCTTCTTCCATAGCCATAATCCAATAATAATCATTTAATGTTTCTTTGATATTCTTAGGCTCTATGTACGAGATAAATGCAACATAATTGCGAGCATTTCTAAGAGAAGATCTAGTTGCTACCCCTATATATGAATCACCCAAAATCTTACCATTTTTGGCATAGTTGAACTCTAGGTTGAGATCTCTCTTTGGTCTATAGGCTTGTATCCAACTTTGAAGTAATAGAAGTTATTTGGGTTTAATTAAGTTGTTGGACCTTTTTGTAAAGAATAGGAATTAGGAGTTCCATTGAAAATACTGAAAATGCTGATTTTGGGCAAGGCATATCGATAAGGTAGGACTTGTATCGATACAGCCTAACTGTCTTAACTAACTTACCCAATTTAGCTTAGCTGTATCGATATAGCCATGTAGTGTATCGATATGGACCTCTATCAAAATTGTTTTGGTGACCAATTTGTAAAAATTAAAAGAAGAGGGTTGAGTCACCTACTATCTTGCCTCCCCTTACGTGAAAGTGATCAGAAAAGATGACCATTAGACATCAATAGTCAATAGTGGAAAAGTTTAAGAAAGATGATTGATTATTGGTTTAAGCAAACCCTTGCCTAAGGGAAACCCTCCCATTGGCTAAGTGAAAGGTGGGACAATGATTAGGGAAAATTAGATGGTTTTAAAATGAATAAGAAAAGCCCTCATCCTTGTTTTGAATCTCCCGTAAACTAAACTCATCCTTTGTCTTAAAACAAGCATACACCTTCATTGTTTTCTTCCTCCTCAAGCTCAAGCAAGCACCTCGATCCAATCCTTAATCTTTGCTTGATTTCAATACACCAATTGAAAGCTTGTAACTCAACAAGTAAAACCCATATGCCAATTTGATGAATCCATCAATCCTTAGAGTTTAATTTCAAGAATTAGGTCTTGAATGTTCAAGTTAAGCCCATGTGCTAAATGATCAAATTCCTTATTTCGATGTTGACTAGGAGCTTGGGTAAGCTTGAAAACAATTATGAATCATTGGTTTCGATTCTAATGTAATCCTTTAATTTTGGACTAGCTCAAGAAGTGGAGAAGGACCCCTCGTCATCTCCAACAAAAGCTAGGCACAAAAGAGTTGAAATCTGAGAGCCTTGAAAGCATCAAAATTCAAGGTGAGTGTAGTTGTGTCAAGGGATAGGCTAGGTGCCATCCCGTTGCATTTGTTTTATGTTTACAACTTGCATCTTGTTTAAAGGCTCAAGTAGAGCAAATCACATGTGGATTCTAATGGTTAGCATGGTAAGTCCTTAATGTTGCTTGATACGTTTGTAAGCTCATATATGATATCTGAACTATGTTATACATATGGATTTTATCACGAATATGCTATGATATGATATGTGGAGCCAAGGCTCAACTTATGATATGGCTTATGGGCACAATGTGAGTTTTGTGATAAATTATATAACCTTGGATACTTGTGGACATTGGATAAAATTGGCATGCCATAGGATTATTCGAGCGCATTAAGTAAGGGATTGGACTACGGTCCGGGGCTACGACCTATATGTGGGGAGAAAAGGTTGGATTGTGTAAGGGATTTTTGAGCTACGGCTCAAGGCTAAGGCCTATTTTTGACATATGTGGCGTATAAGGGAATCCGCGTATCCATTGGTTACTATGTCTAAGGAAATGATATGAATTTATGCTTTGCATTTGGTATATGAAATATGATAATTGACTTGAGCATGATCTATATATGACTAATGATGCACTTATGTCATTCACGCATGATTATGTGTCATCTATGCCATTAAGAACTTATTTGCATTTTTTATAACTACCTCACTAGGCTATGTAAGCCTAACATCTGTGTGTCTCATGCATTCCAGGACTTTGAAGAATTTTGAACTCTAATCATGTAGTTACGGTTATAAGTCACTCTCATCAACCATATGTATATTACATTTTGTTCTAAACTTCTGGTTGGGTGGCATAGGGCTTAGACATGTTACAATGGTCTATTTTGATATGTATGTAATGGTCCTAAAGTGCCTACGTGTAAAATGGGAAATATGATATGTTTACAAATTGATAAACTAGCTAATTTTGGCCTAAAGGGACTCAAAGGTAAAAACTTAGTAAACATATTTGAAATGTCCTAAATTTTGGTATGCTATTAGAATTATGGATTAATAACCTATTGGTAAAATTTCATGGCATTTAGACATCATTCAATAGGTTAATTCGAATAAAAACCAAATAAAATTTGTCATTACAAGATAGGTGTATCGATACGGGTCAAGCTGTATCGATACGGCCTTGCATATTTGGACCTATGAAAATAGAGCGTACTGATACGGGTCAAGCTGTATTGATATAGACCTCAGAATAAGGGTCTAGGAAGTAAATTGCATTGGTACGACCTTGGGGTATACCAAAACGGGTTAACCTTGGTGAATGTGTATCGATACAGGCTTAGATGTATCGATACGGGCTTGTCACCCTTAGTTCTGGAATTGAGAAATTTGTCTTAGCATACCGATACGGTCCTAAGTGTATAGTACGATGTCAGTTAATTATGTTAAAAGACTTAAACCATAGTTTTAAACAATTTACAAAATATTCACTAAATTTTAAAGAGGGTTAATCCGATAGGTAAATGACCTCCGTTAATAAAAACATTTTACACAGGAAAATAATTTATAAGTTTAATTGAAGGCTAGGAAAACAAAATTTTGATAAAGACCCTTAATTTGTAAAATTTACAATTTAGTCCCTAAATTCGAAAAAGTTTAAAATTGACCCCAAATTGAATAAGCTATTAATAAGTTAATCTGTTAGGTCTTAAAAGAAATTAATAAGACATTCCGAATAAGGTTCTGAACTTCGAATAAGCTTCTGATCTCTGAATTTGTTTTCGGTAACACTTTCCGACCTGATTCCTTACCGGGCCGGGAATGGGTGTTACAAGATCTCCCTTTTCTCTAGAGATAGCTCCCTGAAAGCATCTTGACATGGATCTTGTGGTTCAACCTTTGATGATTTTTTGTCTACCTTTGATGATTGTCTTTCACCATCATTGACATTTAAAATACCTACACCATCATCACAAGAATCCTTCCTCAGAATAGGGTTATCATCGAAAATAACATGAATAGAATCTTCAACCATTAAAGTTTTTTATTAAATACTCGATAAGCTTTAGAGTTTAAAGAATATCCTAGAAAAATACCTTTATCGCTTTTAGCATCAAATTTACCAAGATTATTTTTTCCATTGTTTGAAACAAAACACTTGCACCCAAAATGATGGGAATATCTAATGTTAGGCCTTTATTTTTGAAAAGTTTATAAGGGGTTGTTTTAAAAGAGGCATAATCATTACAAGGGTAATAATATAACAAGTGGTTTTTGTAACTTCAAACCAAAAATACTTTGGCAAATTGTTTTCACAAAGCTTGATCCTAGCCATTTCTTCTAAAGTTCTATTTTTCCTCTCAACAACCCCATTTTGTTGAGGGTGAGAGGTGACAAAAAAATTATGGCTAATTCCACTAGTGTTACAAAACTCTTCGAAACCAAGATTTTGAAATTCGTTTGCAAGGTCACTCCTAACGTGTAAAATTGAGTAACCAACATCATTTTGGTTTGCTTTTGAAAACGTGATTAAATTTTCTAAAGCTTCATCTTTAATACTTAAAAATAGAAATTAAGTAAATCTATAGTAATCATCAACTAAAATAAATACATATTGTTTTCCGCTCAAGCTCATAGTCCTAATAGGGCCAAAAATATCTATATTTATAAATTGTAATATCCTACTAGTTGATACATCATTAATAGATTTAAGCGAAACTCTTTTGTGTTTGTGATACATGCATGAGAGGAGTCAAATTACTCATATTGGACAAGAAGTTGAATTTGTTCGATGCAAACAACAAGGTCCAAAATGATTCATGCTTAGAAGGTGTGAAGAGATGCATTTTAGATAAGAAACTTAATCTATTTTGCAAACATGGAGCATCAGCCGACTTGAGATGACTTTTCAAACGAGATCCGAGCATATCTGGGTCAAGTTGTCTTCTAAAATATATACCATCATTCATTTACCTTTCCAATGCATCTTATAATGCATCAATAAGACATCGAGAACTCAAGATACGATCGTTTAGCTAAGATTGTGCAAGCAGAAAACTGGACGCGAGTTTAACTACAAAATTTTTTTAATTCAGCCCAAAAGATAATGTATAAAGCCTTAGAATGAATTAGACTGAGCCCAACCTAAATATTAATATTTAAATTATGTTTTTTATGGTTTTATATACTTTAGGAACTAGCCGCCCTTCTCCCAAGCTATTAGATCAAGTCCAATCGAACAGACCAGATTTCTTTGTTTATTTTATTCATTCTTAGCTTTAGATTAAAGTCATCCTTAACCTCTAAAAGGATGATGCCTCATTCATTTTTTTCAAATTTGATTGATTAAATAAATTTCTCCTTGGAGATACTTGTAAGAAAGTTCTCTTGTGTTTTAGAAACAAATCGATCTTAAAGTACTTTAGGATTTGTCATTGAGGATCTTCACACAATGGGTTGCGATTAGGAGGGTCTGTTAGAGCCGTATCATGGAGATTGCTTAGTCAATCTCAGCTAAGAGGGTTGTGCGGGACAACTATCATTCCATCGACATCTCCATCTTTTTCAAGAATTCATCACACCATAATCACGTAATACAAAACTAAATTTTTAGATTTGAATTATTTATCCTTCTACCTATCTTTTTCTATCTTTTATGTTTTATTCTTATTATTCACATTCCAATCTATCATCTTCTTTTGTTTTCTTTAACTTTTGTTTTTTATTTCTAGAATTTTAAAGAAATTCCAAAGTGTTGTTCTTAAAACTTCAAGAAACAATCACGAACTCTCTTTGATGAGTCTAGCGCATACAATTTCATCAAAATCATTTGGCATAAGATTTGGACAATTCACTGGGAAAATTTTGACATTTTGGGGTGAAAAATAAAAAAGGAGAAAATTCGCAAAAACCAAACAAAAGAATTTAGAGCCAAAAATTTCCAAATTACATCTACACCATTGGGGGAGTCACCAAAAAATATCTTAGAATTTTTTAACATCAACAACACCTCTAACGAAGTGGATCAAGTTGCTGCTCAATTCTAGGGTTTTCGATTTTTCTGATTTTCTTTCATCCTTAACTATTAGCTTTCATTTCTTTTACCTTTTATTGCTTCTTATACATGATCTAACACTTTCTTGCTTCTTGTGTTAGTAGGAAGAATAAGAGTTGCATACTTTCTTTCTTCTTGCAACTATAAATTCAATTGATGTCTAACTTTTCCTTGGATTCATAGAGACTTGTAAGATTCTTTGATAGGATTCCTAATGTCACATAAACCTCAACAACGTTCTACTCATACCAAATATGATTATTATTATTATGATAATTATGATAATTCTTATACTATATACGATCGTGATGGGTATGAAGAGCAGCATTCGATAAATGTTACATATTCTGGAGAAAAGAAACGAACAAGAGACCCTTGAATCCTTGGCCGATTGCATACAATTAACACAATTGATGGAACGCTTTGATGAGAAATTGCAAACCATCATAACAGAGCGGAATGTTCCACAAGAACCAGTGAACGCAAGATCCAAGGGTAAGGAAGAAATTTGTTCTTCTAAAAAATATGGGAAACCATTTCTATCGAAAGTTTAACCTTGCCCTATGATGAGGAAGAAATTATTTATCCTGAAGAACATAAGGAAGACGTTACCTTACCTTGTTATGAAGAAGAAGTTGATCATCATCAAAAGGCAAACACCTACGAAGGTACTCCACAATCTAAAGGTGTCAGGGATTGTTTTCATAATTTTATTTACGCTTGTGATTCCTCTTCTAGCATTGATAATGATTTTTAAGATAAGAATGAGTTTCCTTCTGATGAAACAAAGAACGATAGTAACAATACAAATAAGAAGCAACGTCTACATCACAATACAAAAGTAGACTCGGCACAAGGATCCTTCAAGATGAATTCTTATCCATGGTACATTGATGAAATTTCTTCATTCAGCGGTTTAGATTCAAGGATGAATCCATTTGAGGAGAAGGGGAACAATACATGCATGAGCAGGGTCAAATTACAAATATTGGACAAGGATTTTAAGTTGTTCAATGCAAACAACATGGTCCAAAATGATCCATGCTTAAGAGGTGTGAAGAGATGCATTTTAGCTAAGGAACTAAAATTGTTTTGCAAAGCTGGACCACCAACCAACTTGAGACGACTTTTCAAATGGAATCTGGTGTTTTTGGGCCAAGATGTCTTATAACAAATTAAATGCTATTCAGTTACCTTTCCAATGCATGTTGAAGCACATCAATCGGATATTGGGAACTCAGATACGTTTGTTTTACTGAAGACTATGCAAGAAGAAAACTGGATATAGGTTTAACTACGGGATTTTGTAAATTCAGCCCAAAAGCTAATATATAAAACCTTTGGACGAATTAGACTTATCTCAACCTAATTATTGACATTTAAATTATGTTTTCAGGGTTTTATATACTTTAGAAACCAACCACTCTTCTCCCAAGCCGTTAGATCAAGTCCAATCCAATGGACCACATTTCTTTGTTTATTTTATTCATTCTTAGCTTTAGGTTAAAGCCATCCTTCACCTATAAAAGGATGATGTCTAATTCATTATTTTTAAGATTTGATTGGTTAGATAAAGTTCTTTTTGGAGTTCATACTTGCAAGAAATTTATCTTGTGTTTTAGAAGCAAATCGATCATTAAGTTCTTTTGGATTTGTCATTGACGATTTTCACACTTCAGGTTGCCTAGTCAATTGCGATTAGGAGGGTCAGATAGAGCCGTATCACGGAGGTTTCCTACTCAATCACAGCTAGGATGGTTTTGCGAGACAACTATCATTCCATCGCCATCTCTATCTTCTTCAAGCATTCATCTCGCCATAATCACTTAATTCAAAACTGAATTTTCATTTCAAATTTGAATTCTTTATCCTTCTACCTATTTTTTCTATCTTTTATGTTCTATTCTTATTATTCATATTCCAAACAATCATCTTATTTTGTTTTCTTTAACTTTTTTCTTTCTATTTCCATAATTTTCAAGAAACTCCAAACCGTTGTTCTTAAAACTTCAAGAAACAATCACCAACTCTCCTTGATTGATTCTAGCGCATAGGGTGCTTCCACATCCACACCTATCAGTTTTCCTTTACCACATGCATCACCAACTTTATCTAGAGAGAATTTAATCTTACGCAAACCTCTTACTAGATTATTATAAATTATTTTTTTTTCTAAAACATTCATAATAGCATGTCCTAGTTTTTTATGTCATAACCAAGCATCACCCTTATCTATAGCAACTAAGCATAAATTAGAAAAATCAATATCATCTAAATGCACTATGTAGATATTTTCTATTCTATGACCTACAAGCATAATCATGTTAGATGTAATGCCAATAATTTTACATCCATTAGATTCAAATATGGCATTGTATCCTTTATCACAAAGTTTACATATGTGTTAAGTGTTCAAAAGTACTATTTTTATTACTTTTTTTATTCTTATTATTGCTAGACTTAGGCTCATATTAGTTGCATTATTAGTCATTCATGCATGTTTGCATCGTTTCCTTGGTGGACAAGCTTGATTTCATATTTTGCTCAATTTTGTGGAAAAAGATACTGCTTTGGTGTGTTTCTGTGTGTGTGTGCAGAATCACTTGCCAAAGCAAGGCTGGAACCAGTTGCCAGGGCAATGCATGAAGGAGATGCCGAGCTAGTTGCCAGGGCAATGCATGAAGAAGATGTCGAGCTAGTTGCCAAGGCAATTTTTGAAAAGGGATAAGATGATATGGTAGTCGGAATTGATGACTAGATAAGCCCAAGATGACATTGAGCAAAGCTAAATCCCAAAGGAGTTTGATTTCCATGAAGAGGTTAAAGAGAAATTAAATCCCAAGAAGATAGGAGAAGTTCTAGAAGGAATTTAAATATAATAAAGAATTATATTCTTTAAAGATAATTTAATTCCAACTTAACTTCCTCCTCAAAAAGACTTTGACCTAGCCCTATAAATTAAGGATCAAGCCGTCAACTCCAAGGGGGAGAGAAGAGAGAATTTTTGACAAGATCAAAGGGGGAGATTCCGACAAGGAGGCTTCAACCATTCTTCATCTTTTTCTTCTTTGTTCCATTAGGTTTATGCTAGGAATTCTTTGTTTTGTGTTTCTTTGGAACCTAGCCATGAACTAAATCTATTTGGCTAAGGTTATTGTGTCTTGTGGTTGTGAGAAACAATTGGATTTTGTTTAGATAATAAGAGTTTGCACTTTCAATTCAAGGTTTACTCATTCTTGATTCTTATTCTTGTTTGCGAGTGAACTGGGAGAGGATCTCGTAACTTCTTCTATTTATCTAATATCGGGAGAGTTAGATTCAAGAAACGAATGAGTATGGTCTTTATCCAATCTATTAATGGTGAAGATTAATCTGGCTTAGGGATAAGTTAAGGATTTCAACGACTAAGAAGAGCGCAAGATTGGTTGTTGTTTACCCTTGATTCACGCAGGGATGTATTATCAAGGCATGCACAAATAGCTAGAGTTTCGACTTAGGGATAAGAAGAAACCATTGAAGAACGCTCCACCGAACCTTGAAGTTGCTGCCCAGCCGCCCAAGTAGTTGCCTAGCTAGTCGCCCAGGCAACCATCGATTAGTTGCCAAGGCAACCCCGTTGTGCAAGTTACCACGATAACCTGGCCTATTCTCTCTCATTTAATTACATCTTCTTTTACTTATTTGCTTTCTAGTTTAGTTGTTAGTTAAAACTCCTACAATTTTCTACTTGTGTTCTTTTACTTTTTACAGTGCAAGAGATTAGATTCTTGAGGTGGCACAAATCCCTGTGGAGACAATATCTTTTATACTATAATTTGTGACATGTACACTTGCACAATTGCGGAGCACTTATTACGCGCAACAAGTTTTTGGTGTCGTTGCCGGGGATTGGCAATAGCAACTTTGTTTTTATTTTCTTGCACTTTTTATTTTTCTTGTTTAAGATTCAAATGGTTAACAAACTTTGGTTTTGCATTGGTATATGACCAGAGCGAGACCGATTACACCAGAATATCCCTTTGATCCAGAAATCGAACGAACCTTGCAAAGACTTAGACGAAGGTTAAGAGTAGGAATGGCTAATCAAGACGGCAATATGAATCAGGATGTTCCAGCATGAGGAGTGATTCTTGCACGAAATAGAACTATTCGAGATTATCTTGAAGAAGATCTTGATGGACTTAATCCAGGAGTTGTCACACCTGAAATTGAAGCTGACCACTTTGAGTTGAAACCGGTGACGTTTAATATGATCAACACAATTGGTCAATTTGGTGGCTCAGCAACTGAAGATGCACAACAACATCTTAAATCTTTCCTCGAGATTTGCAATTCATTCAAAATACAAGGAGTCACCCCTGATGTTTTACGACTAAGATTATTCCCCTATTCACTGAGGGATAGGGTGAAAGCATGGTTGAATAGTATTCCTGCCAGATCAATATGATCTTGGACCGATCTTTGTCATGACTTCCTTGCTCGATTTAATCCTACAAATTTGACTGATAAGCTTCGTAACGAAATTACTTCTTTTCGGTAGGAAGATGATGAATCCATGTACGAGGCTTGGGAGCGATATAGAGAAATTCTACACAAATGCCCCCTACATGGATTCCCAGTGTAGACACAAGTAACAATGTTTTACAATGCTGTGAATACACCAACAAGGATGATGCTAGATGCCTCGGCAAACGGCATACTCCTAGATAAGTCACTGGATGAAGCAATGCAAATTCTAAACAGGCTTGCCAAGAATGATTATCAATTCACATCTGCTAGAAGAGGAGGAGTTAGACGCCAAGCCACAATACATGAACTGGGATCATCAGACTCAATTTCGGCACAATTGGCCACTCTAACCAAGATGGTCTAGAACATGCAGAAACCAAACAACACACAGGAAGTCAAGGTAATGGATTCCTTTTGTGAGTTATGTGGTGGTAACCATGATTCTTCTGAATGTATACAGAATCCAGAATCCAGCTTTTATGTGGGAAATTACAACCGGAACAATAATGTGATGTCCAATACATACAATCCAGCTTGGAAGAAGCACCCGAATTTCTCATGGAGTAATCCTAACAATGCTCTAAACCAGAACAATCAAAATGCACAAGCATCAGGATTTCAGCAGAATATGCCATGGCAACAGTTGCCGCAGCAACAATCGACAACATCTAGTTCTTTGGAAAATTCTCCCAATGCTTTTATGTTGAAAACTGAATCTTATATGGCTGAGAATAGTAACTTCATAAAAAGAACTGATGCTTTTATTAACATGACCGAGATGAGATTGCAAAACCAAGAGGCGGCAATCAAATCATTGGAAAATCAAGTCGGACAATTTGCTCAAAACCTGAATACTAGACCGCAAGGAGGTTTACCTAGCGATACTGAAGTCGCAAGAGAAACTGGCCATGAGCAATGTAAGGCGATCACCACTAGAAGTGGCCAACAACTTAAAGATGCTCAAGCTCGCTCATCAAACAAAACTCCACAAAAAGATCAAGACGAACTCAACGGCAAAGCCTCAGACGCTGAACCAAGAATTGCCGCAGCAACCAGCGATAAGCATGCCTCAGCAATCGGAGACAATGATGCCTCGACAACCAATGATAGGCACGCCACGGCAACCCCAGTTGACAATGCCTCGGCAACTCCAGTTACCCCGGTAATGCCATCAATCAGGTTTCAGACCAATGAAAGGATCGAAGATATCCGACTTCAACCACCATTCCTACAAAGGTTGAAGCGACAAAAGCAAGAATATGAATTCAAGAAGTTCCTTGATATCCTAAAGCAAGTCTACATCAACTTGCCATTGGTTGAAGCAATTGAACAAATGCCGAACTATGCCAAGTTTCTTAAAGACGTGTCCAAGAGAACAAGGCTAGGAGAGTATGAAACAGTTGCCGCAACAGAGGGATGCATGGCCATGTTGCACAATCGCATGCCACCCAAGTTGAAGGATCCCGGAAGTTTCACAATACCTTGTTCCATCGGAAACCACTATGTCGGGAAAGCATTATGTGACCTTGGAACAAGCATAAACTTGATGCCTAAATCGATTTTCAAAAAACTAGGAATCGGGAAGGCAAGACCTACAACAGTTATGCTACAGCTAGCCGACAGATCCTATGTGCATCCAGAGGGAAAAATCGAAGACATACTAGTAAAAGTTGATAAATTTATTTTTCCCGCTGACTTTATTGTTTTGGATTGTGAAGCAGATGAACATGCACCTATCATTCTCGAGAGACCCTTCCTAGCAATAGGGAGAACCTTGATCGATATTGAAAAGGGAGAACTCACAATGAGGGTGAATGACTAGCAAGTTAAACTAAATGTGTTCCAAACACTAAAGCATGCCGATGATCTAGAAGAAAGCCAACTTCTCCATGCCACAGCAGAGTTTAACTTCGATGAGGAATTTAGTTGTCTCGGAAACTACATTGTCGATCAAGAGGAACCTGAGAAGTATGAAGAACCGATCAATGAGGAACAACAAGAAGAGGCAAATTGGTTAGTCAATCGACCAGGTACATACTTTGAACCACTGGATTACTCAGGCAAGGAAGGTAAGCTCGAAAAGCCCTCTATTGAACAACCACCGATTCTTGAGTTGAAATAATTGCCAGGAAAACTAAAATATGCTTACTTGGGAACCGATAATACATTGCCTGTAATTATTTCCTCTAAGTTATAGCCTGAGCAGGAAAAGAAGCTAATCAAAATGTTTATGGTACACAAGAAGATAATAGGGTGGACAATTGCCAACTTGAAGGGAATTAGCCCGGCAGTGTGCATGCACAAGATTTTGTTGGAAGATGATCACAAAGCTTCGATTGAGGCCCAGAGGAGATTGAATCATGCCATGAAAGGGGTTGTAATGAAAGAAATCATCAAGTGGCTTGAAGTCGGCATCATATACCTTATCTCTAATAGTGCATGGGTAAGTCCGGTACAATGTGTACCGAAAAGGGAGGTATAACGGTGGTAAGTAATGAAAACAATGAACTCATTCCAACCAGGACTATGATCGGTTGGAGGGTTTGTATGGATTATCAAAAGCTAAACAAAGCCACTAGGAAAGATCACTTCCCAGTACCCTTTATTGATCAAATGCTTGATCGTCTTGCAGGTAAACCCTTTTATTGTTTTCTTGATGGTTATTCAGGTTACAATCAAATTGCCATAGCACCAGAAGATCAAGAAAAGACAACCTTCATATGCCCATACGGTACTTATGCTTTTCGAAGGATGCCGTTCGGATTGTGTAACGCCCCGGCAACCTTCCAAAGATGCATGATGGCACTCTTTTAAAACATGGTCGAAGACTTGCTTGAGATCTTCATGGATGATTTTTCCATTTTTGGTAATGACTTCGACAGCTGCCTCGGCAATTTAGAGAAGGTGTTGGCAAGATGTGAAGAAACCGATTTAGTCCTTAATTGGGAGAAGTGCCATTTTATGGTACATGAAGGAATAGTGCTCGGCCACAAGATTTCATCCGAGGGAATTGAAGTAGACAAAGCCAAGGTGGATGTGATCGAGAGATTACCCCCACCAAGTTCGGTTAAAGGAATCCGAAGCTTTCTTGGACATGCAGGTTTTTATAGGAGGTTCATTCATAATTTTTCTAAAATTACTAAACCCTTGTGCAATTTACTTGAACAGGATAAAGTCTTCAATTTTGACGATTCTTGCACCCAAGCATTCAAAACCCTAAAGGAAAAGCTTGCCTCGGCACTCATTGTCGTTCCACCGGATTGGATGCTACCTTTTGAGCTCATGTGTGATGCAAGTGATTTCGCGGTAGGAGCAGTCCTAGGCTAACGCACAAGTAAGACCTTTCATGTGATATACTACGCTAGTAAAACTCTTAAGAGTGCTCAAGTGAATTACACAACAATGGAGAAAGAGTTACTAGCCATAGTTTACGCATTTGACAAGTTTCAATCCTATTTGATTGGTACAAAGGTAATTGTTCATACGGACCATTCAGCAATTAAATATCTATTTCCTAAAAAGGATGCCAAACCTCGTTTGATTCATTGGATATTACTTTTACAAGAGTTTGACATTGAAATTAAGGACAGAAAAGGAACAGAAAATCAAGTGGCCGATCACTTACCACGCTTAGAATGCAATAGGGAAGAGGATACGGATTTAGAGATATGTGATGCATTCTCGGATGAGCAACTGTTAGTTACCTAGCCAACCATAGATGCGCATGCCTCGGCAACCCTCGACGCTTGAGCAACTCTCGACGCGCACGTCGCGGTAACCACTGATACGCGCGCCTCGGCAACCATGGACGCGTATGCCTCGACAACCCCTGACACCTCTGCAACCATGGATGCGCATGCCTCGGCAACCCTTGATGCTTCAGCAGCTCTCGACGCACACGCCGCGGCAACCACCGATACGCACACCTCGGCAACCATGGACGCGTATGCCCTAGCAACTCTAGATGCACACACCTCGGCAGTCTTGGAAGTAGTCACCACGGCAGCACATACCTCGGCAATACCCTGGTACACAGATTTAGTTAATTTCCTTGTTTGTGGTATTTTACCTTATGGCCTTACTCACCAATGGAAGAAGCGGTTCTGCCATGATGCTAAGCATTACTTTTGGGACGAGCCTCTTTTGTTTAAACAATATGCAGATCAGGTTATACGCCGATGTGTCCCTAAAGAAGAGCAGCAGAATGTACTCAAACAATGCCATTCTTCACCCTATAGAGGACATTTTGGAGGAACACGTACCGCGGCCAAAGTTTTGCAATCCGGTTTGTATTGGCCAACACTGTACAAAGATGCCCAAGAATTTTACAAGCAATGTGATCGATGCCAGAGGACGGGCAATATCTCTAGACGACATGAGATGCCGCTCTAAAACATCATCGAGGTGGAATTGTTCGATGTATGGGGGATTGATTTTATAGGACCTTTCCCATCTTCATTCGGTAACCTCTACATTCTACTTGTCGTCGACTACGTGTCTAAATGGGTTGAGGCAGCTGCAGTTCCCACCAACGATTCCAAGACCGTGCAACGATTCTTGCAGAAAAATATATTTACACGGTTTGGGATGCCGAGAGCAATTATCAGTGATGAAGGCAAGCACTTCGACAACAAACTCATCGCCAAGATGTTATAACGCTTTGGTGTATCACACAAAATTGCCACGGCATATAACCCACAAACCAATAGGCAAGCAGAAATTTCCAACCGAGAATTGAAGGGCATACTCGAGAAAGTTGTAAATCCCTCTAGGAAAGATTGTTCAGTAAGACTGGATGACGCACTTTGGGCATATCGCACTGCATTCAAAACACCCTTAGGTATGTCCCCCTTCCGACTTGTCTATGGCAAAACATGCCATCTACCGGTGGAAATCAAACACAAGGCATATTAGGCAATCAAGACCGTGAATATGGATTGGGAAAGTGCCAGACAAAAGCATTTGTTGGACCTCAACGAGATAGAAGAATTCCGTGCACTCGCCTATAACAATGCACGAATCTACAAGGAGAAAACAAAGCAATGGCATGACAAGAAACTATTGCCGCGACAATTCATGCCAGGACAACTAGTTCTCTTATTCAATTCTCGGCTAAAACTTTTCCTGGGAAAACTGAAATCAAGATGGTCAGGACCATTCGAAGTTGTCAAACCATTCTCTCATGGTGCCGTGATAATCAAGTCCATCACTGACAAATATGAATTCAAAGTTAACGGACAAAGATTGAAGCACTACAACAGTGCCCATGTGGAACGTAACAAAGAAGTGGTCACCTTAGGAGATGCATGAGCATGCTCTCGTTTCAATATTTTCTTTTTATTTTCATTTTATTTTTAGGAGATATTTTATTTTATTTATTATCTTTAGTTTCAGGTTTTCTTTGTCTTCTTTTCTTTTCCACAAAAATACTCACAACCACCATGCTAAGGAAGTTCATTGCCGACTACTTGCCATGGCAACCATAACAGAGAATGCCCCTACAGCTACCTCAACAGTTGCCACGGTAACAGAAACTAGTGATGCCCAAGAAACAAAATGGCTTCGGCAACTACTGATGCCCAGGTAAGTGAACTTGCCTCGGTAAACATAGATCAAATTAAAGCAATGCTATTCACACGGTACCAACTACAAGCATTCAACCACCGACCGGAAAATGAATCAAGCAAACAGCACGAAAGAAACTTATCACTCGAGGTGACGACCTCTCCGACTAACTCATTTCATTTAGCTTCTTTTAAATTTTGTTTCACTTTTACATGCATTGAGGACAATGCCTCACTCGAGTTTAGGGGGTTGTTATTAGTTAGTTACCATGTTTAGTTGCATTCATCTTAAGTATTGCATTTAGGATACATAAATTGCTTGCCATGCCTTTAGTTGGAACAAGAATTGCCTAGATTTGATGAATATCCGATGATGACTTTGCCAATGTACTTAATTGATAGAACTTTTTATTATAGGATAAACATGGAAACACTTAGAATCGTACTATGACGCTAAACTTGATGAAACACTGTGCGGCTTGATGGATTTAAGGAATTCTAGCGAACTTAGGTTGATAGTTAAAAAGTTAGGGGATTAGAATAAAAATTGGATGAATACTAGAGGTGCCCGAAATTGGATCTAGTATGCGCTAAAAATTGATTGCTAGAGGTGCCCGAAATTGGCTCTAGTATGTGCTAGAAATTGATCCCTAGAGGTGCCCGAAACCGGTTCTAGTCGAATAAATTAATTAACTTAAGAAAACTAAAAGAAAAACACTAGAGGTGCCCGAAATTGGCTCTAGTTAAAACATGTTAAAAGAACCCAATGAAGTAATTTGAAAACCTCGTGTTTGCATAGAATCCGAAAAATCAACTTGCACACGACTCCGCACACACTCACAAGCATTATAGTTTGATTTCGAGTAACTCATAAGTTGTCCGAAAAATGAAAAGCCAATCATACTGTGTGCCCCGGTTCTGAGAATTCAAATCAAGTTCAAAGCTAAGTTTGTGAAAATTGAAGTCTTGGCGGGTAGTTATTAGTTTGCATTGCTTGAGGACAAGCAATAGTTCGAGTTTGGGGGTGTGTTAACTGTTCAAAAGTACTATTTGTATTACCCTTTTTATTCTTATTATTGCTAGACTTAGGCTCATATTAGTTGCATTATTAGTCATTCATGCATGTTTGCATCGTTTCCTTGGTGGACAAGCTTGATTTCATATTTTGCTCAATTTTGTGGAAAAAGATACTGTTTTGGTGTGGTTTTGTGTATGTGTGCAGAATCACTTGCCAAAGCAAGGCTGGAACCAGTTGCCAGGGTAATGCATGAAAGAGATGTCGAGCTAGTTGCCAGGGCAATGCATGAAGGAGATGCGGAGCTAGTTGCTAAGGCAATTTTTGACAAGGGATAAGATGATATGGTAGTCGAAATTGATGACTAGATAAGCCCAAGATGACGTGGAGCAAAGCTAAATCCCAAAGGAGTTTGATTTCCATGAAGAGGTTAAAGAGAAATTAAATCCCAAGAAGATAGGAGAAGTTCTAGAGGAATTTAAATATAATAAAGAATTATATTCTTTAAAGATAATTTAATTCCAACTTAACTTCCTCCTCAAAAAAGACTTTGACCTAGCCCTATAAATTAAGGATCAAGCCGTCAACTCTAAGGGGGAGAGAAGAGAGAATTTTCGACAAGATCAAAGGGGGAGATTTCGACAAGGAGGCTCCAACCATTCTTCATCTTTTTCTTCTTTTTTCCATTAGGTTTATGCTAGGAATTCTTTGTTTTGTGTTTCTTTGGAACCTAGCCATGAACTAAATCTATTTCGCTAAGGTTATTGTGTCTTGTGGTTGTGAGAAACAATTGGATTTTGTTTAGGTAATAAGAGTTTGCACTTTCAATTCAAGGTTTACTCATTCTTGATTCTTATTCTTGTTTGCGAGTGAATTGGGAGAGGATCTCGTAACTTCATCTATTTATCTGATATCGGGAGAGTTAGATTCAAGAAACGAATGAGTATGCTCTTTATTCAATCTATTGATGGTGAAGATTAATCTGGCTTAGGGATAAGTTAAGGATTTCAACGGCTAAGAAGATCGCAAGATTGGTTGTTGCTCACCCTTGATTCACGCAGGGATGTATTATCAAGGCATGCACAAATAGCTAGAGTTTTGACTTAGGGATAAGAAGAAACCATTGAAGAACGCTCCGCCGAACCTTGAAGTTGCTGTCCAGCTGCCCAAGTAGTTGCCCAGCTAGTCGCCCAGGCAACCATCGATTAGTTGCCAAGGCAACCTCGCTGTGCAAGTTGCCACGGCAACTGATTTGCCCTTGCACTCTTTTACCAAGACGATCCAATCGGCTATCACACCTCAACTCACGATAGCCTGGCCTATTCTCTCTCATTTAATTACATCTTCTTTTACTTATTTGCTTTCTAGTTTAGTTGTTAGTTAAAGCTCCTACAATTTTCTACTTGTGTTCTTTTACTTTTTACAGTGCAAGAGATTAGATTCTTGAAGTGGAACCAATCCCTGTGGAGACGATATCTTTTATACTATAACCTGCGACGTGTACACTTGCACAATTGCGGAGCACTTATTACGCGCAACAATATGCTTAAAAGATTATGTTTTAAACTGTTGACATAAAAATGTTTTCAATGAGTATAGAAGAGTGATTTCCAGTAGAGTCAATTTCTTCAATAAGGCCTCTAGAGTTGTCACCAAAACTCATCGCTCCTCCACTCTTTGGCTTTAGCTCTATGAACGAATCTTGTCACCGGTCACCTGAACATTCACTATCAAGGTACCACAAATTTGAACTTGCATTTTGGGCCTTGTAGTAATGCTCCTACAAACATAGAATTATGTCTTGATTTTTGGCACCCAAATTCTTTTGGGTCCATAAGTATTAGCTCCTAAAATTTGCATCCCCTTAGGGATCTATTAAGCAATTAGGTCATTGTTTTTAGTGGCAATGAGTTCCTTAAAAACCCAAACACTCTTAATTACCTTTGTATTAGAGGTTTTATGGGGCCCTCTATGTTTGTAACCATTAAAGTTTCTCTTTACATAATTGAACTTTGAATTTTCCCCCTTTTTCAAAACGTTTAGCTCTAACTTTGTTCAAAGAAACTTTAAGATCATCAACCTCGTTTTGATGATCATGATGTACTCTTGAAAGTAGGTTATGCAAGTCTTGGTTTTTCTTTTCAATTCTTTTTGCTTTTGCTTGCATATCCTCACACTTTCTTTCAAGTTCCATTTTAGCTATGGATAAAGAGTCATTTTCATCTTTCAAATCCAAAATGGTTTTTTTATTTTTCAAAATAGACTCTTTAAATTCCAAAACCAACTCATCATATACCTCTTGTAATCAATCATATACCTCTTGAAGCTCATCAAATGTAAATTCAAATGAATATAGATTAGAGGTTACCTTAGGATCTTTCTCAAGTTCCATAAGACATAAGTTGACTACCTCTTGATCTTCCTTATTGGATGAGTCTTCATCACTCCAACTGCCCATGTGAGCTTTTTCTTATTCTACTTCCCAAACCTCTTATTCTTTAATTGGTGACACTCGAATTTGATGTGACCTAGCTTCTTACACTCAGAAAATGATTTGGTCTTTTTCCTTCCCTTTAGGATCATTCTTGAAGCCTTCTTTTCTTTGAAAATTTTTTAGCCTTGTAGATCTCTTGGAAAGCATAGCCATTTCTTCACCTTCCTCTTCAATAGAATCACTCTCCTCTAGGTGGATTTGAGAGAGATTCCAACTTTCTTCTTCTCAACTTACTTCTTTTCATCCTTCTTCTTCTCATCTTCTTTTTTGTCCTTGCCTTATTAACTCATGAGTGAGCAAGGATCCAATGACTTCATCTATCTTGAGGACCATGAGATTTTTTATCTTCAAATATGGGCGTCTTCTTCGATTCCCATGATTCAAGAAGATAGTAGTTTAGCTTTTTGTTAGAAGGCTCAATCGATCAACTGAGTAGCCAATAGGGGTGGATTTGTTTTAAGGTGATAGTGGTGGAAGCAATAGGAATTAAAAAATTGACACAATGATTTATACTGGTTTAAGGTTCTAACCAAGCTCTACATCCACTACCTTAGCTTCCCACTAAGGATTTCCCAAAATTCACTAAGAATTTCTTCCCTTTTTCTAGGCTCAAGATGAAACCTTTACACACTTAAAGCTTCTACCCCAAAGTTTTGATAAAACCCTCTCTTTACAAGAGAACAAATAGTAGAAAACTAGAAAACCCTCTAAGGTACAAAATTTGCACAATTAAGCTCACTCACCCAAAGCATAACACTTTAGCATATATGGCAATTAAGTTCACAAGTGTGTTCTACAAAGAAAATTTACAATTAAGTACAAAAACACTTCCTCTTAAACATAGAATGTTGGCTTGTTGTTTCTTGTTCTTCTATGGATGCTTGGAGGTGTCTTTTAAACCTTCTAACAACTTCATGGCCATTTCTAACCGTTGGGGGTTGTTAAAAGCCATTGGAGACAAATTCCAACCATAAATGCAGTTTTGGACACTCCGGTATCGGTATGTGGGACTCTGGTATCAGTACCTACCTTAAACAGAAAGAGCCGTTGGAGCATTTATTACACAGTGGTATCGGTACTAATGCATGCGTATCGGTACAAACCCATTGGTATCGTTACGGCTGAGGCCGTATCGGTACGAACTTTGGATACTAAAATTTAGAAAACTTGGGGATGAAAATTTGTATCGGTACTTAGAAATCTATACTGGTACGAGTACTTTTGGGTATCGGTACGGGCCAAACCGTATCGGTACTTAGTGCCAGTTTTTGACATTTTGGCTATTGAAAATCATTTAAAATATGTCAAAAACCAAGTTTATGGACTTTGAAATATTTTTGCAAATTAGTTTAAGTCCAAAAACATTTTTCATTAATTTATATCAAAATCAAATAGGTTTATCAATCTCCCCCATTTTGATATAACGAAACCACTTGAAAATTGTTTTTGTGAAAACTCCCCCTTAGGAAAATGTTTTTAGAAAAAGAGAACATTTTGAAAATATTTAAAACTCTCTTTTTTTTCTTTTGGAAATTTAATTTTTCAAACCATCTCTCCCCTTTTTTGTTATATCAAAAATAGTTTCAAAACTAAGTTTAAAATCATATTAAGTTTAAAAACACCAATTGTTGGAAAATTTAGTATCAATTGATATTTCCTATCAATTATTGGTGTAAGATAACATTTGGAGAAAAAAATCCAAAAAAATTAACATGAAAAGAATTTTTAGAAAATGGCTCCCCCTTACACAAGTATCAAGCAGATAGTTAGTCCAACAATTCAGGATAAAAGCATTAAATTTCAAATAAATAAAACAATTAAACAAACAAATTAATTTAAACATGCCATTAATGAAAGCAAATCATTAAGCATACAAGGCATGGCAAAAAGGGTCAAAATAGTCCTTTTTCTGTGTGTACCGGTACAGTGGAAGCCATATTGGTACAAGGTTGAAGGTCGTATCGGTACGGTAAGGGTCGTACCGATACTAAAGGCACGAAAATAGTAAAAATGCAACAAAATCAACTTTAAAGACCTTACAACTTAATTAAAAGTTTATATAAAGGCTCTATAAAGTCTTAGATATGCATTTGATCATTTTTGCCACAAAACAAAAACATGTTTCTTAAGATAGCACATTTAAATATACAAAAGCATGAATTTCACCAAATTCAACCAAACATTACAAGTTTAAGGCCAAAAACATAAAAATCAAGCATAAGGACCAAAAACATGTAACTCATGCAATTTGAGACTCCCCTTAACTATATGCAATTATGCACAATATGGAGTCATACAAAACATGCTTAGATCAACATCAATATTAGACATGGAAAACATATGATCAGGCAAAATTGCAAGAAAATAAATGTACCACTTAAACCAAGATAGATGTTAAGCCTTCCTTCTTCAAGTTTCCTTCCTTCTTTGTATGTCATGAGCTTCCAAGATTTAACTTTATTCATCAATGGCTCAAGCACACCTACAAAAAAACAATCAAATAATTTTTTGTATCCAAATTGCTTTGGATCCAATAGAGTTAGTCCCAAAAGTTTTAGTCCCCTTAGGAATCCATTTTTCAATTTTATCCTTTATCTTTGAAACAATGAGTACTTTGGGGACCCAAATGTTTTTAACACATTTTCATTCAAAAATCTAGGGGAACTAGATTGTCTTTGATAAAAACTTGTTTTAACAAAATATGATTTGGAGCTAACTTCAACTTCACATTTTTGAAAAAAAATGTTAAACAAATTCTTTTTGAGGTCATCAATTTCCCTTTGATGATCCTCTTGAACTTTTAGGAGCAAGTTTTGTAAATTAAGGTTCTTTTGTTCAAAGTCTTTAAACCTTGCTTCAAGTTCGAGATTGATTTTAGAAAGCAATTCATTTTCAATTTTCAACTTTGAAAACAACTTTTTGTTTATAGAAAATGAATCCCTGAATTCCAAAACCAGCACATCATAGGCTTCTTGTAACTCATCAAAAGTATGAGAATTTGAACAAGATGTGTTAGAAGTTACCCATGAATCTTCTTTGATGGCCATGAGACAAAGCTGAGCTACCTCATTTTTGGTGGAGTCATCTTCATCACTCTATGTAGCCACATATGCCTTCTTCTTATGGTTTGATCCCTTCTTGTTGAAACGAGGGCAATCGTACTTGGTATGCCCTGGCTTCTTGCACTCGAAGCATATAAATGGGATCCTTCCTCTTCATTCTCAATTCCTTTCTTAGTTCTTCCTTATGACACTTCATGAATCGGGCAAATTTCTTGAAGAGCTTGGCATCTCTTCTTCTTCATCTTCACTCTCCTCTTCACTAGATTCTTCTTGTTGGCTTGAGAAGGATTTGAAAGCAACAACATTCACATCAATGCCTTGCTCGATCATCTTCTTCTTCCCTATCTTTTTCTTTTTTTTCTTATTCTTCTCTTCTTTTCTTCATGATTTCATGAGTGAGAAGAGACCCCCAAGAGAGCATCGAAATTCAAGGGCTTGAGATCCTTGGCTTCGGTGATGGCGATCTTCTTTGAGTCTTATGACTCGAGAAGAGAATAAATAAGCTTTGGACAAACTTGTCTTCTAAAATGATTTCTACATAGCCTTTAAGTCCATTGACGATGATGGAGAATCTATCGAACATCTTGGTGATGTCTTCATCCAGTTCCATCTTGAAGTTATCAAACTCAAGGTTGAGAAGACCAATCTTGGTCTTATTTACTTCATTGGTTCCTTTATGAGTGACTTTAAGCTTGTCTTAAATTCCTTAGCACTATAACAAGAAGATACTATGTCATATTTTTCTGGGCCAAGTGCACAAAATAGAATGTGCAAGGCCTTTCCATTAAGCTCCATCTTTTTGCGATCATCCGCACTCTATTTTGCCTTTCTTCTTTGTGGAATGAACATGCCATCAAGAATAATATCCCAAAGACGATAGTCTTTGGCTCTCATGAAGAACATCTTATATTCTTAAATAGGAGTAATTGGTCTCGACAAAGAAATGTGGCCTATCGATGGATTGCTCCATGATCTACAGTTGATGTAGAATGGTAGAGCTCCTTAAGGATCGACTCTTGGATGTTAATCTGATGAAGATACGAAGCTCCGATACTAATTGTTAGGAGGCTCAATCGATCAACCGAATAGCCAAGAGGAGGGTGAATTTGTTTTAAGGTGATAGTGGTGGAAGCAATAGGAATTAAAAAATGACACAATGATTTATAGTGGTTCAAGCTTCTAACCAAGCTCTGTATCCACTATTTTAGCTTTCCACTAAGGATTTCCCCAAATTCACTAAGAATTTCTTCCCTTTTTCTAGGCTCAGGAGGAAACCTTTACACAATCAAAGCTTTGAGAAAACCCTCTCTTTACAAGAGAAAAACTAATAGCAAACTAGAAAACCCTTTAAGGTACAATGTTTGCACAATTAAACTCACTCACCCAAAACTAACACTTGAGCATATAGGACAAGTAAGCTTACAAGTGTGTTCTACAAAGAAAATTGACAATTAAGTACAAAAACACTTTCTCTTAAACATAGAATGTTGGCTTGTTCTTTCTTGTTCTTCCATGGATGCTTGGATGAAACTTTTAAACCTTCTAACAACTTCATGGTCGTTGCTAGTCGTTGGGGGTTGTTAAGAACTGTTAGAGACATAAATTTCAGCCATAAATGCAGTTTTGGGCACTCCGGTATCGGTTAATGGGACTCCGATATCGGTACCTGCCTTAAACAGAAAGAGTCAATAGAGTTTTTATTACATAATGGTATCGATTCTAATACATGTGTATCAGTACAGACCCATAAGTACCGGTACCGCTGAGGCCGTACCAATACAGTTTTTGGTTATTAGAATTTAGAAAACTTGGGGATGAAAAATTGTATCGGTACTCGAAAATCCATACCAGTACGAGCACTTCTGGATATCAGTATGGGTCAAACTGTATCGGTACTCAGTGCTTGTTTTTTACACTTTGGCTATTGAAAATCATTTAAAACATGTCCAAAACCCTTTGAAAACATTTCAAACATATTTTTCAAATTTATGGACTTTGAAATATTTTTTCAAATTAGTTTGAGTCCAAAAACATTTTTCATTAAGCTATATCAAAATCAAATAGGTTCATCACTTTCTTACAAGCTTCTCTTCCGAAATTACTTCTCCATAACCTTTCAATCCATTGAAAATAATAGAGAACCGATCGGACATGAATTTGATATCTTCATTCGGATCCATCTTGAAGTTCTCGTAGCGAAGATTGATGAGGCTGATCTTGGTCTCTTTTACTTCATTCGTTCCCTCATGAGTCACTTCAAGTTTGTTGCATGTCTCTGTAACGTTGAAGGAAGATTAAACCTTTTTTGTATTTTTCTGGGCTAAGTGCACAAAATAATATGTGCATGACTTTAGCATTGATTTGGAACAACTTGTTTTCTTCATCGCTCCAAGTCTTCATCTCGGTAGATAGAGTGTAGCCTTCCATGATTCTCTTCCAAGAACCAAGATCAAAAGCTAGGATGAATAGTTTCATTCTATTATTCCAATAGGCCTAATTTGCTCCATTGAAGAATATAGGCTTGTTGGCAGGTTGGGAGTTACTCCAAGACTCAAAATTTGACAAGGAAGCCATGAATGACTTTGATGTCGATTCAACTCTTCTAGGATCTTCTCAAATGGTTGTAAGACCTTCAATTGAGCCTCGCTATGATATCAATTGTTGAGTTGATCTAACAATCGAAATTGGCCAAGAGGGGATGAATTGCATATTTAAAAAGATTTGAAAGGAAAGAACAAGAATAAAAATTACAAGAGAGATTTAGAGTGGTTCAACTCCCTGAATGGAGTCTACATCCACTACCTTAACTACCCCACTAAGGATTTCACAAATTCACTCAATTTGTCTTTCCTTTGAGGACAATGAGTAACCTTACAACACTCACCAAGATTTATACTCCAAAATCTTGTAAGACCATTTCACAAAGACACAAACAAATAAAAAAACTCGATAAACCTTATTATGTAGATGTTTGCACTAATTTAGCTCTCTTACACCCCAAACATTTGAAAAGAATGAATACAATAAGAACACTAAAGTTTTTTTACAAGAAAAATATGAAATGAATCTCAAGTAGACTTTGAATATTGCTTGAATGCTTTTGGATAGTTGTCTTGTTGTTAAAGAATCTTTGGAGACTTGTTTTATATCCTCTCATTGATTTCTAACCGTTTGGGTAGTTGGGGAATTGAATATAGCCATTGACGGGTATTTTTCCTGTAATAAATATTGTCTAGCAACTATGGGTATTGGTATGCGAAGACTTATATCGGTACTTGCCTAAAGAAGAAATAGCCATTAGTAATAGGGCGTACCAGTATGTAAGGTCACATATTAGTACAGAGTAAAGGGTACCGATACTTGAAAGGTTGTACCGGTACTGAAATTGCTCAATTGAAATTTTCTGGAGCTTTGTGCTTTGGTACGCTTGAGGTCATACCAGTACTCAATGTAAAAAATATGCAATTGTCATCAGACTGTATCAGTACGAGGTTCACCATACCAATACTCACTAAGTTGAACAAATTCAAGGGCTCCAGGGCGTATCGGTACAGAGTCCACCGTACCAGTACTGACCAAGCATTTGTAAAGAAATAATTAAAGGATCGTACCGGTACACCAAGGGTTGTACGATGCTCATTAACCATTTTGGAAAACATATTCAAAAATCTGTAGCGGTACACAATGGACCGTACTGGTACTCACTAACCAGAATGGTCTCTTGAGTACCAAAATTCTTAGAAAAACTTAGGAAAAATTGAACTTTTAAAAGTGGATTGACTTATAAATAATTTTAGCTTTAAAGTTAGTCAAATTTGTTTGAATGGTTGTTATTATGTGAGTAATTTCAAATACCGTAAAATTTTATTTATTATTTTAAAATATTTGTTATATCAAAATCATAGATTTAACAGGAAGTATAATTTTGGTTTTACTTATACTATAATATAAAAATGATTTTATTGAAAATATGTTTAAGGAATATTGCTAGACTTATTATAATAAAAAAATAGTCAAAGATATATTTTTAAATTTTGATTTTTTATATTTATAACATTTTGATATTTTTAATTTTACATTTTTATTTAATTTTTAATTCATTATAGTGTTTTATTTTATTTTAGTAATATTTAAATATTATTTAGATTTTTTAATTTTATAATTTCTTAGTTTTTAGCTTAAAGATGAAGTAAGTTATTGAAATTCCAATTAAAATTAATTATGCTCATGAGCTTGGCAAAAAAAATAATTATACCCTCAAGCTCAATTGAAAAAGTCAATTTAGCCCTTCTGCCACATCATGATCACACTTGTACTATCATATCAGCATCGTGGATCGGCTCGTCCGTATGGTGGACCGTCATGTCAACATTGTAACACTCAATGTTGGTCAAATGACAAAATTGATGCAATTGAATGACATCGAGAAGGAAATTGATGGAAAAAAATGTAGGACAACATTACTAATTTGAGTTTACTACATTGACAAATTTACTAAATTGATGCCATGGTTCAGGGTTTATAGTTTAAGTATTTAGGGTTAAATTATTTTTAATTAAAATAGCCCCAAATTGAAATAATGTGTAAATAAAATGGGTTATATTTTTTTCAAATTATGACAAAATTGTTTGAATGTGCAAACGTGAATGGCTAAATGTGTTATTATATAAAATATTTTAACTGTCACATCACCCTTTTAACGACCGTTAACGAGTTAGTTACCAATTTGGAACAAAACTAAAAGTTTAATGGTAACATTGAAGCAATTGGAAGTTTGATTGTCAAATTGAATAATTTACCAAAGTTCAGTTACCATTTATGTACTTTACCCAAAAAGAAGAAAAATATGAAAATGTAATATAAAATTTATTTTTAAGATTTTATTCTAAAGATGAATAATAACACTTTCGGTCATTATAATTTCAAAAGTAATTAAAATAATTATTAGTACATAGTAGTGCACATTATTAGTGATACATAATGGTATACATGATTAGCAGTACATAATGGATAATAGTATTTCTAAAAATTATAAATTGACATTTTTATTAGGCTTAATAGTCAAAAAGGTGCCCAACCTATCCCTTTCTTTCAGTTTGGTGCGTAACATTTTTTCAGGCCACTTTGGTGCCTAACGTTTCATTTCGTAACTCAAATTGGATTTTTTCGTAAACAGCCATTAAAATTTTTTCGTTAACCAATTATAACATGACACGTGGCATGTTTTATTTATTTTATTTAATTTTTGAATTACTTTAAAAATTTTATTTCTTAAAAAAACCCAAAATTTTAATTTCTTTCAAACGAACTCTCAAATCGCATCTCCCTCACCGTTCGGCATCCCCCACACGCTGGCGGTTGACCGTTCACTACCCAAGCATCGGGTACCGTACCGTTCAACATTCCCCACCCTCTAATCGTCAGTTAGAAGCTTAATCGATCTTTTTTTCTTCATTTTTAAATGTTCGTCGACGAAAAAATCGATGGTTCATTCACCCGATTTTCGACGACGAAATCATAGGGCTTTTAGTCGTTGGGGGCCGACGAAGACAAGGATGGCCGGTGATGGTTGAATCGGTAGTGAGAGGAGAGGAATTAGGAATCTAGGGTTTAGGTTTGGAGTTCTAGAGAAATTAAATATTTGAGGGTTTTTTATAAAATTAAAAATTTTCTGATTTTTAGAAAAATAAAAATTAAAGAAAATATCAGAATATGTTACGTGGTGTGTTTTTATTGAATAACGAAAAACTTTTAACGTCCGTCACAGAAAAATCAAATTTAAATTACGGAATAAAATATTAAACACCAAAGTAGCTCGAAAAAAAAACATTAGATACTAAATTGAAAAAAATATAAGTTGAGCATTAGCATTTTTTTGACTATTAAGCCTTTTAATAAAAAGACTGATAATTTAGTAAGTTTTGAGCGAACGTGGATACGTAAATTATTAGTCTTTTTATTAAAAGACTAATAATTTAGTAAGTTTTGAGCGAACGTGGATACGTAATTGGCTTAAAACCTAGTCTACTGTTGAAGTTTGAAAACTCTGTCGCCTCCTTCTCTGATCTATTCTCTACAGATTAATCAAATAGAAAATCCTTCTTCATTTCATTCACCAAAATACACCAATTTTTCGTGTTCTACTGAGTAAACCCATCCCTCAAAACCTTCAAATATATTCTCTTTCTTTTTGTTTTTTTGTTCTTGCATGCCTGTCTTGCTTGTGGTACAGAAATGGGGGTTCCGGTGATCAAATTTCCAATCTTTGTGGTAATTAGACTATTGGGAATCGTAATAACAGCTATTCTTTTGACCTGGACTTTTCATTACAGGGGTGGATTGGCTTTCATCTCCGATAACAAAGATCTCATCTTTAATGTAATCTCTTCCCTCTTCAGCCTTTTTCTATATATATTTTTTGGTAGAGAATAAATAAATTTTGTTTTAATTGATTTCCCAGTTACTTGGTTTTGATTTTTCTTTAATGGGTTGCTTGCATTTTTGCTTTCCCGCCTTTTTCTTTTGTTACATCTGGTGATCCATTGATCTTCTTGCCATTTTGCTTTACAATTTGTGATTATATTTATAAGCTGGAAATTATGATACATTAGACATTAATGTTTCCTTTGTTTAACTTCAAGACATACTGCCATTCTTCACAGTGTCTAATTGTGGTTCACAAATGATAAAATATGATGGTCAACATTGATTTTTAGGTAAATTTTGTTATTGCTTTTGCTACATTTTCCCCCACTTGGAAGGGGGAAGAAAAAGAAAACCAAAAGGCATATTTGCAGATAAATGAGCAATGTTTTTGAGCTATTAAAAATGAAAAATATGATTTCTATGCAGAATTACATCTACACAGAACAATTATGTCAGAATTGATACTATATCTTGCATTTGTTCCTTCTTAATCTATTACAGTTATGTTTGCTTTAAAATAATCTGAAAGGTAAGTATTAAAATCAATACCATGACAAACCCTTAAATATTTTCTTTCTTTGTTCAACCTATATTTTCTTTTCCATTTCAGAAAATTGAACTTTGTTGTGTACTTATTGCAGGTCCATCCTGTTTTGATGATCATTGGACTACGGCTCTTAAATGCAGAAGGTGAATGTCATTTTTTATTGCATAAGCATGTTCTTTAAGCTGCAACTTTTAGTTATATGCATCCTAGTAAACTCCTTTAGAGTTCTATATTTGTCCTTATGGAATAATTTATTTATTCAGATTGAATTATATCAATTACACAAGATGAAAGAATAAATATGTATTCGGCAAAAATATTATGATGCATGTCTAGAAATCGACAGTTTTCTGAGAACTTGTCCTTTTTTGTCACTGGTAGGTTTAGTGAGATTTCTTTTGGACTTATGAAGTGAATTGCCGCTAAATTACTAGTAGAGCTACTCTAATATTTTCTGTATCTCTAAGATCTTCTGCAGTATATACATTATGCCTTTTGTCATGATTTCCTAGAAGGGTATTTATTTGAAAGTATATACATTATGCCTTTTGTTTTCTCTTTTGAGATATTATTGATATTGTGGACTTGGAGGGCTGCTGCGTAAAATATTTTAAGCGTTTGTGGATGCTTAACATGGTACCTTGATGTGAGTTGTTTGTAAAGCTTAGTTCATTAACTATGATACTTGCATTAGCTGATAAGCACAAGTTCGTTTCTGTGCTTTGTTTCTCTATATATATCTTACCGGAAGCTGTTATTCCTATTAGATAGATATTTTCAGGTGTTATACTCGTATATTTTCTGGTTTCAAAAGATGTATGGATTTACTTCTTCCATGCAGGGAAGAAAGTAAGCTAAGTTCCATTAAGTTTTCTCCCTTGGGTTTGCAGGGTTTCATTTCCCCCTTCCTTTTTTTCAATAATGTGTCATCAAGTTTAATTCAGAATTCCATTTCTTGAAGAAAATCATCCTATAATGATCTTTAGAAGGATTGTTGTTGTAATACATTGTAACATGGTAAACTATATTCAACTTGTTGCATGATTATTTTTTTGGTGGGAGGACATGAGGGATATATCTACCAGTTTTTGGATTTCAAAAGAGAATAATGTGTGGTTTGTACTTCCAAAAATTTTTCGCTACAGTTCTACAGCTCTTGAATATTAACTGTTTATTTATGGGATCCAAATTCATGGATGGCCAAGATTCTTTAATTGCCTACAATTAGTTGCAAGCGATATGGACCCAAGTATTAGTTGCAAGTGATATGGATCCAATAAGATAATGCAGTCACCATAGAACCTTCACCCTGATTTGAAGTCCTTTTAGTTTGGTCACAAACTGACTGCCAAATACGTGCTGGATAATTAAATGCTATTTGAGTTCTTTTACCCTTTACCATGGGTTTGGGAGTGGCAGGGATATTTGTTTTTTTTTTTCAATTTAGTTGCTTTGATCTGCCCTAGCACGGTGAAAGAACTTCCTAATTACTTGCAGCCTTGGTGTGAAACAGTGACTTGTCTACAAATCTTGTGTTCTCAATGAGAACTTAATTCTACAATTAGAAAAGCATGAATTTGAACTTTTATGGAATCCTAAAAAAGTCACTATCTTTACCATCTTGCTCTGTTTCACTCTTGTTTGGCATTTGATTAATGCAGCCATGCTGGCGTACAAGACTGTTCCCGGGAAAAAAGTTTCAAAAAGTTAGTTCATCTTACAGTTCAATGCCTTGCTTTTATCTTGAGCATCATTGGTGTATGGGTTGCTTTGAAGTTCCACAACGATAGGGGCATTGAAAACTTTTACAGTCTACACTCATGGTTGGGCCTAGCTTGCCTTTTCTTGTTCGGCATCCAGGTTCTACTCTGTTCCTTTCCAGTGCATTTTGGCTCCATTTTGTGAAGTTATGGATCTTAATCATGTCTTGTATTTTGCTTTTACTTTCTTCTGCACCAGTGGGCTGCTGGATTTGCAACATATTGGTACCCAGGTGGCTCTCGGAACAGCAGAGCCGCATTGTTGCCATGGCACATGTTCTTCGGGATGTATACATATGCACTTGCTGTTGCTACTGCTACTACGGGTATCTTAGAGAAGCTTACTTTTCTTCAAACCAACCGGGTAATATCGCGCCACTCTACTGAGGCTTTGCTGGTAAACTCTTTGGGTATATTGATCGTTGTCCTGGGTGGTACTGTGATTCTGGCCACGCTCACTCCGGTGAATGGCAGAAGTGATCACAAGGGACTAACGGAATAGGTACAGTTGTTGTTTTCTGAGGGGACTAAATGGACTCGGTAATGAAATCTGCAGAGACTAGTGCATGTTAATCCGCCATGGAACCCGGAGCTGTTGATTGTTTAATGTTTGATCTCATGTCTCATCAATTTTATATTTTATTTCAAGTAATTTGTCTCTCTTACCAGCCATGAAGTTAGTTTGCAGTAAGTTACATGGATGATTGAGGTTTGACTTGCTCCATAGATGGCAAAGCAAATGGTTCTTTCTTTTGCGTCCCAATAGAATTTGTAGAAGCATTTTGTTCCTTTCAGATGAATAAGCAATTTTAGTTCTCCAAATAATTAAAACATAATCAAGATTATAATAAGTAAAAGAAAATTATCGATTTCTTTTTTATAATATTAAATTATCCATAATCCATCTACCTTTTAACTTGGAGGCGTTATTGCACGTTTGAAAGCTTTCGAACAGTAACTAGTCGAACTAATGTTCAGTCGTGATTTTATAAATTTGATAATTATAAAAGCATTCGTTCACATATTAATTATTTAAAATAAAAATATTAACACATTCCTTACTCCTTAAGTTTTGAGTTCAAAACTCATTAAAAGCAAATTTTTCTTCTCCTAAAGGTCCGTTCGGCGTACTTTTTCACTGCGTTTTTGGAGAAGCACGGAATACTCAACTTTCGGCTCTCATCACTATTTTAGGCTTCCAGTGCCAGTGGAGTAAATAGTAATGGTCAAAATTGGGAGGATGATAATTCATTCCGTGGGTTTACCAACTTTAGTTGGCGCCTTCCTTCCAGGTCTACACCCCCTCTTTGGATCTTCCCCTTCCTACACTGCATTGTTTTGAAACAGTTACGATGTCTGTTTACATCACTATTTTATTTAGGTACGACCTTTTGCATTCGTTTAACCCTTCGCTGATTATTATTTTTTATTATTATATGATAATATCTGTTTTTATTCTTAATTTTTTAAAAATACACATTATATTATTTGAATACAGATCATCTAAAAAAAAACAACACTATCTTTTATTACCAGTACCCGTCATTCGTTGGTTTTCTAGATCGTCTTCTCTGAATATTGGATGATTCTTTTGATTTCAATTCAACTTTATGGTGCTAATTGAGCGCACATTTTTTGACTTTTGCTCCTCATTCTCTTCCTTTATCATCACAAATCTAGTTTGCGATTATCCTCTCTTTTCCCTTTTTCAACATCACACTATCGCCTAATAAATATGATGTTAGGATTCTCATTTCACTGACACCCGACGGAATTTGAACCGACCCCGTAAAATTAGATTTTTTAAAGAATATTTTAGATTTGGATTGGGTTCTAGTTAGATTTTTTTAGAGTGATATCGGCTCAGAACAGATTCTGGTTTGGATAAAAATATTCAACCCGACTCTGCCTAAAATAATAATTTAATTTTATTCTAAATATTTAAGTATAATTGTTATAATGCTCGTCTCTTTATATATTTTTTCAATTATCTCCTTATTTTGTCCAATAAAAATAGAATAATTATTATAATGCCCTCTTTATTTGTGTTTTTTCAATTAACTCTTTATTTTATCGAATAAAAATAAAAAAATATTTTGATATATTTTTATCAAAATATAAAAATAATCAAATAAAATATATATTTATTCAATTTAGTAATACAAAATTAAACTATATTTAATTTAATTTCACAAATTTAGTACCTTATATGTTAACTAATTACATCTATTTTTATCAAAACTTAACTAATAATATACATATTATGAAAATGTATTTTTGTAATTATTTCGAATTAGAATGGGTTATCCCTAAATTCGACATGAAACCCAAACTTCATGTTCAAAGAGAGAATCAAACCCCTAATTATTGATTAAAGTGTAAAAGAGGTTTATCATCTTACCTAAGCTATATGATTGTTTTTTGTTTAATTTTAATACGCTAATGATAAAACAGTATATATATATATATATAAGTAATTACTGTAAACTGAAAAATTAAGTCAAAGTCGAGACAAGTTTGTTTAAATGTATAAATCCGATTCATATTGTAAATAAATTTAATTTTTGGTATTAGTATTTTTAAAAAATTATATTTTAATAAATCTTCACAAAAATTAAAACGGTGAAATAAAATTGATAATTTTTTTCGGGCGTGAGTCTGCTTTTAGGAGTGTTTACGCTTGATTGAAGGTTTTTAAAGTGTCCATTATTACCGTTGTTTTATAAGGGTGTATTTGCTATGCCAAAAGGGGTGATTTGTAAGATTGATGGGATCCGTCGTGCGTAAATTGGAAAAAGTGTTGAGTAAATTGGAAAAAGTGTTGAGTAAGCCGAAGAACTTTAAGGGTTTAGGTGTGATTGATTTGGAGTTTGGCAATTTGACTTTATTGGCCAAATGGGCGTAGTGATATGCTCTAGAGAAAAATTCGTTGTGGTGGAAGTTGATTATAGCGAAATATGGAGAACAAATTTTAATGTGGTGCTTTAACTCTAATAGTAAACGATAGATGTCGGTCGTATGAAAACAGATTGTCGAAGTACAGGATGATCAGCGTGTGCTGCAATTTATGGGCAGCTGTTGTTTCTCTTGGATTGTCGATTCTGGTTCAAATATTTTATTTTGGCATGACTTATGGTGTACAGAGGAGCCTTTGAGTTTGTTGTTTCCTAGACTACTTAGTTTGGCCAATAATAAGTTGGGAAGGCTGGTTGATCATGCATGGGATGTAGGGATGTGAAATCAGGTAATTGTTCAGGTTTCAGGTCAGGTTATGTCAGGTCAGATCAAATTAGATACAGGTTATGTCATGTCAGATCAAATTAGATGGTTCGACTCGGATCAGATCGGGTTCGGGTCGACTCAGATTCAGGTTAGTATCAGGTTGATTTCAAATCAGATTGAGTTCGGGTTCAGGTCGGGTTAATTTCGGGTCGGGTAAGTTTCAGTTCAGGCCAAAACGGTTCGAGTTCGAATCAGTTAATTAACGGGTTAATTCAGGTTCGAACGGACTTCAGGTCGGGTCACGTCGTTGACGGATAAAATTCAGGTCGAAGAATATCGATTTCAGTTAAAGTTCAAGTTGGGTCTTACAATGTACAAATAGACTTGGTATGGTAATTGTGGGTAAATGTTAGATAAAAATAAAATTTTAGAGATTAATATGAACCAAAATATCCCTTAGGATGCCGAAATATTTTACAATTTAAAAAATATATAATTATGACTAAATTGAATTAAATTAAAATTTAAAAATGAATGTTAAGACTAAAATGAAAAAAATTTAAACAAGTGAGGACCTAAAAAGTAATTAATCACTAAACAAAAAATTAAGAGGCAAATGCCAAATGATAATTAATTATTGAATCAAATTTAAAAAGATTCCATTTGAATTTTGGAGCAAAAGAATCTAAAAATTATGGGGGCTTAATTCCCTACAAAATTTTGTCCTCCCCACCAATTATTTTTTTCATGATTTTAATTAAAGTGAAAAGGTGGGAGGGAAAGTTTCCCACCTGCGTGGGTTTTTAGGTTAGGATAAATTATTTTTTTAGCCATTCCAACTTTAGATCTTTTTCATTTAAGTCCCAAATTTTCACTTTTAGGTTTTAATTTAATTCAATTGAGTCTTAATTTAAATTAATTTAATTGAAACTCCACATTTAGTTTTAGAATTCTTTTAATTATGTCTGTGATTTATGCTTCTAAGTTTTAATTTAACTCAATTAGATCCTAAGTTTAATAAGTTAATTCAATTCGAACATTATTATTATACCATATAAATTTTGATTTAATATAATTATACACAAATTTTTGATTTGGATGTAAATATGTAATTGTACACATGAAAGTTGAAATTTTAATTTAGTTCAATTGTACACATGAAGCTTTGATTTAAATATTTAATCAAATTCAAATGCATAAATCAGCAAGTTGAATTGGAATTAATCCCGTAAATCAATAACTCTATACTAAACCATAAGCCATTAATACTAAACCCAAAACCATAAACCTTAAGGAATTAAAATTAATCTCATAAACCAATAACCATAAGCTAAATCATAAATCATTGATACTAAACCCTAAACTTTAAGGAATCCAAATTAATCACATAAACCAATAACCCTAAACTAAACACTAAACTAAACCATAAATCTTAAAGAATCAGAATTAATCTCATAAACCAAAAACACTAAACTAAACCATAAACTGATAATATTAAACTATAAATCATAAAGCTTAAGGAATTATGTTGACAACATTAAAATATTTAATAAAACTTTTAAATATTTTTATATACTATAATTTATAAATATAAAAGGTAAACATATTAATTTAATGATCATAGTTAATCATGTACCTTAAATTGTGAAGATGTATTTTGTCACACTATAATATAATAAATTCATAATCTCACAAATACATCAATTGTAACTTATTAGTTATTACAAGTTAGATAAATACCAAGTCAGGTAAATATTAGATCAAGTCAGGTCATTTAAAGGTTGAGTCAATTATAGATCAGGTTCATAACAGGTCAGGTTGATAACATGTTGGGTAATATCAGTTATTTACCAGGTTAATCTTGGGTTCAGGTTCATATCAGGTCGGATGCAAGTCGGGTTCGGTTACCACATTATCAGGTTGAATTCGGGTTCAAGTCGTTCTCTGGTCGGGTGAGGTTGGGTTCAGATCCAAAAGTTCCAAGTCTAACTCAGGTTCAGGTCAACACCAATTCAGACTCAAATCGATTTTGGATCACCACCACCTCGGGTCACAAGCAATTCTAACTCAAGTCGGTTTCAGTTAGTTTTGCAAGTCAGGTCAGGTTTTTACATCCCTAATGGGATGGCACTTGGGGACATGGATTTTGGCATCAGTTTGTTAGGCGTGAACTCGGTCTTTCGAATGGAGCCAGGTGCAGAGATTGCGCGATGCAGTGAGCCTTTGTCCATTGGATGCTTCGGTGGAGGATATGCTGGTGTGACATCCAAATGCAAAAGGTGTGTTCTCATCTAAGGACCTTGCTCATTTGATGCAATCATTGGGCATGGAAGATGCAGGTCTAGATGCGTTCTTTGTATGGAAAATTAAGTTTCCTTCGAAGGTTCAATGTTTTCTTTGGTTCATTGTGCTTAATCGATTGCAGACACTTTGTTTGCTTCTAGATAGAGGAGTTTCATCGGGTGATCAGTCTTCCATGTGCGTATGGTGTGGTGATGGTGAGGATGAGTTGGATCACATTTTATATTATTGTTGTTTTATGTGAGAAATTTGGGATCTCTTCTTTCAGTGGTGGGGTGTGATGTTTGTACGGCCTCAAACGGTAAATGATTTTCTTTCTCAATGGTACTTTAGTGGATTCGCTGGCTCACAATAAGCTTATGTTTAATGAGAAAAGACTATTTGTAGGTGAAAAATTTTCTTCCCAGTCAAGTTACATGCATTGTATTGGATTAAAGTGATGGAGGGGGATCATTTTATATCGGAGGTGGGGTGGTGGACATGCCCGCGTCTTTGCATGCACAATGCTGGATGGGAGGTGCGTAGGGGGATAGCGTGGGTGCCACCGATGCCGAGTTTGATAAAGTTCAATGTGGATGGGTCGGCACGAGGTAAACCAAGCCCTACATGTTGTGAGGGAGTTCTTCGTAATTTGGAATATCATATTTTGGCTCTATTTTCAAGGCCTTTAGGGGTGATGGAGTTTAATGAGGCAGAAATCCATGTTATCACTTATGCTCTTGATATGTTGGTGCACTCATCTTGGATGTCAAGTCAGGCCATAATCATTGAATCGAATTCAAAGGTGGCAGTGCCATAGGTATTTCATATGGATCGACGTCCATGGAAATTATGGAGATGTTTTAGTAGCATTGATGTTGTGTGTCGAGTTCTTTCGTATGTATGATTTTTTCAATTTTCCGCAAGGCTAATAAGATGGCGGATGCACTAGCAAAGGGTGGGGTGACTTGAACCTCTTGGTTTCGGGTTATGGAGTAGGGTACTTCAATTTTGATCAGGATAGGAGGTGGGTGCGTGACAGTGTGGGCTGGGATGCTTGGTTGTGAGGTTAGTTGCTGCTTGTCTAGAATTGTGGTGGGATGGTTGGCTTTGGTGTAGTCTGGTGGTTTGATTAGTTTATGGAGGTTGGCTTTTCTGGGTATTTGTTTTGGTTACTATTTGTTCTCTTGTGATTTTCTTCGATTGTCATATTACCGTAGTGTACTCTTTTTCTTTATCTAGGATTAGGGAGGTTTTTAATGAGGCACACGATAGTATTTTGTATGATTTTTCCCTTTAATAAAATCATACTTGATCAAAAAAATAAGTTTATACTGTAAACATGGGAAAACTAAAAAAATTGTTGTCAAGAAAAAAATATTTACTAATAATTCTATGATGTTTCAAAATAGTTTGACTCATGTTAATATCATCTTAAAAATATATTTATTAATATTAATATTTACTATAAGAAAAATATTTTATGCATTGGAGTGAAAATTTTATTTCCACAAACGTCTAGTTTGTAGGGTTTAGAGGTTAGTGTTTTAGTGTTTGTGGTTAGGTTTTAAGGTTTAGGAATAGATTTTACGGTTTAAAGTTTAGAGTTTAAGAGTTAGGGTTTAGGGTATCTAAATAGAATATATGACAGCTTTAGAAACCCGCTTGTAAAAAAAATCACTGGTATTGCATCAAATAATTACCCTTTGCTATGTTATTAGTATGATATTCATAATAAAACATAATTTTTGACGATAAAATATGACATTTTAAAATATAAATATTCAATAAAATTAACTCAAAAATTTATATGGATAAAACAACTTTTAATATCTACATTTAATAACGTATTCAATTTAATCTTTAAACTTTACATTTTTTATTTTTAATTATTTTGATAATGTGACAGCTTGACCCTTGAAATTATGTCATGTGATACATTTTTAGTGTGTCATGTTACAAAAAAGGACAAAATGGATTAGAAATATAAGTTCCAATAATAATATGAATAAAAAGAAAATTCAAATATGAAATTGAGAAAAAAAAGTCGAGTTTAAGACAAAATTATATACAAATATAACAAGGACGGACGCATGACTTTATGTTAGAGGACAAACCTATAGAATTCTAGGAGCGAACTTATAGAATTTTATGGGGCGAAAATAGGCGACATTCACCAAAATAACACCTTTTAAAACATTATTTCCTAAAATGACATCCCAAAAAATTATTTCCAAACATAACACCTTTACTGATAGACTCAAATGATCAACCGAATACGTCTAGAGGGAGGGTGAATTGGCCTTTGAGTGATTATGGTGAAAGAAATCGGAAATTAAAAATTTGCGCAATGATTTATAGTGGTTCGACTTTTCAACTAAGTCTACCTCCACTACCTTAGCTATCCACACTAAGGATTTTTTTCACAAATTCACTAATTTGTCTTTCTTTTTTTCTAGGCTCGAAGAGATAACCTTTACAAACCCTCAAAGCTTATTCCCCAAAGCTTTGACATACTTCTCACTAAGAGCATACAAATTAGCAACCAATGAAAAAACCTCACAAGGCAAAGTGTTTGCACAATTAAGCTCTCACCTAAAACTCTAACACTTGAGCAAATGTGACAATTTGACTCACTAGTGTTTTCTGCAAGGAATTTGACAATTTAAGCACTAAAACATTTTCTCTATACAAGGAATGTTGGCATTGAGTTTCTTGCTTTTCCATGGCTACTTGAAAAGGTCTTTTAAACCTTCTACTAGTTTCATGATCGTTTCTAGCTGTTGGGGGTTGATTAGAGCCGTTGGAGACTTTATTTCCAGCATTAAATGCAACTCTGCAACCTGCGGTATCGGTACGTGACTTCAGGTATCGATACCTATCTTAAAGTAGAAAGCGTCGTTACAACATTTTTGCACTGGGTACCGGTATGCGATACTTTCATATCGGGACGGGACCACTCGTATTGGTACAACATTTGCTTACTAGAAAATGAAGTTTTGGGGAAACAAAAGGGTCTATCGGTACACGGGTAACCGAAACGGTACGGGCTCTTTTAGGTATTAGTACGCTAAACACTGTATCGGTACTCAAAGCCTATTTTTGACACTTAGGCTATTTTGAAAGCATTTGTTCAAGTCAAAAACATTTAAAAACATTTCAAAAACCTTTAGAACATATTTTTCAAGTTATTTGGACTTTGAATTATTTTTGCAAATATGGTTTAAGTCCAAAAACATTTTTCATTTAAGTTCTATCAAAATCAATATCTCAACAATCTTCCCCCTTTTTGATATAACGAAACCATTTGAAAAATTGTTTTTGAAATTTCTCCCCCTAAGAAAAATATTAAAGCTCCCCTTTTTTTTCTTTTTGAAATTTAATTTTTCAAACCTATATTCTCTCCCTTTTTGTTATATTAAAAATAATTCAAAATAAAGTTTAAATCACATTTAAGTTCAAGATAACAATGGAGAAAAGACCAAAATAAGATTTAACATAAATGAATTAAAAAAGGGCTCCCCTTAATCAAGAAACTAAAGAATGTTAGTCCAAACATTCAAGAGAAAGATTGAATTTTAAATAAATAAGAAAGATAAAACAAGAAATTCAATAAACATGTCATAAATATAAATTAAATCAATAAGCATTCAAGGTATGGCAAAAAGAGATCAAATTGTCCATTTTTGACTATGCGTATCGGTACGGTATGAGTGGTACTGGTACCTAAGGCACAAATTGGTGAAAATATGCAACAAAATCAACTCAAAAGTCTTCTAACTTAGTTTTAAGTTCATACAAAGGCTCTATGAAGATCTATATATACATTTTGATCATTTTTGCAACAAAAAGAACAACATGCTTCTAAAAAAATACATTTAAATCAAAACAAGCATGAATTTCACCAAATTCAACCAAACATTACAAGTTTAAGGCCAAAGACATAAAAACAAACATAATAGGCTAAAAAACATGTAACTCATGCAATTAGAGACTCCCCTTACTATATGCAATAACGCACAACATGGAGTCATACAAAACATGTTTTGATCAACATAAGAAATAAACAATTAAAATATGATCAAGTAATTGCATGAAACAAAATTTACCCCTTGAACCAAGGTAGTGTAACACCCCGAAAAATGGGCTAGAAGATTCGGGTGAATTGTCGGAATCATGTTGGAATTTTGGGTTAGGCTTTAGCAAATTAATTAATTTCAGAAAATAATTTGGGCAATTAAATTGATTTTCGATAAATTTATCGTGACAATTATTTGTGAAAAAATATATTTAATGAATTTAATAAAGGATGAACTTGAGTTTGGGTAATTTTAAATGGGTTGTTTTAATATTAATTAAATGGTGACTATTTTACAAAAGGTTGTAAAATATTAGTAATGACAATGTTGTAAAAAAGAACTAAAGTGGTGGTTTTACGGAATTATTTGACCTATTTATTAAATAAAGCTTTTATCATCTATTTCTAACTAGAATATGATGACGGTTATTATTCTTCTCAAGAAAGAAAGCTATGTCTAAACTTATCTCTCTTTTTCTCTCAAGATTCTCCCAAACACCATTTTGATCTTCTTTGATTTTCTTATCCAATTTTTATTCATTTTCTTTCTAAACCATTTCTAATCAATAGCCACACAAGATATTTTAATTTCTCTCATCATGTTCAATGGATTTCACGTTGGAAGATTGGAGGAACAATCTTCATTTTCAATTTATTTGGGTAAGCTTCAAATTTTTAATGATCTCCTAATTATTTTGCATTTATTTTCTATCAATTCTATTGTCTTTTGATGTTAAAATAAATTTTAATGGATTAATTTAGTTTTTAGATGCTAAAGAGTGAATCATGATTTGATAGATGAAATCTAAATGTTTTAATTGGATTATAAGTTATTCTTGTAGGTTAGATATAATCTAATCTTAATTTTAAGAAATTAATTCCCGAAATTAATCTAATTGGTTAAATTTAGATTTGAGATCTTAGAATGCGGTATTTGCTAGAATGATAGATTGAATTATGTAACCATATATTGGTTAAGGCCGATTATGGCGTGAATTACAGCAGTGATGTGTGGTTTGGGGTGCTGCCATACCATGTGTGTATGTATAAAGTGGTCGAATAAAAAAAAGAAAAAGGATTTAAAAAGCTTGAATAGGACGTGAATCAGGGCAGTAGCGTGCGAAGGGGATTTGAAATTGGTTCGAATAATTGTGATAGTAGTTCTATAATAAATTGGTTATTTTGATGTGGTCCAATTTATATTGATTCTTGTGTTTTTTGTGGAAGATGACAAATGGTTGGACATTTTTCGGTTAGACGCTGAGGCGTTTGGCATCGAATCGTTGGCATTGAGGCGATATCAAGTTGGTGAGTGCAAATATGAGTTGGTTCTTTAAATAAAGTTTGAATTAAGGTTTGGGGTTTGGTTATAGCCTAGTAAGCTTAAAAGCTCGGAAGTTTTCCCTATTTTCTCTTTTGAATATCGGTTTGATATGAGATTTGATTTGTACGTTTTGGATGATAAACATGGTTTGATTTACTTACTTATGTATCGTTTCGGATTAATATGAAATGTTTATCAAAATATATGGATGCCTATGAGCATTGAGATTTGTTCCTAGAAGGAATGTGTTGTTACCTTTGGCAATGTGGTTTTGCATATGAAACAGTTTTGTGAAATGCATTGAAAAATAGTAAGTAAATGTATTTGAAAATGATATATTGACTATGTGACATAAATGAAACGGTGTCGGATATAGTTGGCATGCCATAGGGTTAAAGTGCATTATAACATAAAGTCGATCGCTCAGCGGCTCTTGAGGTATAGCGGTTTAAATAGGCTACTCGGGCTGATGGTTTTCTTCAGTTTCTTGCAATAGGGGTGAGCCTATTTGATGTGTGTTAGAGGTGAGCCTAGCACGACAGGGTAAGGGTGAGCATATTCCTGGCCGAAGTGAGATTTGGTGGAGGTGAGTCTACCATGAGAAATCCGTGTATCATATGTGTTTAAATAACATTTTATTTTTGAATGTGAGAATAGAGGTAAGTCTATCTGGGGTCACAATAGTTACCAATATATGAGATATATAAAAAGTGTTTTGATGCATATGGTTGTTATGATGTTATGTTTTGGAAACAAACGAGAAAATACTTTGGTTTGATCAAGCACAAGACTTGTGAAAAGTGTTTTAATGCATATGGTTGTTATACATGTTATGTTTTCAAAAGAAGTAAGCAAATTATGTTGGCTTTAGACTTATATCTTACTTTAAAATAAAAGCATGGTTTATGCAGGAAGATATGATGCTTATGATTTGACCAAGCATGTTTTATTTAATTGTCTTGAGAGTGAAAAGATTGTCATGAAAGCATGAAGTATATGTTTCGAATAAGCATGTTTTATTTAAATGCTTTGGAAATGGTGTGTTTGACTTGCTTTAATAAAGGTTTCTAATATCAATTTTGATTTTGAAAATACGTTGACGTTTTACCCTTTTGAGCGCACTCACTAGGCATATATGCTTACGCTCTATTTTCTTGCGTCAATGCAATAAATAAAGCAAGTGCGGGATTGTGGTCCGAGGCAAGGTGGGATCCCAAGACAAACGTATTAAATGAGTATGTTTACAGTATTATCATTATTTGTAATAAGGCAATGTGGGTACAATATTGGGATGGATTGTTTTATTTAAGAAACGATAACTTTATTAATTTTGTAGTACGTTAGATGATGGTTGTATTTAATGATGAAGATGTTGGTTTTATTTTAATGCCTTGTATATTTGGTGGTTATGATTTAATGATTTAAATTTTTTAAGTAATGATTGGATTGATAGCTTGTGTTTTAAGAGTACATATGGTCATAGGATTCTATTTCTTAGTAGATCTATAGCCTATGTTTGAGTTCTTGACCATTTAGTGCTATTTGGGGAATGCTTTATTTTGTTAGGAAGCATGCCTCTAGATTACTTGTATAAATATGAATTGTGTTGAATAATTGGTATGTGATTATTTGAGTCTATGTGTTTAATTGGATAAATCCGAGTTGGGATTCGAATCCCCAAAATTCATTTTAGGGCAGCCCGTGTATCGTATGGCTGGTGGATAATTCGGTTAATGAATTTTACCAAGTTTAGATTCTTTGCATTTGGTCACCGTATGTTGTTGCATCAATTGAATAGGTAAATGATGTTCGTTTGACCTGAAATTTTAATGTATTTAATTGTTGTATGAAGCTTTTATAAACGTGTTACTCCTTTTACTTTGGCGTTTTATGATTTAGTCCTTAATTTTGTATTTTGCTAAATTGGATACTTATTTGTTATCCATTAAAGCTGAAATTTGACATGCTGGTATGAAATATGATTAATTAATAACCGGTAACCTAAAACCTGTGTAAGTTCCCGTAATTATTCATATTTACATTTTGGTCCCCTAGAACGCTTGTATTTGCATTTGAGTGCCTTATCGATGTCCAAATCGAATGAAAATTGAACCGCTGCTTGTATGAACACCTTAGGTGTTAAAAATGCATCTAGACAAGTTAAAAGAAAAAATGGACTGTAATTTGAGTAAGATAGTTCGCGTTTGCTTCAACAAACCTAATGTAATCTTCTTGGTTCGAGTCTAACGACTAGGCTGGGTCAAGGGGGTTATAGGTAGGATGTTAAGCCTCTTATTCTTTAAGTTTCCTTCTCCCTTGTGTGTCAAGAGCTTCCAAAATTTCAACTTTGATTATTCATGCTCAAGCATACCTGCAAAAGATAATCGTTTTTGTTTTGGTACCCAGATTGCTTTGGATCTATTGACATTAGTCTAAAAATTTTAGTTCCCTTTGGAATCTATTTTTCAATGTCTTCATTTTCCTTTGAAGAAACAAGTCCATTAGTGACCCCAAATATTTTTAACCATTTTCCTTTGAAAAATCTAAGGGAACTAGATTGTCATTGATAAAATTTTGATTTTACAAAATTTGTTTTGGAGCAATTTCCATTTTTAAAAAAAATTAAATCAAATCATTTTCTTTTCTAAGATCATCCAATTCCTTTTGATGATCTTCATGAACTTTTTGAAGCAAGTTTTGTAAATCAAATTCTTTCGCTCAAAGTCCTTAAACTTTGGTTCAAGTTCAAAATTGGTTTTAGAAAGCAAATCACTTTCATCTTTCAATTTTGAAATCGTTTTCTTGTTTTTCAAAATATGGTTTTCAAATTCTAAAACCAAATCATCATAGGCATATTGTAATTCATTAAAAGTATATGAAATTGAAGTAGATGAATTATAAGTTACCATTGAATCTTCTTCGATGGCCATGAGATAAAGGATGGGTACCTCATAATCGGTGGAGTCCTCTTCATCACTCTATGTATCCACAAATGTCTTTTTCTTATGACTTGATCCTTTTTTTCTTCATCTTTGGACAATCGTACTTGACATGTCCTGGCTTCTTGCATTCGAAACAAATGATGTGATCCCTTTTCTTCATTTTTTATTCATGTTTAGCTTCTTCTTTCTTGCACTTCATGAATCTTTTGAGCTTCTTGAAGAGTTTGGTCATCTCTTCATCTTCATTATCCTCTCCAATTAAATCTTTATGTCGACTTGTGGAGGATTTAAGAGTAACATTCATTTCTTCAATGTCTTTTTCTTTCTTCTTCCCCTTTGACATCATCGTTTAATAGGTGATCAAAGATCCCATAAGCTCGTAAAGCTTGAGCTTTTTCAAGCTCTTTGCTTCAATGATGACAATCTTCTTGGAGCTCTATGAATCGTGAAGTGAATAGATCAACATCCTCACAAGCTTATCCTCCGAGATGATTTCTCCGAATCCTTTAAGCTCATTGATTACGATGAAAAATTGATTGAACATAGCTTTGACGTCTTCTTCTGGGTCCATCTTGAAGTTCTCATAGTTAAGTTTGAGAAGTCCAATCTTGGTCTACTTCACCTCATTGGTTCCTTCATATGTGACTTCAAGCTTGTCCCATATTTTCTTGGAATCTTCACAAGAGGATACTTTGGAATGTTCTTTCAGGCCAATAGCATACAAGAGCACATGTGTGGCTTTAGCGTTGAGTTACATTTGTCTCCTTTCTTGATCACTCCGTTCATTCCTATCCTTGAGGACAAGAATGTCTCTAACCCTATTTTGTGGATATTTAGGGTCATCTTCAATAATCTCCCAAAGCTTGTAATCAACGTATTGATTGAAGAACATCATCCTATTCTTCCAATAAGAATAGTCGGCACCATTGAAGTATAAAGGCTTGGTGGTAGATTGCGCCATAAACTTCGGTTGATGTATAAAGATTGAGCATTTTAAGGAACGACTCTAGGATGTTAATTCGATGTAGGGACGAGGCTCTAATACCAATTGATAGACTCGAACGATCAACCGAATATGCCAAGAGGGGTGAATTGGCCTTTGAGTGATTGTGGTGGAACCAATCAGAAATTAAAAATTTACACAATGGTTTATAGTGGTTCAACTTCTCAACTAAGTCTACCTCCACTACCTTAGCTATCCACACTAAGGATTTTCCACAAATTCACTAATTTGTCTTTCATTTTTCTAAGCTCAATGAGATAACCTTTACAAACCCTCAAAGCTTATATCCCAAAGCTTTGACACACTTCTCAGCAAGAGAATACAAATTAGCAAACAATGAAAAAAACTAACAAGGCAAACTGTTTGCACAATTAAGCTCTCACCCAAAATCCTAACACTTGAGCAAATGTGATAATTTGGTTCATTAGTGTTTTCTACAAGAAATTTGACAATTTAAGCACTAAAACAATTTCTTTATACAAGAAATGTTGGCATTTAGTTTTTTGTTGTTCCAAGGCTGCTTGAAGAGGTCTTTTAAACCCTCTAATGGCTTCATGACCCTATTCGTTGGGAATTTTATTTCCAGCATTAAATGCAGTTATGCAACGTTCAGTATCAGTATGCGACTTCGGGTATCAGTACCTGTCTTAAAGTAGAAAGAGTTGTTACAACATTTTTGCACTAGGTACCGGTACGTGATACTTCTGTATCACTACGGGATCACTCGTATCGGGACGGCCTTAGCCGTTTTGGTATGGCATTTTCTTACTGGAAAATGATGTTTTGGGAAAACAAAAGGGCATATCGGTACACGAGCAACCGTACCTGTACAAGCTCTTCTGGGTATCAGTACGTTAAACACCGTGTTGGTACTCAGGGCCTGTTTTTGACACTTGAGCTACTTTGAAAGCATTTTTTCATGTCAAAAAACGTTTCAAAAACCTTTAGAACATATTTTTCAAGTTATTTGGACTTTGAATTATTTTTGCAAATATGATTTAAGTTATAAAACATTTTTCATTTAAGTTATATCTGTAACACCTGAAAAATCGGTCTAGTCGAATTTGGGTTCCGGCGATCAGAAAACCTACATAGAAATTAACAAAATATTGTATTGACTTTGACCTTGAGGTTAATTGTATCGATATTAAACTCAAATTGAGTTAAATTGTTGTTTACGGATCTTATTAAAAGTATTGAAAACCTGTTTAGCGGCTAAATTATAGAAATTAAAAGTTTGGGGGTACAAGTATGAAGAATTGAGAGTTGAGGGCTAACCTTGCGATTAGCCCCTCCTCAAATATTAATCACCCATACGTGGGCTAATTTGATGAGCTTCCTTCATATGAAGGAAAGCCATTAGATTGCTAATAAGCATAGGAAGAATGAAAAAGTGAAGAAAGCTATCTGATTCCTTAATTAAGATAGCACATCCCTCTTATCTTCTTCTTCCTTGAAGCACACACCTCCATTGGTGTACATCGAAAAAGCTTGCGTTCCTTCGATCTATTGCTATCGAATCATTGCTATTAATCGGGTAAGCTTAATCCCTCAAACAATTGTTGAAATCCATGGAGGATTTGGGAGTAATATCAAGCTAGGGTTTTGCCATCCATGGATAATTCATAGATATTGTATATATTGAGTTTAGATATTGATTTTGATATTGTTATATTGATTTCGATATCGTAATATTGATTCTAGCACAATCCTATTATTTACCTAGCTCAAGAAATTGATAGAGAGCATTGTTACCTCCTCAAAAGTATTGTTTTTCATGCCTATTTTGATATGATTTTGCTTGTTTTCAAGTACATTTAGTTGCATTAGTTTGTTAGAATCAAGCATTTACATAAAAGAGTTAGTAGGCTGCCTATGCCAGTGTCATGGGTTGTTTTTAGTGGCCTTTACGCAGGTTGGCAGGTGGAATGGCAGGAGGAATGGACGCAGGGACGCAGTTAGGAATGCCAAGGCGAATGCCAAATGTTGCGGGCACGAAAGGACCAGATGAGTGCCAAGATTTTGTTGGCACAGAGGTATGCCACCGGCCATGCCAAGAAGAGATGAACCCTCAAAAAAAATAGTAAAGGATCAGGCTCCTAAAAGATCGCAATTGGATCAACTTACAAAAAAATAGTGAATAAGGTGATGCCAAATGATGTTGGCAAATTTGTGCCAAACTTGTGTGCAAGGATGACCACGGCTTTATGACGTCAGCCCTAGCCTGATAAGCTATCACACCAAGCTGATAAGATATCAAAATGATCGGATAGAGCTCTATCTCTTATCTCTCGATCATTTCAAATTTAAATTCAAAGGCGTATCTCATCCTCTACTCTACACGCCTAAATAAAAACCAACCGATCAAGCATTTGGGGATCGACACTGAGAGGCGGAGAGTGAGATGGTGAAGGTTGAAGTGATCGGAGCAAGGTGTTGGTGAGCGGCGAGTGACAGTCCGTGCAACCAAGGAAGGGTGGTTTAACCACTTGGCCGAGAGTCTGGCATGGAGGGCTGCATCGAGAGACCCCTCTGCCTATTCCCTTGGCATAAGTTGTTTTTTTAGTTTTTAGTATGATGGTGATGTTAAAACGTTTGTTGGTTTGTTGGTTAACCCCCACACCATGAACTAATTTAATAGTTGGTGGGGGATGTTTTGGTTTTAAACGTTGTCTTTTATGCCTTAGTTCCTTTATAATAATTCTTCTTTTGGCAAAGTTTATCTGTTTTGCATACTTTAATTTTTCCTAAGTATTGTGCCAAAGCAAGAGCTGGCACAGTTAGCTCATTGCCTTCCAATATCTTAACAGACTTGTGTTGGCAACGATCAAGTTGCTGAATACTTGGGAGAGAAGCTTCGAGAGAAGTCGTTCAAGTAGATGAACTTACTTCAGAAGTGAAATCTACCCCCACGGAGTATAGATTGGTTTTTAAATCAAATCGGTTTAAGGAAAACAAACACTATAGAGATATATGGGTTTTTACTTGGCCAATTTAGGGCAATGACCATTGAGAGAGGCTTTGCTACTTTTGAATCTGCTCGACAAACAATGCCAAGATAGTTTTGCCAATAAAGGCTGGCATGAACCACGTTGAAATCAGGCATTCCCTGCCAACAGTCATCATTCATTTAAAATCACCTTCCTTGCCAACGCTTTACTTCAGTTTCTATTTTATTTTATTTTATTTTCTTAGTTTTAAAATCAACTCTTTTAAAATACAATATTTTCTTCCAAAACAAGTAACAAACTAAATAATCAAATTCCAGGTCAATCTTTGTGGGATCGATACTCAGCTTACCAAGTTGTATTACTTGTCGACCGTGTATACTTGCATGCAAAAGACTATTGGCACAATTTATCTTGCCCAAATACATACCATTTATACCTTTTGCCAACATTCATTTTACACATCTCCCTGAGAGTCAACAAGTTTTTGGCGTCGTTGTCGGGGATTGCAACGAATTTGATTGTTTTTAAATTTTTACTTGTTTTGTTTTTGTTTTTATCTTTGTTTTCACCGGTGTATGACCAGAAACCACCCAATGGTGGACGAGTGGCCATACGATCCGAAAATTGAGAGAACCTTGTGAAGGTTAAAGAGGCGATACCGAGAAATGAATCAAGGCAATCGGAGGAATGGTGTCGTGAATAATGATCCACCCATTAACAATCAGCCTAATAACAATGCACCACCGCCTCCTAATGTCCCAAATATGGTTGAAGAAGAAGAGAGGCCAATTCGAGAACGTGCAACACCTAACATTGCAAATCTCATGCCAGGACTTATTGGCACTGATGCCGATGAGCCAAACTTTAAACTTAAACACGTAATGATCCAAACTCTTTTGAATGTAGGTCAATTCGATGGAGCACTTACTGGAGACCCGAGACAACATCTTAAGAAATTCATGGAGATATGCCAACTATTTCAATAAAATGGAGTATATGGAGATACTGTGAAACTAAAATTTTTTACTTTTTTCTTGAGAGACAAAGCCAAGGCTTGGCTCAATTCTTTGCCACCAGGATCAGTTACTTCTTGGGCAGACCTTTGCCAGAATATCTTGACGCGGTTTCAGCCACCAACACTCACTGCCAAGTTGCATGGTGAAATCATTACATTTAAACAGGCTGAGGATAAAACTCTTTACGAAGCTTGGGAAAGATTTAAAGATTTGTTGAGGTGTCCAATGCATGGGTTCCCAAATTAGACCCAAATACAAACCTTTTACAATGGATTGAATGCACAAACAAGGATTGTTGTGGATGCTTCGGCAGTCGGATCGTTGCTTGATAAGAAGTACACTGAGGCTGTTGATATCCTTGAGAGAATTTTGATCAATGACTTCGAGTATCCTGTTGCTAGACTTGGGACCGAGACTAAAGCAAGTGGGAAATTGAAAGTTGATGAACTCATGTCCATTCAGATTTCCAACCTCACTATCATGGTGAGAACGTTGCAAAAGAACAATGAGGCCCAAGAGTCAAAGCACTGGATCCATTTTGCACCATTTGTGGAGAAAACCACCATGTGGATGAATGCCCTGTTAATCCTGAGTCGGTAAATTTTGTTGGGAATGGTGGTCATTTTTATAATGCTAATACCTATAATACAGGTTGGAGACAACACCCTAACTTAGCTTGGGGAAATCAAGGAGGCAATCACTACAATGCCCCGTGCCAAAACATCCAACGGCAGAACAACAATGCCATGCCAGCATTTTATCAAAATACTATGCCACAGAAAGCTCAAAACAATTTCCAGCAAGGGCAAGGAAGAAACCAAGGAGGAGATCTTACACAATATATGGAGCGAAATGAAGTAACAGTCCAAAGTTTGGCAGCATCAGTCAGAAACTTGGAAATACAAATTGGGCAGATTGCTAATGCACTTAGCAATCAGCCCCAAGGTACTTTGCCAAGTGACACTGGAGATGCTCGGCACAAAGAAAATGAACAATACAAGGCAATAACTCTTCAGAGTGGTAAGCAGTGCGAAACAGAGACCAAGCAGTCAGTCATCAACCAAGATGCAAAGCTTGTGCAGTAGACATACCCGGAGAAGTAGAGAATGAGAAAGTAGATGATGCCAACAATCATTCCAGTAAGAGTGCCAAACAGGATGCCAGTCCCAGTGCTAACAATGACGCTAGCAATGATGATAAGCAGACTGATGCCAAAATAAATGCCAGTACTGCCTTAGCAAAGCCGGCAGCGCCAGCATATGTATATCCACCGCCACCATTTCCAGCAAGACTTCAAAAGAATAAGCAGGACCAGAAATTTAATCATTTTTTGGAAGTGCTTAAATAGTTGCAAATTAATATTCCATTGGTGGAAGGCCTTGAACAAATGCCCAACTATGTAAAATTCATGAAGGACATCTTTTCCAAAAAGAGGAAGTTGGGAGAATTTGAAACCGTTGCTCTCACTGTGGGATGCAGTGCCATGATCCTAAACCGATTGCCACCAAAGCTGAAAGATCCAGGGAGTTTTACTATTCCTTTCACAATTGGCGACAAGTTCATGGGGAAGGCGCTGTGCAACTTGGGCCCAACATCAACTTGATGCCACTATCAGTTTTCAAGAAGCTTGGCATAAATACAAGACCTACCACGGTGACACTTCAATTGGCAGACCAATCCTATGCACATCCCAAGGGTAAGATTGAGGATGTGTTGGCAAAGGTAGACAAATTCATTTTCCCAGCTGATTTATCATTTTGGATTATGAAGCCGATATTAATGTGCCAATTATTTTGGGTAGGCCGTTTCTTGCTACTGGCAGGGCTCTTATTGATGTTCATAAAGGGGAACTAACCATGTGAATGAATGATCAACATGTTACTTTTAACGTGTTTCAAGCTTTGAAATATGTAGATAAACCTGATGAATGTCAAGCCGATGAAATGATGGAGTCCATCTTTACTTTGGACATGGCACAGTTGTGCCAGGATATAGCAAGTGATGACGGCATGCTTGATGGCATAGCTGAACTGTTTGAGGAACATGTGGAATCAGCCTTGGAGGCTAAAGATGTGAGTTACTTTGAGCCACTCCATTTGGTCAGTAGAGAGATAAAGAAACCAAAACCATCTATTGAGGAACCACCAGAGTTGAATCTTCAACCCCTGCCAGAACACTTAAAGTATGCTTATTTAGGTAAAGACTCGACTCTGCCAGTGATTATTGCCACTGATCTCACTGTGATCCAAAATAGTAAGGCTGAATTGATTCCCTCTAGAACCATCATTGGATGGAGGGTGTGCATGGATTACAGAAGGTTGAACAAGGCTACAAGGAAGGACCACTTCCCATTGCCTTTCATTGACCAGATGTTGGACAAGTTGGCATGTAAAGCTTTTTACTGTTTTTAGATGGTTATTCGGGATATAATCAGATTGCCATCGCCCCTGACGACCAAGAGAAGATAGCGTTCACGTGTCCATATGGGACATTTGCCTTTAGAAGGATGCCATTCGGACTGTGTAATGCGCTAGCAACATTTCAACGTTGCATGATGGCCATTTTTTCTGATATGATCGAGCATAACATGGAAGTATTCGTGGATGATTTCTCAGTGTTTGGTGTAACATTTAAGGAATGCATCCATAGCCTGGAGTAAGTTTTGAAGAGATGCATAGAGACAAACCTAGTGTTGAATTGGGAGAAATGCCACTTCATGGTGAAGGAGGGCATTGTTCTCGGTCATAAGGTAACCAAGAGAGGACTACAAGTTGATCAAGCCAAAGTGGAGGTAATTAAGCAATTACCACCTCCAACAAGTGTTAAAGGTATAAGGAGTTTTTTAGTTCACGTTGGTTTTTATCGACGATTTATTAAAGATTTTCAAAAATTGCTAAACCTTTATGCTCATTGTTAGAACATAATGCCACTTTTGCATTTGACGATTCTTGTTTGAGAGCATTTTAGGAGCTTAAAGATAGATTGATTAATGCCACATAGTCGTGGCACCGAATTGGAATGAGCCCTTTGAGCTCATGTGCGATGCCAGCGATTATGTCGTTGGAGCAGTTTTAGGACAACGGCGTGGCAAGATGTTCCATGCCATCTACTATGCCAGCAAAACCTTGAATGAAGCACAATTGAATTACTCTACAACCGAGAAAGAATTTCTCGCGGTTGTATTTGCTTTTGATAAATTTAGATCTTATCTAATTGGTAATAAGGTTGTGGTTTATACATATCATTCAGCATTGAAATATCTCTTGGCAAAGAAGGATGCCAAACATAAACTAATATGATGGACGCTCTTACTTTAAGAATTCGACCTGGTGATCAAAGATAAGAAAGGCAGAGAAAACTTAGTAGCTGGCCATCTCTCTCGGTTGGAGCATCACATTGAGGATGGTAAGTCCACTATAATTAGAGATGAATTCCATGACGAGTATTTGCTTGCAGCCGATGCTATACCATGGTACGCTGACATAAGTCAACTACATGGTAAGCAATATTCTGCCATCAGACTTGGCATAGAATGACAAGAAACGATTTTTACGAGAGGTGAGGTAATACTATTAGGATGAGCCCATATTGTACAAGCAGTGTGTTGACCAAGTGATTCACCAGTGTGTACCAGAGGACGACTAACAACATATATTGCATCTATGCCATGCCGCACCATATGGAGGATATTTTGCTGGGATGAAGACAGTTGCCAAAGTTTTCTAGTTATGATTCGTTTGGCCCACACTATACAAGGATGCCCACGAGTATGCCAAGGCATGCGATCGATGCCAACGAACAAGGAACATCTCTGGCAGACACGAATTACCACTCTAGAACATTCTGCCAGTGGATTTATTTGATGTGTGGGGGATCAACTTTATGGGCCCTTTCCCCCCATCGGTCGGTAATGTGTACATTCTCTTGGCTGTTGACTATGTGTCAAAGTGGGTATAGGCTATTGCCTTGCCAACAAATGACTCCAAGGTTGTTGCCAAGTTCTTGCACAAAAACATTTTCACTAGATTTGGTGCCCCTCAAATGATTATTCATGACGAGGGTACTCATTTTAAATGTAAATTAATTTCTAAAGCATTGTGCAGGTATGAGATTCGGCAGCAAATCACCAAAACATACCATCCACAAAAAAATGGACAAGCCGAGATATCCAATAAGGAGATTAAGATCATTTTGGAAAAAATTGTAAATCCAATAAGGAAAGACTAGTCCTTGAGACTAGATGAGTCCTTGTGGGCTTATAGGATGACATTTAAAACTCATTTGGGTACTTCCTTATTCAAACTTGTCTTTGCCAAACCATTTCATCTGCCAGTAAAACTTGAACATAAAGCCTATTGGGTCATCCGGAAGCTTGACATGGCATGGAGAATTACTAGAGGAAAGAGGTTGCTTGACCTCAATAAATTGGAGGAATTTAGAACACAAGCCTATGAGAACACTAAGATATACAAGGAGAAGGCAAAACATTGGCATGATAGTCGGATCCTGCCAAGACAGTTTGAAATAAGTCAGCTTGTTTTATTGTTTAATCTCAGCTCAAAATTTTTCCAGGTAAGCTTAAGTCAAGATGGACGAGTCCTTATGAAGTTGTGAAGCCATATGCTCATGGGGCTGTAGATATCAAGAACTTACAGACCGGAGAAATTTTTAAGGTGAACGGTCAGCGCCTAAAGCATTACTTGGAAGGTAAGCAAAGTCATGCCAAGGAGGTGATCCTCTTGGCATAATTAGAATGAAGCATCCACAGGTTTGAAATTCTTTGTAAATATTAGGATTAGTTGTTTTTGTTTTCCTTTAGGAATCAGGTTTTTGTTCTTGTTTTCTTTTTATTGTCTTTCAATTTTTATCCCTTTGCTGCGTCACATGAATTTCCATTTAGTGTGTGTATGAGTTTTGACAGGAATTAATGCCTTGAACATTGTCAGAAGGACTGTAGGCCAGTGTGCTTGCCAGCAGTTATGTCATAGCCAATGCTAGAGACATGCACAGGTTTTCGTGTGAAGAAAGAAAATAAACCCTAACCATGAGGAAGACTCATGCCAGTATTTTCACCTTTTCTTGCCGAGCTTGCTGCTAGTGATCGTATGCCAGCCAGTCCAATGATGCCATCTAGTCCAATCAAGCCATCCAGTCTAGTCATTTCTACTAGTTCTGAATCTGGAGTAATAGTTCCCCTGTCCCCGGTGCATGTTGAGACTATCAGCACCGATTCCTCCTTCATGTCAGAGGAGATTCCTGCCAAGAAAGAGAAGCCAGCACCAGTTACACCACCAGCTAAGTCTGCCAAGAAGAAAGATGATTTTGGAGCCTCTATTGCTGCCTCAAAGCAGGGTTGGAAAAGAAGAAAAAGAATGGCCCTGACCGTGGGAGCCTATCCATAAGGAAGACCCGTGCTAGAAAAGAAGAAGAAGCTCGTGCCAAACGGAATGAAGCCTCATCCGAAGGGGAATCTTCTTCTACCTAACTCCTTTGCATTTCATTTTTTGCATCTTCATGTTCTTGCATTTTATTTTTCTGTTTTTCCTGTATATATGTGTTGTTTCTGCATTGAGGACAATGCACATCTTGGATTTGGGGGTGTGCATTTTCTCACATTTATGTTATGTCATGCATTTCATGTTTAATCTTTTTTGTTTGCCATGTAGTTCATGTAGAGTAGTTGCATACTGAACCATTAAAAAAAGTGAAAAAGAAATTTTTGTCTCGGCTTAAATTTGAAGTTTGTTAACAACTATTAGGCAAGCTTATTTTGATCTACTTGTTTGCCCGATGATGAGTTTATAATTTTCGGTTTGCCGTGCTAGTAGATTTGTATGCCATGTTTGCCATGACAATTGATCTCTAGTTCAGGTAATTGTTTCTACACTTAACACGTGGTATGTATCTAGTTCCCTAGCAAACTTAGGTAATTTGAAATTATGCTCAGCTTTGAAAAAAGAGAAAAATGATTCCAGGGTTAAATGTAAATAAGGCAGCAATGTTCTGCCAAGGTAAGAAAAAAATTTGAACTCTCCTCTACCTAGTGATAATAAGTACTTAGGGCTTCGTGGTATGCTCCCTCTTAGTTCTTAAGTCCAAAACCCTCGTGTATGAGTTGAAGAGAAAGCCTAATGGTAACTGGATTAAGGTGGGATTCATGGTATGCTCCCTCTTATCACTCAAGCTAAACAGTACCATGAAGCAAGCTAAAAGATTATGCCAATACCCTTCAGCATAAAAAATATAGAAAAAACAAACCTGAGTTTAGAAAGTAAATTGGCTAAGGGAGTGAACGGACGCTAGATGCATACTGCCCACACTTTACGCACAAATCATGCATTTAGACTAGAGTTATATTGTTGCAATTTAATTAATATCTGCTTGGCATTGTGCACTAAGATTTCTAAGGGCAGCATTAGAATCAAATTATGCTTGCCAGCATTTGTTGGCATTCCAACCAAACTTTTGCTGAGGTATTATTTTCATTGTTTTTGTTTTTCTCTTCTCTTGCATTACTTGAGGACAAACAATGAGCTAGGTTTGGGGGTGTGTTACCTCCTCAAAAGTGTTGTTTTTCACACCTATTTTGATATGCTTTTGCTTGTTTTCAAGTACATTTAGTTGTATTAGTTTGTTAGAATCAAGCATTTACATAAAAGAGTTAGTAGGCTGCCTATGCCAGTGTCATGGGTTGTTTTTAGTGGCCTTTGTATAGGTTGGCAGGAGGAATGGACGCATGATGCAGGGACACAGTTAGGAATGCCAGATGTTGCAGACACGGAAGGACAAAATGAGTGACAAGCATTTGTTGGCACAGAGGTATGCCACAAACCATGCCAAGAAGAGATGAACCCCAGAAAAAATAGTAAAGGATCTGGCTCCTAAAAGATTGCAATTGGATCAACTTTCGAAAAAATAGCGGATAAGGTGATGCCAAGTGATGTTGGCAAAGTTGTGCCAAGCTCGTGTGCCAGGATGGCCATGGCATGATGACGTCAGCCCTAGCCTGATAAGCTATCACATCGAGTTGATAAGATATCAAAATGATTGGATAGAGCTCTATCTCTTATCTCTTGATCATTTCAATTTCAAATTCAAATTCAAAGGTTTATCTCATCCTTTCCCCTACACGTCTATATAAAGACCAACCGATCAAGCATTTGGGGATCGACACCGAGAGGCAGAGAGTGAGACGGTGAAGGCCGAGGTGATCGGAGCAAGATGTTGGTGAGCAGCGAGTGACAGTCGGTGCAACCAAGGAAGGGTGGTTCAACTACTTGGCTGAGAGTCAGGCGTGAAGGGCAGCATCGAGAGACCCCTTCTGCCTATTCCCTTGGCAGAAGTTGTTTTTCTTTAGTTTTATTATGATGGTGATGTTAAAAACGTTTGTTGGTTAACCCCCATACCATGAACTAATTTAATAGTTGGTGGGGGAGATGTTTTGGTTTTAAACGTTGGCTTTTATGCCTTAGTTTCTTTATAATAATTATGCTTTTAGCAAATTTTGTATGTTTTGCATACTTTAATTTTTCCTAATTATTGTGCCAAAGCGAGAGCTGGCACAGTTAGCTCATTGCCTTCCAATATCTTAACAGACTTTTGTTGGCAACGATCAAGTTGCTGAATAGTTGGGAGAAAAGCTTCGAGAGAGTCTTTCAAGTAGATAAACTTACTTCGGAAGTGAAATCTACCCCCATAGAGTATAGATTGGTTTTTAAATCAAATCGATTTAAGGAAAACATACAGTATAAAGATATAGGGGTTTTTACTTGGCCAGTTTAGGGCAATGACCATCAAGAGAGGCTTTGCTACTTTTGAACCTGCTCGACAAAGAATGGCAAGACAGTTTTGCCAATAAAGGCTGGTATGAACCACGTTGAAATCAGCCATTCCCTGCCAACAATCATCATTCATTTGAAAACACCTTCATTGCCAACGCTTTACTTCGGTTTCTATTTTATTTTATTTTATTTTCTTAGTTTTAAAATAAACTCTTTTAAACTACAATCTTTTCTTCCAAAACAAGTAACAGACTAAACAATCAAATTCCAAGTCAATCTCTGTGGGATCGATACTCAGCTTACCAAGCTGTATTACTTGCCGATCGTGTATACTTGCATGCAAAAGACTCTTGGCACAGTTTATCTTGCCCAAATACATACCATTTATACCTTTTGCCAACATTCATTATACAAATCTACCTGAGAGTCAACAAGCATCCATCGTCTCCACCGAAAGCTAGGAACAAGGGGATTGTTATCCGAGAGCTGTAGGAGCTTCAGATTATCAAGGTGAGTGTAGTCAGAGTCTCGGGATTAGGCTAGGTGTCTTTCTCGATTTCCTAGTTAATGAAATTGTTATTGCTAACTTTATCGCTAAGGATTATTGCATCGAACCGCTTAGCGGATATTGTGGTAAGCATCGGTAAGTTATTGCATCGAGTATTAAGCATTGTTATTGTTATCGTCATTGTTAATGAACATCGAACATAGATATCGTCATTGTTATAGAGTATTGTTAATGTCATTAACATTGTCATCATCATTGAATTATGGAAATATAGGATATTGATTATATAGCATTGACATTGCCATTGTTATTGCCATTGCCATGGATTGTTGAGGTCAACATTGTTATTGTCATCGAAACATTGCAAATGAATCACCGGCTATTGACATCGCCATTGAGATCATTGAAATATTTCTAATGTCTTTGATATTGTTATAGGACATTGATATTGAAACATTGCTCATTGATAAAGTCATTGAATATATATTGAGTATTGTCATTGCTATTGAACACCGATCAGTGATATTGTCACCGGACCTTGGATTCGAAAGGATTTTGGATACAATTGGCATGCCATAGAATTCATGAGCTCAGTGTATGGGTGGACTATGGTCCTTGGGCTATGGCCTATATTGATTTGGTGAGGCGGAGGGATGTATTATGATGTTGGTCATATTGGCGAGATAGAGGGACTAGACCATTCATTGATTTGATGAGCCGTAGGAATTCGCGTATCCACTATTCTGAATTGATCCAAGGGTTACTGTTGAAATATGGAATTAATGTTATTGAACATGATCATTGCATTGCTACTAATGATTCATTGCATTGTTATTGTTAAGATATGATCTGGAATGCATTTCATTGTTAAAGTGTTTTAGTTGTGACTTCCTCACTAGGCAATGTATGCCTAATGCATTTCAGGTTAAGGATTTCACCGTTGTAGATCAGAGAATCGACGTTGTTAACAAGTCACTGCAAGCCCAAGTATTGTGTTTTGCTTCTACAAACTCCTAGAATGGTGGCAAAGTAGTTGAACTAGTAATTTATAATCCGTTTGATATATATGTAATATGCTTGACTTGTGGAAGCCACAATAGCCTTAAATGACCTTTTTAAATTGCCTAAAAGAAACTAAATATACATATTGGGCACTAAAAGGTGAAAACCCAGTAAACGGGTTTGAACGACCCTAAAATTTGGCATGCATGTAGATTCTAGTAGGGGAATATTGTTGGTAAAGTTTCATTGCATTTGGACATTGATTACTAGGTCAAATAAACTAAAAACCAGATAAAATTTGACATTATAGTGCAGGGCATACCGATACAGGTCCAGTTGTATCGATACGACCTTGCATATTTGGCTTGAGAAAGCATGAGTTAACCATAGTGTATCGATACAGGTCTAAAGTGTACCGATACAGATTTTGGTAGTAAGGTTTGGGCATTTAATTGCATCAATACGGTCTCAGGGTGTTTCGAAACAGGTCAACTCTAGTCAACTCGTATCGATACAGCCCCAGCTGTACCGATATGGGCATTGGTCAAAGAAAGTTGGAAGTGAACCTGAGTATTCCCGTATCGATATGGTACGATGGTGTATCGATATGACATGACCGGTATTATAGTTATAAGACCATAATTAGCAAGTCAAAGTTGGTCAACCCGCATCGATACGGTCCCAGCTGTATCGAAACAGGACTTGACAAATTCAATGAGTTCTAAATCCTGTACACCTGTATCGGTACGACCCCAAGGTGTATCAATACGGTGGTAGTTAATTCTGTTAAAAGACATTGAATACAGTTCTAAAATGTTTACAAAATGATCACTGAATGTTGTAAGGCCTAATTGGATAGGTAAATGATATCAGAATAACATGAAAATTTACAAGGACACTGATATGATATTTAATTTCATTGTTGTGTAGTTAATTTTAGTAAAGGACCCCTAAGTTTCTAAAATTTACAATTTAGCCCTAAAATTTGTAAAAGTTTAAGAATCGGTCCTAGATGTTAAATTATTGTTCTACGTTGGGTAAAATGGATTAACACCAATACTTGGTAATGATTAAGATTATAAAATCGATTTAGTGGCAAGCTTTTATTGAAATTTCATTGCACCGATCATCGTTTTGTTCGTTAGTAGCATTCTCCGACCTGGCTCCCGACCAGGCCAGGAGGGGGATGTTACATTTGTGGTATCAGAGCTAGAGTTTAGTCGATTCTAGTACTAAACCGAAGCCTATTGCATTGTTATTGTGTTACTTTGCCACCTAGGAGTTGTATATTGTGACTTGTCAACTAACTCGATCTTTTTATGTTATTGATATGTCTGGAACTAATCCGATCTTTTTATGTTATTGATATGTCTGGAACTAATCCGATCTTTTTATGTTATAGATGAGCCTACTACCGGATCCTCGACACACGGTGAGGAAATAAGAGGGAGACCCACCGAATCCATTTAATCCCCTACCTCATAACGTCGAGCCGGAGTTGCCCAATACTCAGGCTGAGTGTTACCAAAACATGGCCAACATGTTCAAACAATTTATAACCTCGAAGAGAGCTGAAAAAGCTGTGCAACCTACTTAGCCAGCTGTCTAGTATGCTCGGGCCCCTATCTATAAGTTGGCATCGCTTCGGGCCTATATTTTCACTGGCCAGGATGATGACAATCCCGAGACTGTGAAATACTGGCTGGATAATACATTGAGAATCCTGAATAAATAATTACAGTGTTCTAATGAGCACAAACTGAAGTGCGCCCTGGCACTGTTAGCGGATGAAGCACTCCAATGGTGGGAGACCACTATACTCATTGTTCATGAAGAGACCATCACTTGGGAGTTCTTTCTTCAAGAATTCCGAAAGAAGTACATTAGCGAGTACTATCTCGCAGAAAGGAGCAACATCTTCCTCCATTTGAAGCAAGGTGGCCGACCCATCGAGCAATACATCCATGACTTTTGCAAGTATTGCCGACATGGAGCATAATACATTAAGAAAGAGGAAGACAAGTGCAGGATGTGTAATATCCCAGGATTTGTTCTAGTGGAATGTTATGTTAGAAACATTGCTAGATTGAAATGATAATTAATCAATTATATTCCTTTTAATTGATGGGACTCAAATAGAAATATGGAAAACTTGAGTGGCTATTTTAGTAAGGGCTAAACCGAAATTTGAATTAACCTCTAGAGTTGCATGCAAATCATATTAAAAGATAGGGGACTATCACACTTGTCCACCTATAGACAAGCTTAGGAACTAAGCTTGATGACTCGGCAATGTAGAATAAAGGAAAGATAACCATTGTTCTCCATCTTTTTCATTTCCTCCATGGAAGGTCGAGCAGTGAGAGAGAGAAGGAGATCTTGGGAAGATTGCTTACGTTTGCATCAATTTGAATGGAGATAAAGAGAAATTTAGCTATAAAGGTAAACACTTGTTTTCTCTCTTTGAATTAGTGACCAAGTATTTGATTGATAAGAACTATATGCCTATAATTGAAAGTTCTCTTTGATAACTATGGAATGGTAGCTTGGGTAGAGCATTCGGCTATGTATGTAAGCTAATTTGGACCATTGCTTGCTTACGTTTTAAAGTGGGGATGAATGGTGATACTAGAATATATGTATAATTCTGTTTTTAATTGATATTGTAGAATTGGAGGTATTTCTTGGTTTAATCGGGTAGGTATACATAGTGATCTTGGCCATGTTTTGTGAAATTGGAAACCTGCTTGTAATATTAAGTTGTTGGCATTTCAAAGTATGGACTAGATTGACTCGACAATTAGATTAAGAATCTTGATAATTTAAGATGTAAACAAGTGTATAAGAATTGAAGTACTTCATTGTTTACTAGTGTTTATGAAATCATGAATTTAGGGTTAAGGTCTTTCGAATAATACATTGCTTAAAACATGCTGGAATTTATAAATTAGGGTCATGACACATTGTATAGATTGAAAATTTGAACAATCTAATATCTTAAATGAATGCCCTGCTTGGACAGTCTCAAATATTAATTGGAAGGTAATAAATGTGGTATCTAATTTGAGTCTAGAATTATAAGGATTGCCAATCGATGAATCCATAGATTTTGGGGTCTAATATGAATAAACAATAATGCATTGGGCTGTCTAAGTGAAATACTGAAATCTGGAATATGTTTTATGAAACATAGAAACTGTTCTGGTAACCTTAAATGCAGTTTTACCAATCTGAAATGAAAGGAGAACTCAACAAAGTTTAGGGTCTGTTTTTGACACTAAATGAACTGTTTGTTTTAGTAAAATAGAGAGCTACTTGTAAGCTTAATAAAAGGATTGTGTTATAGCTCAAAACAGGACCCTTTGAGTATGTATGTGAGTTGATAATTGGGAATTTGGCTGTTTTGGTATCAATGAGAACATAAATGGATTGCGTAGCTTGTGAGAACATTAGGAACTGAACTGATTGGTACATACCTGGATGTATATATATGAAAAGTAAAATGTTAGTATGAACATTATGATAAATGAAACTGTTTTGCCTTGAATTGAACTTATGTGGATTTGTTGGCTATGATAAAAAAAAATGTATACATACTAATGAAATTGGTTTGCACTAATTTATATAAAGTAATGAACTGTCTTGTGATTTTATGTGTGAATACATGTAAAGATTAGGGGGCTGTTTAGTACATAATTATGTGTATATAATGTGATTAGGGGGTTGTTTAAGAGTAAATAAGCATGTGTGTAGTAGTAAGGATTGTCTTACATCTATGTTAAATTTAGTGGTTCTGTTTGTGGACTGTTTAAGTACTTGAAAATAGGGGTCTGCTTGTAAAATATTTTAAAGACTGAGTTGAACAAGGATAGATGTGTTTGGGGCTGTTATGATATATGTAAGTCTGCATAAACTGTTTTGGGAATATAAAATAATATTAAAGGCAGTTCATAACAATTTTGGGATTGTTTTTGTATGTGTGTAATCGAATGGAAGCTGTCTTATAAGATTAAAATGATGTTGTTTTAAAAGTAACTAAAGAGCAGATTTGAATTGTATTAAAAGGCAGTTTTAAAGAGGTAAAACAGTGCAGATTTCTAGTCAATGAAAATACAGTTTAGCTAATGTTGTTTTGTGTATAATTGAAAATATGGTGGACTGTTTTTTATAAGTATTTATGTATACATGTTTAGTTGAGAGATTTGAATAAATATGTGAACACATAAAGATTTGGGGCTGTTTTGAATGATAAATGTAAAAATGCATTGTTTTGTTGTATGTTTATGGAAAACATGTGTAAATTCCTTAAAATGAATATAGTTATATTAAGGGATTGATTTTAATGCATATGTGTGCTTTTATAAGCAAATTGGACTGTTTGGGTCGAATGTATGCATGTGTACTTGTGTTGATTAGTTTGGTTGGTAAATGAATTGAGTTGTTTTTAATGATTTGCTATTTTATTTGAGGTACATTTTATATTAAGGATGTGTAGAAGGAATAAGCTATTTGGAAGCTAGAGATGATTGTGGTTCAGGTATCCCGTAACTTTGGGATAAGAGGTGAGTGTAGTTGTTTGTGTCTCGGGTGACACAGTGTCATTCCGAAGTTATCGTTTTATTATGATTAAAGTGTTGAATGGTTATAGATGGATTACATTACTCATTTATATTGTGCATAAAGCTCAATTAGAGCAAATTGGGGAAGGGCATTCATTCATAGCATGGCATTCATGATAACATATTTGGTTATACATTACATAAGTGCTTTGTGCCTTGCCATGTTGTATTTGTATGAATGTCTATGTTTATGTTTACCCTGTAATAAGCTTTGAAGCTAACTACTGATCAACACTTCCATAAGACTTAAAGAAGAAGAATCAATCTCAACCCTAAAACTTATGAATTCTTAAGTCCAATGAGCTAAAAACAATACCTAACATAAGACACTAAGTAAAGAATCCGTAAGAATACTTGACACATAAGATATCCCCCCAATCTCAAGCATAAGATACGTAAGTTGCCGGAGTAATGGAAGACCTTGGACAATTTGGCATGGTACAAAGGTACATATTTTAGGGACTACGGTCCATGAGCTACGACTCGGGGGACGCCCCATATATTTGTGATATTCTGGCGACAGTAGGAGGTAACGAGGGAGATGATAGGGAGATTGGTGACAGTTGGTTGGATAGTTGAGAAGTTAGGAATGTTATGTTTCCGATACTAGCCATTGCTATGTGCTTTAGGCTATGTATAACTTGGACCACTACGGTCAATCTCAGGCCAATGCTACTCATGTCCAAATGTGTCCCATGGCAAAAAATTTAAAAGAGATGAATGGAGATGCTATGCTTGAAAAGAAACATTGAAAAGTAATGATATACACCTTGCTAAGCTTTGTGGAAATCTCTTGTAAGCTTTGATAAGTATTCTGATAAGATCTGATAAGAATTTTGACAAGCCTTACTAAGGCTATAAAAAATAAATTACGAATTCTGAAAGTTAAGTAAAAGTTCGAAGGAAACTTAATTGATCTCTGAAGAGAATTCGAATAAGGTTAAAAGAATATGACTCTCAATAAAACTTATAAAAGCTAAGTTTAAGGCATATGAATCAACTACTAACCCTTGCTCGTAATCTATGAATTTGCAATCGATTTCATGAACTTTATGCTTGATATATTGATGTCACTACCTCACTTAGGCTATATAAGCCTAATGCATTCATTATCATGCATTGCAGGTTATTAAAGCTTGTATATTTCAATCTTGATCAAGGCTACAAGTCATTACTCAGGATCCAAGTAAAGTTGGATTTTTTTTCGTAGTTAGAATACCCCTAGAATGGTGGCATATTGTTTAGTTGATGTATTGGTCTATGTCATATTAGTGTATAATTTCTAAGTATCTTATGGTATGTAATTAAGATCTAATATATTTGAGTGATCAAATGTGTTTGAAAGATGTAATGTTGAATGGAAACCTCTCTTGTTTGAAATGATTATGTTAGGAGGCTGCTCTTAAACTTATCTAGTCATGGTCTATGAATTTGAACTGAATGTATGGTATAATTGATTAGGGTGTACGAATAGTTGATTATATTAAGTCGGCTTGTTCAATATCTTATGTGATAATTCTACAGAGTAAGTATGTTAAATACTTTAATTCGATCAAAGGTTAATTTGAAACTCATAAAACCTACATCTTAAACTGGCTGGGTGCTTATTGATGGTTCGAAAGTTGCTAAATCCGGTACATGCTTGTTAATCTTGTGTTATGTAACTAGACAATCTCTTTTGTTTTGAATCTATGTAAGCTCACTAAAGATAACTTGAAATATGTAATAACTTATGTCTTCTTTGATTTATGTTTTGTTTCTGTCATATGTGTTTTGTGACTGATGGATGCTTGATCAACATACAGGATAGAAATGAGGCTGAATGCTAATGAGGTAGCTAAATTATACTATATGAGTTGTAAGAAATTTGCAATGTTGAATACAAATTATCTTGTCTTCTAAGGAAGTCTTTTTGATTAAGGCATGAACTAGTCTAATTTAAATGGTCATAACCCGTTAATGTGGTATTTATAATACATTGAGTAGATAAATTAAAGAAACAAATGTACTAGCTTTGTGTGTTCGATTGCCTTGTTGATAGCATATACTGCATAATTCGAATGGTTATTTGCTTATGATGGTTATGGTTGAAGTCAGATATGCCTTAAGTCAAGAATTATTTAAGTTGATTATTTGGATCATACCTTGTTGCTAGGTTAAATGAGTTGATTAATTGCTTGGTTTATAAGTCATGAATGTTCATATATGACTTGGTTATATATGGTGCTTTAAAATGAATTTAGTTGTGTCATCTCCAAGGCTTGTAAAGTCTCTTTATTATCATATAATGTTGGTATTGAGATAAAGAATGTAAGTATTAAGATTGGGTTTTGAATAAATAATTGAGCCCTAAGTTCAGCCTGTTCATGCTTGAGTACGTTAGAATGTATCCATAATTGGTCATAAATTGAGTACGTTAGAATGTATCCATAATTGGTCATAAATCTCTGGGTTTTAAATTGTGACTTAAAGTTTAAATTTAACCCTATTTGTTATTCAAGTGAATACCATGAGTTTTAATTAATATTTAGATAGCTCTATTTTGAAGTTCTAACTTGATGACCAAGTTGGGTGATTGTTATGTTCGAATGATTGCTCAGGTTGCAAGTTATGATATTAAAATGTTCAAATGTTTGTATGATTGGCGTAAGACCCTTAGGGTAATAATAGATAAAAAATTAACATAGTTCCTTTTACTCTGGATGTTTGAATGTACGTAACTCGTTCCATGAGATTTTCTTGTAGTAACTGCTCGACTCCGATTTTCTTCCAAACCAGGTTGAGGGTGTTACAAGATGTTCATTTCGAGCTTAGCGACGAGCTACGCCCTATGTTTACTACCTTAGGCATCACTAACTTTTAGGACCTTGTAAATCGAGTTAAGGCCACTGAAGTTGCACAGAGGGCTCAAAGATCGGGTGGATCTAGCAAGTGTGAGAAGAGATTTAGAGATAACTCTCGACCTCCCAAGTGGAACAAGAAGGGCAAGTATCAAGGCCCTAAGTAGAATGCATACCCTCAGCCTTCTCGTATAACGCAATCTTCTTTCAAGTCAGTGTTAGTTGAAAGCACTGTAGGCTCCAACTGAAGATCACAGAATCCAGTTTGCAACTACTGTCAAAAATGACATTCTGCGGGTCAGTGTCGTAAGCAAACTGGAGCATGCTTCTTGTGGAGAACAAGGTCACTTCATCTGTGATTGTCCTCTTGGTGCCACTAAGTCTATTGCGGCACCGGCAAGTAATGCAACCCCTACTCAGTCCTTCCGAGGTAATGGGTCAAGATAAGGTTCTTCGGGAGCTACGGGGAGACCTAGTGGCTCTGGAAAGGCACCGAGTAAGCAAGAATCCAAGGCTCCTGCTCAGATGTATCATGTGAGGAGCAGTGAGAAGGAGGATGAGCCTAATGTCATTGCAGGTAACTTTGAGTTGTACTCTCATTCCTTATATGCATTGATTGATCATGGCTCCACACATTCTTTTATAAGCACTGAATTAGTTAGGAAGCATGGAATTTTTAGTGAACCTATAGCATCGAGGATCTCCGTAACCAATCCACTAGGTGAATGTGTCACCATAAGTCTTGTATGTAAGAATTGTCCCTTAGTGATTTAAGGGATTCCTTTTGTGGCCAACCTATTGGCTTTACCGATCTATGAGTTTGATGTTATATTGGGTTTAAACTGGCTTAGTGAACATCAAGCGTGGGTAGATTGTAGTGAGAGGAAACTGTATCTCTGAGGCATTGGCAAGGAGATCATCATGTTAATAAGTTCGAGAAATCCTTCCTTGTATGCTTTGACATTTGAAGCCAAGCATAGGCCTAAGCTATTGGATGTTGACACTGTAAGTGAATTTCCCGATGTCTTCCCTGATGAACTCCCGGGCTTACCCCCAACCTGTGAGGTTGAATTTAGTATCAAAGTGCAACCTGGAACTGCTCTAGTTTCTATTGCACCCTATCGAATGTTGAGCTGAAGGAATTGAAAGCCCAGATTCAAGACTTGCTTGATAAAGGCTTTATTCAATCGAGTTCCTCGGCTTGGGGATCTCCAGTTCTCTTTGTGAAGAAGAATGATGGTTCCATCAGGTTGTGCATTGATTACCGATAGTTGAACAAGGTGATCATCAAGAATAAATATCCATTTCCAAGGATTGATAACCTATTCGATCAGCTTAAAGATGACACAGTGTTTTCTAAGATTTATTTGAGGTCTGGATATCACCAAATGAGAGTTAAAGAGTGTGATGTGCCTAAAAGTGTTTTTCGTATGAGATATGGTCACTACAAATTCTTGGTGATGCCATTTGGGCTAATCAATGCACCGACAGCTTTTATGGACCTAATGAATTGGGTTTTTCGATCTTACCTCGATAAATTCGTGGTGGTGTTTATTGATGATATCTTAATCTACTCCAAGAACCCTGCTGAACATCGAGACCGCCTTCACATTATGCTTCAAACTCTTCGAGAGAAATAATTATATGCCAAGTTTTCTAAGTGTGAGTTTTGGCTCACCAAAGTTCCCTTCCTTGGGCATATTGTATCGGCTTCGGGCATCCAAGTAGACCCGAAAAAGATTCAAGCCATTCTTGATTGGCAACCACCGAAGAATATTAGTGAGGTGAGAAGTTTCCTTGGTCTTGTTGGCTATTATAGAAGATTCGTTAAAGGATTTTCTATGTTAGCAGCTTTACTGACTAAGTTGTTAAGGAAAGAAGCCCTATTTGTTTGGACCGAGGAACAACAAAGAAGCTTCGATCAATTGAAACAAGTTTTGACACATGTACCGGTTCTAACCCAACCAGAGTTGGAAAGGACTACACTGTCTATAGTGATGCTTCGCATCTCGGGTTAGGATGTGTATTGATGCAAGAAGGCAAAGTTATTGCTTATGCTTCCAGACAACTAAAGCCACATGAAATGAATTACCCCACCCATGATATAGAGTTGGCTGCAGTTGTCTTTGCATTGAAAATCTGGAGACATTATCTCTACGGAGAGAAATGTTACCTCTTCACTGATCATAAAAATCTCAAGTATCTCTTGACTCAGAAGGGGTTAAACCTTTGGCAACGGAGATGGATGGAACTCCTCAAGGACTACGATCTTGTTATTGATTACCATCCAGGCAAGGCCAATATTGTAGCTGATACACTCAGCCACAAACCATTGCCTTGTAAGTATCGTTACTGATCATTAAGTTCAAAATGTTGATTAGTGTATCAACTCATTACAAAGTTCTTGTATTGTAGCTCCTCAAGTTATCAATGCTCACTTCCGTCTTTAGAAGCATTGTTGTCTCGTAGCCGACCTTCAAGTTTAGTTTACCATCATATCGAGGATTCAAGCATTGCAAAAACAAGATCCTAAACTTTAAGCCATCATTTCCAAGTTGCAAGATAACTCTGACTTTAAGGTGAATTTTGAAGGACTTATGTTTTCGCGACCGGTCTGTGTACCCAACGATGAACCTCTTCGCGCCGATATCCTCAAGGAAGCTCATTTGAGCTCTTTCTCTATACACCCGGGGTTAGTGAAGATGTACAAGGACCTAAGGGAGCTCTATTGGTGGTCGGGCATGGAGCAGGCCATAGTTGAATTCGTATCCAAATGTCTCACATGTCAGCGTGTTAAGGCTGGACATCGTGTCCCTACCGGCTTGGTGCAACCCATCGATCTACCACAATGGAGGTGGGATAATATCATTATAGACTTTTTTAGTGGTCTATCGTTAACTCCTACTAAACATGATGCTATTTGGGTCATTGTAGACCTTTTCACCAAGTCAGCACACTTCTTACCAATTCATATGGACTACAGTCTTCCTAAATTAGCGGACTTGTACGTCAAGAAAGTTATTCGACTCCACAGAGTACCTCAGTCTATCATTTTAGATCTAGATCCACGATTTGTATCTTGATTTTGGAAGTCATTGCAAAGAGCTTTGGGCACCAGAGTTAATCTTAGTACTGCCTTTCACCTTCAATCAGATGGCCAATTAGAAAAGGTCAGGTAACTATCACAAGTACCTTTCTTTGAACCATCAATGAAATGTACCATTATTGAATCCTTCTTCGTAGATTTTGGAAGACATGCTTCGAGCATGCATCATCGATTTTAAAAGCTCTTGGGAGAAATCCCTACCTCTTATCGAGTTTACCTATAACAACAGTTATCAAGCTTCCATGAAGATGGCACCGTATGAAGCCCTATATGGTAGACGATGCAAAACTCCATTGTGTTGGTCTGAGCTCGGTAAAGGCAAGGTGTTGGGCCCTGATTTACTTTGAGAAACTGAAGAACGGATCACCATCATTCATATCGATTAAAAGCTACCTCTGACCGACAGAAGAAATATGCTGATCTCAAGTGAAGGGATATACAATATGAAGTTGGTAAGAAAGCTTTTCTTAAAGTCTCACCGTGGAAGAAAGTTATAAGGTTTGGCAAGAAGGGGAAGTTGAGTCCCCGATTCATTGGACCTTTTGAGGTTATGGAAAAATTTAGCCCTGTGGCTTACCGCTTATCGCTGCCCTCAGAATTGAGTAAAACCAACGATGTATTTCATATATCCATGCTTTGGAAGTATTGTCCTGATCCTTCGCACATCATTAAGCCTGAATCTGTGGAAATTCAACCCGACTTGTCTTATGAGGAAGAACCAATTTGGGTTCTTGCAAGGGAAGCCAAGAGACTTCGTAACAAGACTATTCCATTGTTAAAGTGCTTCAGAAGAGCCACACCGCTAAGGAAGCAACATGGGAATTAGAGGAAACAATGCGAAAACAATATCCTCATCTCTTAGATCCAGGGAAATTCGAGGACAAATTTTTCTTAAGGGGGAGAGTTGTAACACCCCAAAAACAGGTCTAGTCAGATTCGGGTTTCCATGATCAGAAATATGACACCCCTTACCCTGGGTTAGAAGAAACTCGGTTCATGAGTGTTACCAAGACAAGACAAAGCAAGCAAACAAGAAGTACTCATCCTATTAATGAGTTTTTTAACTAACAAATAACCTAGCATACATTACTTAGCTAACAAGAAACATCATTTGATTACCTTACAAACCAAATATGTGATCCATTTTAAACTTCCATTACCATTTATAATCATAGCATTCAAAAACTTAGACATACACTAGATGAACAATTTCGACTACTTTACTTCATAAACAAGGCAATTCCATTCATTAGACTTAACTTAGATATGAATTGCATTATAGATCATTACATTCAAGGCTAGAACTTAGACAAGAAACATGTATCCTATTTGGAAATCAAGTTTGGTTTACAAGGCATATGACATTCAAGCATTCTCATTTCAATCATACATGATACTTGATCAAGCAAGTTAAGCTACATATAGAAATCATATCAATTAACAAGATATGCGCAGCAACCATTGACAATTATACCAAATTTAGAGTGTTTACATACTAAGGTTTTAGTATCATACTTGTTTACATGATAGACCCATCAAGATCATTCATATACAAGGCATTCAAGGTACAAAATGCATGATAGACTACTTCTATTTACAATACTAGTGCCACCTTCTAGGAGACTACAAAAGATGTATGAGACCATACTTTGCTTCTTGCTTGTGAAGTTGCTTCAAGGACAAGGTTTCTAGCTTCCAAGACAAGCACGATCAATATCTTTAATCTGTTTAGGGGGATGGAAAACAAGAGTGATAAGTACAAAGCTTGTACTTAGTGAGGTAACTCCTAAAACTTGTCAAGTTTCAAGTATAATAGTCTTTAAACAAGTCAACTTATCTAAGGCTTTCAAAAGTATGAGCAATAGATAGTCATAAGATCATGTAGCCTCATTTTGTGTATCAACAAGCAAACAAGTGATCATGGCATAGGTTCCCATTCGATCAAACAAGAAAGCAAAAAGGCATGGAACACTATTCGATCAATCAAGAAACAATAGGCATGGTATTCCATTCAAACATCAAGGAGCAATAAACAAGGAATTTCAATTCTAGCATTAACATGGTGGGTTACCAAGCTATCATACTTAAGTAACAAGAAAACAATAAATTCATGTCTTTGATAGCAAGTAACAAGCAATTCATGATCAGTTTTATCTTGTTTTATAATTCAGCACAACCCTTGGTTCTTAGTTTGCTAGGTATTCGAGTCTCCAACCAACCGTCGCCACAATATGCACCGTAGTGCTGGTCAACCCTCCTACTGTCGCCAAAGACCACATACGTACCCTCCGTCTATCGCCAATTAGGGGCCTTAGCCCTGGACCGTAGTCCACCCTTACACAAGAGCTCTAGACTCTAAGGCATGCCTTCTTACCCATACAACTAGTAACCAAGGTTGTCCAAGCATACATTTCATGTTTCAAGTTTACATATTCAAGATCAAGACAAGCAAGGCTTATTCAAGTGTTCATTCGAGCAAGATCATGGTAATTTCTTTCATGTTTAAGGTCCTTAGACCATTAGAGCCTTAACTCAAAGTCATGCATTTGTTATTTCAAGTGTACTAGCATTTCATGTCTCAATTTTATAAGAACAAGTCTCTCAACATGTCATAGTCACCAAGATTTCATTGAACCAATTTACATGCTAGCATTTCAAACATGGATCAGAACATTCCAACATGGATGAAGCATTCAATTTAGCATCATACTTCCCCAATTTATCAAGTCATACTCATGTATATATATATATATATGCATGATGCATCATGTTAAAAATGCCAAACAAGATTGGTTAGGACCTAGTCCTAACCCTATAGTTAGTTACACTCACAATACAATCCAAGCAAGCTAGCAATTGTCTTGTATAGTTATTCCTTTATTTTTAGCCTTTGGATGATTTCCCTTTTCTCCTTCCACCAGTTCACTCTTTGTTCTAGCAAATTCATGATTAAACACATTCATCAATATGTATACACAAAACAATTCAACATGGCAGCAAGGTTATTTCAATACATATAGACATATACATACAATTCTGGAAACCTTTCAATAAACAAGACTAAGCAGGATCTATTTATCCCAAACTGTTACAAAACAGTCCAATAAAACTGTGTACAAAATAGTTTCCAACTAGCTTAACTGCTGTTGCCTGGCAGCTTGCACACTACATGCTTAAACATGCATATCTTTCAATTCCTACGTCGGAATTTCAATTAATTTATACCGTTGGAAAGCTAACAAAACTGTCTTTAATACCATAATAGGCTTGCATTTTAGTTCTTAGCCAATTAATACAATTTATTGTTCAAAGAAAGGGCATTTACACTGCCTGGACAGTTTGCACTGTCCAGCTATTTCTATTTACAGTTTCCAGCATAGGACCCAGTTTTCAGTTCTTTTTTCACCTAATGAAAGTAGACATACTAAGGATCATGTCAATAAAATTTCAGCCCTGAATTTGATTTACACAAGTTTTGGTGAATTTTCAAAGTGACTGCCCAGAACAGAGCAATTCTAGGCAGATTGCACCTATTCACATTTTAACTCCTTAAATTCATTTTAACCAATTTTTTGACCCTATAATTCATTTCATATGCCATCCTAAACATGTTTAGTCAATGTTAATTCATTAATCAAGGCAGCCAAAACAGAGCAACTTGGTTACAAAGCTTAATTCTACATGTTTACACAATTTCAATTCAACAAAACAGTTTCTTTGTTATAAGACTGTGTTCATACCTTTACCTTTCATTTCCAGCATATAACCACAACAATTCAACTTGTTTAATACCTTAATTACATTATCTATTCATGATCATATTCAATTCATTCATCAATCTCATCATTTAGGCAATTATCCAATTCGGCTATGTCACTAGATGAACCAATTCATTGTTCACAAATTCTAGCATTTCATTGTTAAAGTGTTTTAGTTGTGCCTACCTCACTAGGCAATGTATGCCTAATGCATTTCATTTCATACATTTCAGGTTAAGGATTTCACCGTTGGAGATCAGAGAATCGACGTTGTTGACAAAGTAGTTGAACTAGTCATTTATAATCCTTTTGATATATGTGTAATATGCTTGACTTGTGGAAGTTACAATAGCCTTAAATGGCCTTTTGAAATTGCCTAAAAAAGCTAAAAATGTATATTGGGCACTAAAAGGTGAAAACCTAGTAAACGGGTTCGAACGACCCTAAAATTTGGCGTGCATGTAGATTATAGTAGGGGAATATTGTTGGTAAAGTTTTCTTGCATTTGGACATTGATTACTAGGTCAAATGGACTAAAAACCAGATAAAATTTGACATTACAGTGCAGGGCATACCGATACAAGTCCAGCGTATCAATACGACCTTGCATGTTTGGCCTGAGAAAGCATGAGTTAGCCATAGGGTATCGATACAGATTTTGGCAGTAAGGTTTGGGCATTTAATTGTATCGATACGGTCTCAGGGTGTTTTAGGTCAACTCTAGTCAACTCGTATCAATATAGCCCTAGCTATACCGATACGAGCATTGGTTAAAGAAAGTTGGAAGTGAATCTAAGTATTCCCGTATCGATACGGTACGATGGTGTATCAATACAACATGACTGGTATTACAGTTATAAGATCATAATTAGCAAGTCAAAGTTGGTCAACCCATATCGATACGGTCCCAACTGTATCGAAACAGGACTTGATAGATTCAATGAGTTCTAAATCCTGTATACCCGTATTGGTGCAGCCCCAAGGTGTATCGATACGGTGGTAGTTAATTCTGTTAAAAGACACTGAATACAGTTTTAAAATGTTTACAAAATGGTCACTGAATGTTGTAAGGCCTAATTGGATAGGTAAATGATATCAGAATAACATGAAAATTTACAAGGACACTGATATGATATTGAATTTCATTGTTGTGTAGTTAATTGCATTAAAGGACCCCTAAGTTTCTGAAATTTACAATTTATCCTTAAAACTTGTAAAAGTTTAAGAATTGGTCATAGATGTTAAATTATTGTTCCACATTGGGTAAAATGGATTAACACCCATACTTGGTAATGATTAAAAGTATAATATCGATTGAGTAGAAAGCTTTTGTTGAAATTTCATTACACCGATCATCGTTTTGTTCGTCGGTAGAATTCTTCGACCTGGCTCCTGCCCAGGCCGAGAGGGGGATGTTACAATATCAAAATCAATATCTCAACATTTACAGTGAACTCGCCATAGACGCCTTGGAGTATATTTTTTTTAATTATATTTTAATGAACTCGCATTGTATGTCTAGCGAGTTCAAAAAATTATTGTTGTTGTTTAATTTAATTAATTAATTAGGCGGTGATTAATTAAATCCTATTTGAAATTAACCATACATGAATGACGAGTTCCACCTAATTAAAATTTATTAACCATAATTAATTCAAATTAATTATTTTGTAACTACTTATTGTGACTGTCAGGGATGCAAGGCGAGTTCCAAGCCAACAGTACTAACATTTGAGGCAGCAGACAGGATTATTCGGGTAGCAAGAATTTCATATAAATAGCACCATTTGATTTAGGGGTTAGAGTAAAAAATGAAAGAGATAGAGAGAAATATATTGTGAAACAAAATATTGGAAGAATTGAGGAAATTTGTTATTGTGTTTCGGATTATTTTTGTTAAAAATCTTTAAGATTATTGCTATATTTGATTTAATTGTTGTTTTTGAAATTTATTTGTAGGTATTTCTCTTGGAACAAATATTGTGGAGAAGAAAGTTCAAAAGTTTGAAGTGTCGTAAATTATTTTATTAGTTGAATCGTTATAGTTGATAATATTTTAGGTAATTTAGTTAAATTGGTATGATGTATATTATAAAAAGTTCATTTATTATTAGTAGAATATAAGTTGTAGGTTAATTTGGTAGGCTTTATATTAACTATTAGCGGTTGATTTGATATGATTTATATGATTAATTAATAAAATTGAATTATTTTGTCTAAACGATTATAAAAATAGTTTTTTTGTGACTTGAAGCTGACTGCATTATGGGAGACATGGATTTATTGATATAAATTTATAATTATGTACTTTTTTTAGATTAAATTTGTTATTTATAGAATTAATAAAAAGATGTGATTGATTTTTTTTGCAAAACGAGGAGCGCAACTTTTGCCATCGCTTGATATGGAACGATGAGCCAAGCATCATGATACAACTGTTTCTCAACGTAGTCGGTTTTTACTCGCGTCGTAAGTTCGTGGTTTTAGAATTGTACCCGTGTCAGTTAGTGGGTTGATAGAGCGATGAAGATCGAAGGCGCATACGTTCTTTATATCATGTGGGGAATACATAATCACTTTTGAAGATGTGGCTGTACAACATGGCGTTCGAGTTAACGGTATGCAAATCATTGATCAATATCGATATGATGTTTTACGAATGTGTTGCAAATATTTGAGAAAGACACCACCAAACATGCGGTTAGCGGAAAACGTGTCAAATTAACTTGGTTGAAGAATGAATTTGTTGTGAATATCGATTTCACACCACGAGAAATTGAATGTGCTACTTGAGCATATATTTTGCAGTTTATTGGTGGGATGTTGATACCGGATAAATTCAATATTATGGTGCACACCAGTACCTCTCATTTTTAGAGTTTTTTGGAATGCCAGAAAGTTTAGTTTGGGATCCGTAATTTTGACTTTCTATTCCGAGCATTGTGCAAGGAATCTAAGGAGTCATTCGTGGAAGATAAATTGTTGAATTAAGATATTGGTGGATGTTTGGTGCTACTTCAGTCATAGGCAATACAAGTTTCTATTTTTACACCAATTTGCCCTGAACCTTTTGAGTTCCCCTTTGCTGCGAGGTAAATATGTTAGTCTTCAATAATAAGTATAGATGTAAATATTGAAATGCAAGTGAATTAATTTTATAAATGAATGATGTATGCATTCTTATATAGATGGAAACAAATAATTTAAGGCAATGGGTTGGTTCAAAATATAACCATTGAAGTTAGAGTTAAGATAGACATGTACTGCCATGAACATGTAATGTAAAGTTAAATTAGGTTAACAGTTGCATAATGAAATGTTTTTTGATACAAATGTTAAATGATGTAAATGTTTTTGCAGTTTTTATAGAGGTTGTATGTGGATGAGGATATCCAATAGTTAATTTCGCATGATGTGTACGAATGATCGAAAAACTAGTGTTCTATAATGTCACTAATCTATTTCGCGATTGTTGAGATGTTTTATAACAATCATGATCTTAGGTAGTTCGGATTTCACTAGCTTGTGCCGGAAGACCCATTAAATATAGACATAGTTGAACCATTGGATGGACAGGTTAAGAGTGAGGAGAATTGGGTAGTGCAACATGCGGAATACATCACATGGTGACATAGTCATACAGGTTGCCGATTGGTCATCCCACGCAACATGATGAGTTCGATTCGTTAACATTCGAGTACCATCAATGGTATTTGACAAATGAAAAACCCTACTTGTCGTTCGAACAACAACGAGAAATTTTTACAATGTACGATACAAAACTTCCTTAAGAAGCTACAAGAGCAGGGAACATCGAGTGGGTCGTTATTGAGTGCGGGATCATCTATAAAGAGATTCAGGAGGAGATATGGAGCCAAAGACAGTAGACGCTCAAGAACAAAGACATGATTTGATTAAGTTGAACTCACCGAGATTTTTTTTATTTTTTACTACTTTTAGTTTTTCTCATATATAAAACAAACAACAGTTAAAAAAATCTTCATAAATAAATTTTAATTAATAAATACCACCTAATTAAATAATTAAATTAAACAAAAAATATTTTAGTTCTTTTGAACTCGTCAAACATGCAAGGCGAGTTCAAAAAAATTATTTAAAAAATAAAAATTAAACTAATAAAAAATATTAATTTTAATTAAGTGAAATTTGTCGTGCTTACCTCCAATTAAGATTTAGTTAATCACCGCCTAATTAATTAATTAAATTAAAGTAAACACTATTTTTTTGAGCTTGTCAGACATACAAGGTGAGTTCATTAAAATAATATTTAAAAATATTTTGGAATTCGCAAGGCGTGTGTGGCAAGTTCACTGTAAATGTGTTATGCTGGGAAATAATTTTTTTCGAGTTCTATTTTAAGAAGTAGTGTTTTAAAAGGTGCTAATTTATTTGAATAAAGTAAATAAATTAATAATAACTATTTGTTTGTATATATATTATGAATTTATATTAATTAAATTTTAAATCTTATTGTTAACATATACTTTCACTTATAAAAAATAAAAACAATAAATGTTAATTTTTTTCCAGGCCTTCCCATTGAGAATTTTCTTTCGGTTGTTTGGGTTCTTTTTTATAATTTAAAATTAAATTGTGGTAAAATCTAATCATACATGTGGTTTAGTCCAGCGGCTAATGCATTAGCCTACAAGTTCGATTCCTATCCCTCACTTCAATCTGGTTTATTTTCTTCGTCAATTCGTATTGATGTGAATAAAATCTTTAAGAAAATAATATGTGGGGAGAGAAAAATATTTTTAAAAAATCCACGTCAGCATCCCTAATATTAAGGATATTTTTGACGAAAAAATTAATTTGGTGACCAAGACATGAAAACAGACATAGTTTGGTGACCATCAGTGTAGTTTTCTTATTTCTTTATTAAAAAAATACTCGAGTGATTAAATTGTAATATTTTAAGGTGTCGTTGGCCAAAATATAAATTTACTTAATTAAGTGACTTTTTCTGTAATTTACTCATTATCATTTTCAAGGAAAGCTGAATTCCATTACAGTGAACGGAATAAAAACAAAGCGAGAAATAAAAGAAAACTAAGTAATCTATAGATGGCTTTATTATTTCCTTGGATTGGAAATCTCTGCAACAATCTTGAGGACGAAATGCATTATTCGGGTATTCCCAAACTCCATATCGTCGCTGGATTTTCTGTATCTCTCTCTTTCTTTTGTAATTAAAAGTTCCGGTGATGTTCGAAAAAAAGGGTTTAGCTTTACTTTAATGAATTGAAATTCCAGAGATAAGAAATTCAAGCTCTACAATCCATTGTTGATATTCCGAAGTTGAAAATTAAATATATTTAAACGATCATAAAAATCCATTTCACGGTGGATTGTGCAATGAATCTCTGAAAATCTAGTAATTATTATTATTATTATTGAATGAATGGAGCTTTCTTTCTTATGGGCGAAAACTGTTGTATTTCTTGGATTTTTTTTTATAATTTGTGTAGAAAAGGTTTGATTTATTCAGCTAAGTGATATTGCCATTGGACAGATAAAACTATGTACTTACGCATCTAAATGTATGTATATGCATGTGTGCGTGAGCAGTTGCTTTACAATGGTGAATGTCTTTCAGATCTGTAGAATTCAAATAAGCTTTATCTGGCCTTAAGAAGATAATGTTTTGTGTTCTATACATAACGAGAGATACCTGTACCTGTGTTTTATTTTGGTTATAGTTGCCATCGATTGTATGCTCCTTCGTTACCATCCCTTATAGATTGGAAAATATTTCTGCTTTAGGATGCCTTTGGAGAAGCCTTCCTGCTTATTGATTACGGCTTTTAAGGTTTATGGTAGGAATTTAGGGACAGGGATTGGAACTCTGAGAGTAGGATATCAGGGAAAGATATGCTGCTAACTTTCTGAGGCAGTGGAATGACAAGGAAATAAACTCACGGTTTTTCTCTTCTGCTGTGATTTGTATCTTGAGGCATCATAGTAGTAGTAGAGAGAACAAAGTAGAAATAAGGGAATGGAGTTTCCATGACTTTGCTAGGGTGAACTCAAGTCAACGTAAAAGCCCTAATTATTTGTCTAGAAAAACAAAAATTATCAAAATTCCCTTGGACACCAAACGTTCTGAATATTCTGATAAGTTGTTTTTCTAATCCCTAGTTAACATCTTTACTTGGACCAAAATGGTTTCTTCGTTTATGAGCAACTAAGGATTGTGATATCATCCCTTTGTTTGCAAATAGGATGTACTTTATATAGCCACGCTATTAATGTGCTAGAAGCTTCTTTTTTATTTTGGGTTGTTGGGATTGACAACTTCGATTGAGAAGATGCAGAAAAGGGGAAAGGAAAAAAATGTAAAACTGTTATTGGTATCTTTAATGTGAAATTCAAGTTAGAGCTAATCACACCTGAATCTTTTTGTTAGGCTTCTGAATCTTCCTGTGATGATTAGTACTTTTTTTTCTGGACGCAATTCCAAGACTTTCCATGACTGGTATATGACTTCAATTGGTTCCAGAGGAACCTACCTCATTTTCTAGAATTTAGCTTGTGGAATATAAATTTTGGAAGATGGATGGATTTAGTGGTAGTTAGAGGAGGCCTTATTTTGAATTGGACGATACGAGAGGTTGACTGCTTAAACTATTGAGCTACAATGATATTGACATGGAAACAAACAAGTGATTCCTATTGCTGTTGGCCGGGCTTACCACTTTAGTTGTAGATAAGGGTCCTTTTACTGTATGTTATGAGTTTTGATGTTCTCTTTATGGCATTTTTCATATTTATAGGATTGGTTGTTTGGTAAGTGTCTACAGTGGATCAACTTTATATATAATATACTGGAGCTTGTGATGATATGATCGTCTTTCAACTTCAAAAATTGCATGAGTGAAATGCAATGAACTAGGATCTCGCAAAGGAAGAATCACTTTGATGATAATTATAATTTTAATTGTTTATTGAAGTCTTCTACATATTATATAAAGTTTTTCTTTTGCGTTTAGGCTCAATTATTCTGTTGTTTTTATTGCTACTTGACTGTGTTGCGCTGCATGTATGGACAAAAGTCCCAAAACATTGCATTAATATCCAATTGTTATTCATGTCACATGATGCATGAGTAGTTTTCAGGTTTCTTTATGAAGTCAAATCAAAGTGGGAACATGGCAGTGCTCTTAGAACTTATAGGTCAGATTTCTTTCCTCAGGTTATACAGTAGCCACGAAAAATGGGAAGTAAAGGTCGAATTCCACCCCCTCATCTGAGGCATCCTATCCCAGGCCCTGGCATGGTACATTCTGAACCATTTGGTCTAGGAATTCCACCCCGTCCAGGCCCTTTTCCACATTTTGATATGTTGCCACCTCCAGAAATCATGGAACAAAAGCTTGCTGCACAGCATGTGGAGATGCAGAGACTTGGTACAGAAAACCAGAGAATCGCTGCTACCCATGGGACATTAAGACAGGAACTTGCTGCTGCACAGCATGAGTTGCAGATTTTGCATGCTCAGATTGGAGCCGTAACATCTGAAAGAGAACAACAAATGAAGAGCCTTACAGATAAAATAACTAAGATGGAGACTGAATTGAAAGCAGCTGAGCCTGTTAAGACAGAGTTGCAGCAGGCACATTCTGAAGCTCAAATTTTGGTTTTAGCTAGGGAAGAACTTTTGTCCAAAGTGCATCAATTAAATCAAGAGATTCGGAGAGCTCATGTAGATGTGCAACATATTCCAGCTCTGATGGCAGAACTTGAGAGCCTCAGACAGGAATATCAACATTGCAGGTTTTTGTCGTGCTCTTATCTATGGGTGTTTTTGGAGCAAAGTTGAGAAAGGTTAAAGTAGAGCGGCTGTTATTGAACAGGAAATTAATACTAAAACTTTTTTTTCTATTGTTTGGAAGTCCACTGTAATTTTTTTTTTCAAAAAGTTTTCCTTCCTCTTTCTCTTCCCTGAGCATGCCTGGTCTTTCAGTTAAAGTTCTTTCAGATCTTTCTTTCTGGAGTTGTTTAAGTTCCACGTGTCACAAATATGTGATAACCCATTCTTGATCTTGCAGGGCTACATTTGACTATGAGAAGAAACTTTACAATGATCGCCTTGAATCTCTTCAGGTGATGGAGAAAAATTATATGATCATGACTAGGGAAGTGGAGAAGCTTAGAGCCGAGCTGATGAATTCTTCTAATGTTGACAAAAGAATCGGTATCCTTTCTTGTGATCTCCCCCCCCCCCCCAACCCCCTATTACCAATGTTTATGGCTCATATATGAAACCAAATGCAGTTGGGCAATATGGCGGTGCCACAGGAAACAATGAGAATGATGCTTCTGGTCATCCTGTGGGACGAAATACATATGAAGATGGTTATGGTATTCACCAGGTGTGTAATCTTCCATGATGGCTTAAATCTGTCTGTGCTGAAATATGAATGGTTGCGAGTATGGGTTCAACTGCTACTATAAATTACATTATATCAAAGTTGTACTTGTTTATATAAACATGAATTAATTAGCATTTTTTAAATTATGGATTATGGAACAGTAACTTCACAAACAGCTGTAGAGTTCTTCCCACTCCTCTGCCTATTTCATTGCATCCGTGATTCAATGTATTGAGAATTGTGTTTCTTCTGCTAATTCTTCTATCTTGTAGATTAATGACATTCTTCTCATTCTGCATCACAGAGACATGGTGCTCTACCACCTGCTGCTATAGGTGCAAATGTAGGTGCCAATTCTGTTTATGTTGGAAGTCAATCCGGGTCAGGACCTGCACCTATGAGGTCCGGCTACAATATGCCTAGAGGACCTGTCTACGATTTGTCAAGAGCAACTGGTTATGACTCGCAAAGGTTGCCAGTTTATGAAGCACAGAGAGGACTTAGTTACGACGGTCAAAGAACCCATGTCTATGATCAACAAAGAGGAGCTGGCTATAACACCCAAAGAGGATCTCTAAATGATCCATCCAAGGGTGCAACCTATGATGCAGCAGCAAGAAATCTTGCTGGGCCACACGGACAAGCAGCAACCCAGAATAACGGACCTTATGGATGTGCAACACCTCCTGGTCGAGCTGGAAACATATACGAGCCACACACTCGTGGTGGAAATCCTGCTAGGGGGTGAGAATTATATAATTCAACATTTTCACAGGGATAGTACTTAGTAGATGGTGTTAATCTGATTAACAGTTTCCTTCTTTAGCCATTACTATATTCATGTTTGTATCGAGCAAAGTATGCTACTATAACATGTTTTTGTAATACAATGAACTAGTTTTATGAGTAATTTGGATTGCGGTTTCCATTTTTCATAAATAAAATTCGTACAATTGAAAATGCAAACTTATTCTTTTTGCTTTTTCTACGTATGGATTTGTTTTTGAATATTTTACGTATGGATATTTAACTCTGTATATATGAAGCAAACAGTAAATTGCAATGGATTTGGATAAATTGAAGAAGAAGAAGAAGATTGTTATTGAAAACTACTGAAAATTTAGAAAAGATGAGAAATACAAGAGAAGGAGATGAGAATAACTGAAAACATCCAGATAATTCGATATTTTTCCTAATCCTATATCCTCTCTCAAAACCGTTACTTCCTTGCTGATGTGGCGCCTATCACAAAATCAGCAAACTTGGTAGAAGGCTTCCTTGAGCGTAACCCTTTCCTCGGTTCCTAATGGATTGATTTCGATGTTAGCCCAAGCCCATTTGAAGTGTTCACAACAGTACTTCCCCCATTAACTCGAACCTTGTCCGCAAGGTTGAAATCTAGAAACTCTTTCGATATATGAATAACATCTTCTCATGTTGTTGAAGTAGGAGGCTGACCTTCCCAATCAATAAGGCATTGATCAACCACCTGACGCGAACGAGAAAGTTTATGTGTATCTAACACTGCTCTTGGTTGTAATATCAGAGTTGAAGTGAAAGTCAACCAAATGTCACGGTGTAACCTGGTGATCTGGAGTGCTAATACATTTGCGAAGCAATCAAACATGGGAGACAGAGTGTATCTGAGCCGTGTCTGGAAGATCCAACTTATAGGCGACATTTCCGACGCGCTGCAAAACTTGATATGGACCAAAGTGTCGACGACCTAACTTCTTGTGTCGCTGCAAGCGTTGAGAACCTTGGCGATAAGGCTGGAGTTTAACATAAACCTAGTCCCCAACCTGAAAATTAACTTAACAACTATGTCTATCCGCAAGTAGTTTCATGCGACTTTGAGCATTCGATAAATTTGTCATGAGCAAAGCAAATACCTCATCATGTTGAAGCATATAAGTAGCAACCATGGATTACCCACAGAATCATGAATGTAACGACTAATGGATGGGATAATCCGCCCACGGTAAAAAATTTAGCCGCTTCTTCGGATAATCCGCAACATAACATCGTAAATACATCTCAAGACATTTGTTAAGAGCCTCTGTCTGTCTGTCAGTTTGCGGATGATAGGATGCGCTAAAAGCTAAGGCATTACCTTGCAATCAATGTAACTCCTTCCAAAATTTCGGACATGAAGCAACCATCCCGATCTGTAATAATCTCAGCTGGCACACCATGAAGGCGAACGATGTCAGTGACAAAAACTTCTGCGATCTTGATGCTAGTAAAATTAGACGGCAAACGATGAAATGACCGTACTTAGAGAGCCAATCAACCACAACTAGAATCATTGTCTTGTCATGAGAAGAGGGCAGACCCGTAACGGTTGGAGTAATCCCCTAGTGGCAAAAATGATGCTTTCATTTGCTAACAAACTTGACAAGTTGCAACAAAGGTTTTAACATCCTGGGGCATATGCTTCCAATAGAAATTTGAAGAAAGACGATGGTAAGTACTTGTGACTCTCGCATGGCCCCCACCGGAGAAGAATGGAACTCAGAGGAGTTGTTGCCGTAATGGTGAACCGAAAGGTATCACAAGCCTACCCCAAAAGAACAACAAACCATCCTTGAAATAATAATCAGGAAGACTAGAAGGATCAACTGGACAACGATATTGAAGTTCAAGTAACTCGAAATGATTCATGTTAGTCGATCGAATTTCATCCACTAAGGCTAATTCACGCCGAGAACAAGCAAATAATTGGGATGAAGGAACTCAAGACAATGCATCCGCAGCAATATTATGCTTACCCGCACGATACATGATATCAAAATCATATCCAACAAGCTTGCTAAGCCATTTTTGTTGTTCGAGAGTTTGAATAACTTGATCCTTGAGGCTCTTTAATGATTATTGATCCGTAATGACTAGAAATTTTTGCCCCAACAAATATTGGCGCCATTTAGCAATTGCTTGGGTAACAGCAAACATCTTCCTTTGATATGTAGAAGCATTTTGCATACTAGGGCATAATTTCTTACTGTAGAAAGCAAGGGGATGGTTATCTTGAGATAGAATCGCCCAATCCCCAATGCATCTGTTTCAACAATAAAAGGCTTGGTAAAACCTGGTAATTGAAAAACGGGGGTAGAACTCAACAAGCATTTAAGTTCCAAAAATGCTTTCGCTGCTGCAGGTGACCAAAAGAATGCATCTTTTTTAAGTAAATCAGTCAATGGACCAGCAATGGATGCATAATGATGAATGAATCGATGATAATAACCCGGTAACCCAATGAACCATCGTACATCTTAAACATTTTCTAGAACTGGCCATTGTTGGATCGCAGCGATCTTATCCGGATCTACAGCAACACCATTCTTAGAAATGATATGGCCAAGGTAGCCAACCATAGATTTCCCATATACACATTTAGAAAGCTTGGCGACCAATTGGTGCGCACGAAGCAATTGTAAAACCAAACAGACATGCTGCAAATGCTCCTCCCACGTAGCACTATAAACAAGAATGTCGTCGAAAAACACAAGCACAAACTTGCAAAGATAGGGACAGAATACATCATTCATAAGTCGTTTAAATGTCGATGGAGTATTAGTTAAACCGAAGGGCATAACCAAACATTCATAATGCCCATCATGTGTGTGAAATGTCGTTTTCTCCTCATCCCCGGCTTTAATATGAATTTGACAATAGCCCGCCAGAAGATCAAGTTTAGAAAAGAATTGAGCACCATGTAATTCATCAATGGCCCATAATTCGTTTTTCAACAATTCCATTTTATGTCACAAAGTCAAAGCCCGTGAAGGTATAGAAAACCAATCTCGGACTGTAATAGCATTAAGAATGCAATAGTCGACACAAAATCACTAAGTACCATCTTTCTTCTGAACCAACAAGACCGGGGAAGAAAATGGGCTGCCACTAGGACGAATGATTCCTTGTTGAAGCATATCGGAAGTTAATCCTTTCAATCTCATGTTTTTGAAAATACGAGTAGCGATAGGGTCTCACATTTACCGACACGCCATTAGGCAATAAAGAGATGCCATGGTCTTGAGTACGGGGTAGAGGTAATCCACGCGGCTGTTGGAAAACATCAGCGAATTCATCTAATAACATTGTCAACTCAGGCTGACGTAGATGAGAGGAATCATTCACTTGAGAAACCAATTCCAGCCGATAAAACTCACCAATAACATGTGTCTGATTCAAACGACGGAAAGCATTAAAATGAATTGAATGAATAACAGAAGTAGTATCACCTTGCCTTTGAACTCGTTGACCATTAAGTGTGAATTTGAATTGAGATGTAGCATAGTTGGTTATAACCGGACCTAGTGTAGCCAACCAAGAAATGCCCAATACCATATCTCATCCTTGCAAAGGCAACACATAAAAATGAACCATAATCTTATGATCTTGAATCACAATTTCGTTCAAGCTCCAGGTCTTGATGGGTTAGTTTAGAGTCTGTTAATTCTACTGTTATTGTTCTTATTCTTAAAGTTGATGAACCGAAGTCAATAAAAAATTTCAGGCCTATTAGCCTTTGCTCGGTGCTTTACAAAATTGTTTCTAAAGTTCTTGTTAATCGCCTTAAGCATGTGATGCCCGTGTGTATTAGTGAAAATCAATGTGCATTTGTGCCTGGAAGATTAATTTCAGATAATATCTTGATTGCACATGAGTTGTTCCATTCTATGACTAGTTCGTATTATGGCCCTAGTAAAGGTGATGCTCTTAAATTGGATACGGAGAAAGCGTATAACTGTGTTGAATGGAATTTTTTGAATGATGTGATGCTTAAGATGGAATTTGAAATTTCCTTTGTTTCCTTAATTATGCATTGTATATCAACTATTAAGTATCATGTTCGCATTATTGGTGAAATTTTAGAGTCGGTGATGCCTGAGCGATAGCTCCGCCAGAGGGACCCATTGTCCTCATATTTCTTTTTGTTTTGTACTCAGGCTTTATTGGCACTATCGAGGAAGGCACAAGGTATTGGTCATCTTCCTGGCATTCGTGCAATTGTGCATGGGCCTCGGGTTAATCAGCTCTTCTATGCTAATGACTCTCTCATTTTCCTCAAGGACCCAGTGAAGGAAGCATTGCAGTTGAAAGATTTGTTAAACATGTTTGAAGAAGCTTCTGGGAAGAAGGTCAATTTTCATAAGTCTAATATTTATTTCTGCCCTAACACATCTGTAGCTCATCGTGATGTTTTGAAACAAGCATTGGGTATCTAGGAGGTCCCGGAGCCAGACATTTATCTTGGTATGCTCTTTGTCATTGGCCGTAACAAGACTGAGGCATTTGGTTTCTTACGTGATAAGTTCCCGAAAAGAATTATGGGTTGGGACAAGAACTTGTTATCCTATGGTGGTCGTGAAGTCTTCCTCAAGGCTGTTGCACAATCGTTACCCACTTGTGTTATGTCCGTTTTTTATGTCGAAAGGAATCGTTGAAGAGATGGTTAAAGCGATGCACTCCTACTGGTGGACGGGCAAATCTAATAAACGAGGATGACCTCTACTTGCCTGGAAAAAGATTTGCCAACCTAAACGATTTGGCAGTCTCGGTTTTCAGGACTTTCGGTGTTTCAATCTGGCTCTTCTCGGTAAACAAGTGTGGCGTTTGATGCAAAACAAAGAGTCACTTGTAGATAGAGTGCTTGATGCCAAGTATTGCCCCCATAGTCTGATTCTTAATGCAACATTTGGTGATAAAATGTCCTTTGCTTGGAAGAGTATTCATAAGGCATTAGAAACAATACGACTTGGGTTTTATTGGAGAATTGATATAAATAGTAAGGTGCGTATGCATGCTTCTGCATGGGGAGGCGATGTTAAGGTCTCGTTGCGTGACTTCTATACTGATTCAGCGTCTCGTCCAACTTTGTGTGGGGATTTCATGTTGCGTAATGAACCGTATTGGGATGAGGGTAAAGTCCGCAGAGTGTTCACTACAGTCGATGCTGAGGAAAATCTTAAGTGTCACATTGCTCCAACGTGTAAGGAGTTGATGATTTGGGAAGGTCAATCCACAGGTATTTATAGTATGCGATCGGGGTACGACTGGATTCTCTATGCTACTTTTGAGATTCAACATGTTGATCTGATTTGGAACAAGCTAGAAAAGCTCCATACTCTTCCAAAGATTCGGGTTTTTGCGTGGTGCCTATGTCATGAGGCCTTGGTTATTGGGAGTAGATTATTGAATGTTGGTTTACGTGATGTAATATGCAAATTATGCAATCAGACAATAGAGTCAGTGGTCTACGTTTTTCGCGACTGGCCGTTAATGTAAAACCTAAGTTTGATTTTGATATAACAAAATATTTGAGGACTTATTTGCAAAAGAAAATAAAATTTTAAGTACTTTAAAGTCTCACAATTGAGAAGAATTTTTGTAAAACCTTTGATGATTTTGATATAACAAAGATTTTTCAAGGACTTAATTCTAAAGCAAACAAATTTTTAAAGTGTCCCAAACTGACAAATATTTTAAAGCATATTTGATTTTAAGTCAAAAACTAAAAGCCCTAAATTTTTCTAAGTATTTTAAAGGCCAAACTATTGAAATACGCCCAGACGTATCGATACTCCTCTAAGCGTATCGACACCATTTTTGAAACATTGACCACTGTAAGCATCCGTTTCGATACGGCTCTTTACATATCGATACGGCCTTCAAATGAGCTAAGTATTTTTCCTCAGATGTTTCGATACGATCACATTCGTACCGATACGGCCTTCATACTGGGTTTAAGTTTTAAGCATAGCGTACCGATACGCCACTAGGTGTTTTGATACGCTTCAAAGATTTTCTCAAATATCAGCATTTAATGATTTAGCCGTTAGAGTCAATTATTGGGAAAGACCAATTTTAAAATGCCGTTGGACCCGTATCGATACACCCTCAAGATGTACAGATACAGGTTTAGTCAGTAGCTCAAACGAGCAAAATTGCATCGATACGGCTTCTCCCGTATCGATACACCCCTTTAGTTACACTGAGACCGTACCGATATGCTTTCCCGTGTATCGATACGCCCATGTTATTATGTGCATAACTGCTCTTTCTTCTTATAGACATGTATCGATACGGGCCTTCGTGTACCGATACGGATTGTTGATCAAGAGCATTAATTGCGCGAAAAATGCAGCACAACGGCTACAATAATGATCTCAACCACCCAAACGGCTAAAAATCAATGCAAGGATATAAAAGCAAGCCTCCAAAGCACCAACAACAACTATTGAACCATCAAGCAACATCCAAGCATTAATCCAAACCTTTGTTCCTTATAGAGTCATATCTTTGTACCCAATTCATTGAAGTTCTTCATTGTAAATCTTTATTTAGAGTTTGGGTTGTATTTTGATTGTATTTGGGCAATATCCATCTTGTAAGAGATATATTTAGATTGCCAACTTCTTTTTTGTATTGAGAGACTTTTTGGGTAGAAAAATTGACCGATTGTACAGGTTATCTCCTAAGCCTAGAAAAGGGTAAGAAAATCTAGTGGATTTTGTTGAAAATCCTTAGTGAGAGCTAAGGTAGTGGATGTAGAGCTTGTTAGAAGCTTGAACCACTATAATTTCCTTTGTCCTTCATTTTTCAATTTCCTTTTTGCTCCCTCAAATTTTAAATACCCAATTCACCCCCACTTGGCCAAATCACTATATTTTGATCCACTCAACAATTGGTATCAGAGCTTAACTCTTTGAAGGCTTAACATCCACAAGAGATAATCCTTGAAGAGTATTTGATCATCTATCCATTTTGCCATGGCTTCTACCTCCGGGCAAAATCTATATGAGTCACAATCAATCACAAAGCCACCTTATTTCAATGAGGATAACTATCTATATTGGAAGAACCAGATGAGACTCTTCATCTAATCTACCGACTATGTCCTTTGGGATGTAGTAGAAGATGGACCGGTCATTCCGACGAAAAGAGATGATGAAGGAAGACTTGTTTCAGAGACAATGGTGGAGATGACCGATGAAGATCGGAGAAGACTTCAAATCAATGATAAAGCCATACACATCTTGTTTTGTGCACTCGGTCCCGACATGTATGCCAAGATGTCTTCGTGCACGAGTGCAAAGGAGGTGTGGGATAAGTTAGAGACCACTTATGATGGCACCAACGACGTGAAAGAGACCAAGATCGGGATCCTCAATCTAAGTTATAAGAACTTCAAGATAGAGTCAAATGAAAGCGTCTCCAAGATGTTCGACCGGTTCTCGGTTATTGTAAATGGTTTAAAGGGCTTTAGTGAGATCATTCCCGAAGACAAACTTGTCCGGAAACTACTCTACTCTCTTCCTGAATTATGGGATGGGAAGAGAACTGCAATCATCGAGGCGAAGAACTTGAAGACGTTGAAGCTCGATGAATTAGTAGGATCTCTCCTTACTCATGAGATTATAAAGCAAGGAAGAGAAGAAGAAAAGAAAAGAGAAGACAAAAGAGTAGAGAAAAAAGAGGTAAACAAGAAAAAGCTTGGTATTGCTCTCAAAGCTTCTTTTGAGGAGAGCGATTCAAGCAAGGAGGAAGACGAAGAGATGGTCATCTTAGCCAAGTGGTTTACCCGGTTCATGAAGTCTAACCGTGGAAGAAAATTCAATAGAAGAGGGGAGTTCAAGAACAAGAGCAAAGAAGAAGAGAATGACCAACTCATTTGCTATGAGTGCAAGAAGCCCAGCCACATTCACACCGATTACCCTCAACTAAAGAAGAAGAGCTTCGAGAAGAAGAAGAAGCTCAAAGCTCAAAGCTCAAATGGCAACTTAGAGTGACGAGGAGTCATCTGAGGATGAGGGGTATGAAGTGGCCAACCTTTGCCTCTTGGCCATTGAGAAGGAACCAATGGGGGAGCAATGCTACAAGGTCAAAACCACAAGTCAAAATTCTTGGTACCTTGATAGTGGTTGCTCAAGACACATGACCGGAGACAAGAGTAGATTCTTGGAGCTCAAACCAAAGAGTGGAGGAGTAGTGACATTTGGTGACAACTTCAAAGGCCACATTGAAGGAATTGGCTCCATTGGTAATCTCTCAACTACTCTTATTGAAAATGTTCTTTATGTTAATGGTCTTAAACATAATTTGTTGAGCATTAGCCAATTGTGAGATAAGGGTTTTAATGTTCTTTTTTATGCTAATGGGTGTAAAATCATGAACATTAAAACAAATCAAATAATGCTCATAGGTCATCGCATAGGTAATATCTATACGGTGCATTTAGACGAAATACATACATCCAATGCATGCCTTGTGGCACATAATAAAAATGATATTAGTTGTGGCATAGGAAACTAGGACATACTAACATTAGTGTTTTAGAGAAATTGGTTTCCCTTGATCTAGTAAGAGGTTTACCTAAGCTAAAGTTCTCTAAAGATAAAATTTGTGATGCATGTGCTAAGGGTAAACAACAACGAACCTCATTTAAATCCATACTGATGTTTCTACTAATAGATGTTTACAATTGATCCATATGGATCTCTTTGGGCCTATTAGGACTATGAGTTTGGGTGGTAAGTCATATGCATATGTGTTAGTAGATGACTTTTCTATATACACTCGGGTTCTCTTCTTAAGTACTAAGGATGAGGCTTTAGAAAAATTCATCACATTTTCAAAAATCACCCAAAATGATCTTGATCTTAAAATTTCACATGTTAGAAGCAATCATGGAACCGAATTTCAAAATATGGGTTTTGAAGATTTTTGTAATGAAAATGGTATTAGCCACAATTTTTTGGCTCCTCGCACTCCTCAACAAAATGGGGTAGTTGAGAGGAAAAATAAAACTTTAGAAGAAATGGCTAGGACCATGCTTTGTGAAAATAATTTACCTAAATATTTTTGGGCGGAAGCCACTAATACGGCTTGCTACATAATTAATAGAGTAATGATTAGGCCTATTTTGAAGAAAACATCTTATGAGATTTTAAAATCCAAAAAGCCTAACATTAGCTACTTCCATCCTTTTGGTTGTAAATGTTTTTGTTTTAAACAATGGAAAAGATAATTTAGGTAAATTTGATGCAAAAAGTGATGAAGCTATTTTTCTAGGTTACTCTTCAAACTCTAAAGCCTATCGAGTATTTAATAAAAGAAATTTGGTTGTAGAAGAGTCTATACATGTTGTTTTCAATGATAACCTCCTTTTGAGGAAGGAGTCTTGTGATGATGATGATGTAGGGATCATTGAAGCCATTGGTGGAGGACAAGCATCAAAGGTGGATAAGATTCCAAGAAAAGAAGAGGAAACACAAGATCTACCTCTTGAAGCCTTGAAGGACTTGGCTCTAGAGGAAAATGAGGTCACCTACCCAAGGGAGTTCAACTATGTCAAAGGTGGTAAAATTTTGGGTGATATATCCAAAGGGGTAACCACTAGATCCTCTCTCAAACTTATAAATAATGTTGCATTTATTTCATGCATTGAACCTAAAAATATCAAAGAAGCATTAAAATATGATTTTTGGATATTGGTCATGCAAGAAGAACTTAATCAATTTGAGAGAAGTCAAGTATGTACATTAGTTGATAGGTCTAGTAATCAATCTACTATAGGAACTAAATGGGTCTTTAGAAACAAGCTATATGAGAGTGGTAACATAGTGAGAAACAAGGCTAGACTTATTGCTCAAGGTTACACTCAAGAAGATGGAATAGATTTTGATGAAACTTATTCACCCGTAGCTAGGATGGAAGCTATTAGGATGCTTCTTGAATTTGCATGCTTTCATGATTTCAAGCTTTTTCAAATGGATGTTAAAAGTGCATTTTTAAATGGTTTTATTAATAAAGAAGTGTATGTTGAACAACCACCGGGTTTTGAAGATCCAAATTTTCCAAACCATATTTTTAAATTGACCAAAGCCTTATATGGTTTAAAACAAGCTCCTAGAGCTTGATATGAAAGGCTTTCAAACTTTTTAATTGAAAAAGGTTTTGAAAAATGCAAGGTGGACACTACACTTTTTATTAAAAAGATATGGCAATGACATCTTAGTAGTTCAAATATACGTTGATGATATATTTTTTGGTTCTACTAATAAGGTTTATTGCCAAGAATTTACTAAGCTAATTCAAGGTGAGTTCGAGATGAGCATGATGAGGGAGCTCTCATTTTTCCCGGAGCTCTAAATCAAGCAAATGAAGGATGGCACCTTCATCAATCAAGCTAAGTACATCAAGGATATGCTCAAGAAGTTCAGCTTGGAGAACGTAAAGCCTCAAGCCACTCCAATGAGCTCATTTATTAAGCTTGACAAAGATGAATGAGGTAAGTGTGTCGATTCTAAGCTTTATCGTTCAATGATTGGCTCTTTCCTTTACCTTACCGCAAGTAGACCCGATATCATGTTTAGTGTTTGCTTGTGTGCTAGGTTTCAAGAATCGCACCTAGTAGCCATTAAGAGGATCTTTAGATACCTTAGAGATACACCTAGTTTAGGTCTTTGGTATCCTAAAGACTCTTCCTTCAACCTTCATGCTTATTCGAATGCGGATTATGGGGGTGTAAGATCGATAGGAAAAGTACCTCCATAACATATCAATTCCTAGGTAGTATGCTCGTATCTTGGTTCTCTAAGAAACAAAATAATGTAGCCTTATCTACCACCGAAGCGGAGTACATATCCTTAGGGAGTTGTTGTGCTCAAGTCCTTTGGATGAAGCAACAACTCTTAGACTATGGTGTTGAAATAGATACCATACCCTTTAAGTGTGACAATACTAGTGCCATTTGTCTCACTAAGAATCCCATCAAACACTCTAGAATCAAGCACATAGAAATAAGACATCATTTCATTAGGGATCATGTCTTAAAGAATGACGTAGTTCTAGAGTATGTCAATACCTTGAACCAATTAACGGATTTTTTTACTAAAACATTAGATAAAGAACGTTTTTGGTCCCTTAGGAGAGAGTTAGGTTTAACAAGCCTTCCTTGACCCTTTAGAGTCCCAAAAGACCAATAATTTGCTTGAATTGATTTGATTGTCATGTTTATGTAATTTGTGCCTCTTGATGCATCTATGCCTTTAGTTAGGGGGAGCTTGTCTCCATTCTTAACCTTCATCCTGTTCATTCATCATATACATGCATTTTGGTTCAAGAAAAATAGAACTTTTGAGCAACTTGTGGCCCAAAATGCATTTTTTGAGTTATTCGTACCCAAACAGGTTAAAGTGTATTGATACACCATTCTTGACTCAACCAAGATTGCATTTCTCAGCACAAGTGTATCGATACACGTCTAAACGTATCGATACGGGCTCAAGAACATGTTTCGATACAAGTAAGTTCGTATCGATACGGTCCCTGTGTTTCGACCACCTGTATCGATATGCCATGTGGCGTATCGGTAAGCGCGGGCGCTGAGTCTTTAAATGAGCCCTTAATGAGAATCCAACTTTAAATCAATCTATTTAAACCCTTTTTCATTTGAAACCCTAACTTTTTCAACTATAAATACCCTTCAAATCCTCTAGTTTTTCACACAAATTTTTTAGGGTTATTGTTCAACAAACCAAGTCTAAGATCTCTCATCAAATTGGTGCATTATCATCCATCCATTCTTCCAATTTCCTCAAATCAAGGTATAAACTCTTTCTTTTTTCTTTTTATTTTCGTTTAGTTTAATATATTGTTTTTAATAATTTTTTGTACAAAAAGTACACTAATAGTATAGGTTTTAAAGTATTTGCAAAAAAAATTCAAAATCCAAATTTTTTCAATTCGAATATAAAAATTATACCGTATATTTTTAAATCTTTTTTTCTAGATTTCGTTTTGCCAAAATCTTTCTGAAATTATATTGTATAGTTTTTCATTAATACCTTGAATTTTGGATTACATATTGGATTGAATTTGATGATTTATGCACACATATGTTTTGTGCCTTAACTTATTTTCAGATTCAACATGGCACCATGAAAAAGAGGTTGAACAAACGAGGTTGGCGAGTCTTCTACTAAAGATAATTTGGCACTTCCTAATCTCAGTGTCATTTATCAAAAGAGTTTTGCAACCCCGGTGGCTCTAAACAACTTCAAGCAATACCAAAATTATAAAATCTGCCGCGAAAGAGTAACATCTATCCCTTTTTAAATTCTGAACATTTCAAATTCAAATACCTTCCTCTTTTACACCGTTGGAACTTTATGTCTTTTTTGTCAATCCCCGGGTTTTTGTACCGTAATCTTGTTTTGATTTTCTTTGCCAATGTCCGGTGCATCCCCAACCAAGATCGTACTAAAGTCATTGCTATTGAGTCCTTCTTAATGGGGAAGAAATTTTGGATTGATGTTCAAACTCTTTTTAATGTTTTTGGGTTCGAAGATGAAGGAATCGATGATAAAGACTCATTGGGACATGTTCTTGGCGGTTCTGTTACGGTTTTAAATGCTTACGATCGTTTCTTGCATCTCATGATCACTTGGTGGTTTCGGCCATCTGGTGGAAAGTTTTCCACTATTCGCCAAGTGGATGACTTTTGGATTTGATGCTTTCGTGAAGAGAAGCGGCCCAATCTTGCTCGAATTATGTTTGCGAAGCTAGTCTACCTTATCCAACATCGACACACCCCTCTTGTTGCATCATTCACTTATGGGACAGCTTTGAGTTACCTGTTCACTCAGTTGGAAATTGATTGCTCGCCAGATTTTTCTGAGTCTCTTACAACCCCATTGATGAGGGATCTCTTGTTCGTTCAAAGTTCCACTATTTTAATAGTGAGTGGTTACGTCTTGCCGAGCTTCCACACGATGCGTTTCCCGAAGTAACGGAAGTTCCTCCTCCAACCGCCCCTCAAGCTCTGATTGCTCCACAAGCTATGGACACTCTCATGGTTTATCTAAATGAGCAATTCACTTTATTGAGGACAACCATGACCGAAGGGTTTGTGGCTATTGATACTCGATTTACTTGCTTAGAGGATCAAGTTCAAGCCATAGAAAGCAAACAAAGTTCGATAGACATATCACTTACGACTTTCCATGGAGAATGGTGACAATCTCAAGCTACCAACACCCATGATGAAGATGAAGATCAAGACGAGGGTGAAGATGATGCTCCTTAGACCTTCATTTCATTGCATGTCATATTAGACTTTTCTTTTTATGCACCTATGATATTTACTCTATGAACTTATGCTTTAATTTTAGCTTTGTTTGGATTTGGATTATGTTGCCTAAATGATACTTATGTTGCTTAGATTATGCTTTGAATTATTCTAAGAATGTTGCTTTTAATTATCCTTTACTATCATTGATTTTGATCTAACAAAAAGTGGGAGAATGTGCATAAGCTAATTTTTTTCAAAACCTAGCTTAAATTTTTTTCAAAACCTAACTTACTCTAAGGGGGAGTAATTTCAAAACACTTAAAAATTTGCTTTGGTTTTGTTATATCAAAAATTGGGAGATTGTAAAACTTTTATGATTTTGATATAACAAATATTTTTCAAGAACTTAATTGTAAAGCAAACAAATTTTTAAAGTGTCCCAAACTGACAAATATTTTAAAACATATTTGATTTTAAGTCAAAAACTTAAAGCCCTAAATTTTTCTAAGTATTTTAAAGGCCAAACTATTGAAATACGCCCAAGCGTATCGATACGCCTCTAAGCGTATCGATACAATTTTTGAAACATTGGCCACTGTAAGCATCCGTTTCGATACGGCTCTTTACGTATCGATACGGCCTTCAAATGGGTTAAGTATTTTTCCTTAGATGTTTCGATACGATCACATTCGTATCGATTCAGCCTTCATACTGGTTTAAGTTTTAAACATAGCGTATCGATACGCCACTAGGTGTTTCGATATGCTACAAAGATTTTCTCAAATATCAGTATTTAATGATTTAGCCATTAGAGTCAGTTATTGGGAAATACCAATTTTAAAATGTCGTTAGACCCGTATCGATACACCCTCAAGATGTACCGACACAGGTTCAGTCAGTAGCTCAAGAGAGCAAAATTGCATCGATACGGCTTCTCCCGTATCGATACGCCCATTTAGTTACACTGAGACCGTACCAATACGCTTTCTCGCGTATCGATATGCCCCTGTTATTATGTGCACAACGGCTCTTTCTTCTTATAGACAGGTATCGATACGGGCCTTCGTGTACCGATACGAATGGTTGATCAAGAGCATTAATTGTGCAAAAAATGCAGCCCAACGGCTACAATAATGATCTCAACCACCCAAACGGCTAGAAATCAATGCAAGGGTATAAAAGCAAGCCTCCAAAGTACCAACAACAACTATTGAACCTTCAAGCAACATCCAAGCATTAATCCAAACCTTTATGCCTTATAGAGTCATATCTTTTTACCCAACACATTGGAGTTCTTCCTTGTAAATCTTTATTTAGAGTTTGGGGTGTGTTTTGATTGTAATTGGGCAATATCCATCTTGTGAGAGAGATATTTAGATTGCCAACTTCTTCTTTGTATTGAGAGACTTCTTGGGTCAATTTTTGGGTACAAAGATTGACCGATTGTAAAGGTTACCTCCTAAGCCTAGAAAGGGGGAAGAAAATCTAGTGGATTTTGTTTAAAATCCTTAGTGGAAGCTAAGATAGTGGATGTAGAGCTTGTTAGAAGCTTGAACCACTATAATTGCCTTTGTCCTTCATTTTCCAATTTTCTTTTTGCTCCCTCAAATTTTAAATAGCCAATTTACCCCCTCTTGGCCAAATCACTATCTTTTGATCCACTCAACAATTTTTAACCTAAAAATTATTTCTAAGTCAAAACTTAAACCCCATAAATCTTTCTAAGTGTTTTCAAAGCAAAATTAAATAATTTCATCCAGGCATTTTGATACCTCTCAAGTGTTTCGATACGCCCTCGACGAATAAGGCCACTGTAAGAATCCGTTTCAATATAGGTGGGCCTGTTTCGATACGGTTCCATCCATTTTGATACGACCATCATTTGGGCTTAAGATTTAAGAGTAGCGTACCGATATGGATACAACCGAATCAATGTGGGGTTAAGATTTTTCAAATCTTCATATTTATTATTTTACCGCTACCTTGTCAATTATGGGGAATCGACATTTTTGAAAAGTGGTTAAATCCATATCGACACGCCTTCGATGCGTACCGAAACACGTTTTGACAGTTTTCCAAGTGAGCAAAACGGTATTAATACGACCATGTTTGTTTCGATACGGCCTTCTTACTGTGTTTCAATACGCCTTCCCGCGTATCAATAGGCCCTTTGTTATTTCAACAAAACGACTATTTCTATTTTGGAACAGGTATCGATATAGCCTCCCGTATACCGATAAGGTCGATTGCAGTTGAGCATTTATTGCGGGAAAAATGTAACCCAACGGCTATATTGATGATGCCAGCCAACCAAACGGTTAGAAATCAATGAAGGGGTATAAAAGCAAGCCTCCAAAGCTACAACAACAACTAATGATCAAGTGAAAATCATCAAAGCAAAAATCCAACCTCTTTGTGCTTTTTAGAGTCAAATCCATTGTACCCACTTGTGTTATTTCATTGTATCCATTTTATTTCAAGTTGGGTTAAGTGATCTTGTAATTTTGGGCAAAATATCTACCTTTGAGAGGCTATTTTCTATTTGCCATCTTTCTTGTATAAAAGAGTGTTCTTGATTAAGCTTTGGGTAGAAAGCTTAATCGGTTTGTAAGGTTTCCTCCTAATCCGAGAAAAGGGGAAGAATTTCTAGTGAAATTAGTTCAAAATCCTTAGTGGGAGCTAAGGTAGTGGATGTAGAGCTCGTTTGAAGCTTGAACCACTATAAATCGTTTTTCTTTTCATTCTTATCATTTCAATTTCCTCCCTCTAAATTTTTTATTGTCAATTCACCCCATCTTGGCTAATTGTCATCGATTGATCAACACAACAATTGGTATCAGAGCCTAACTCCTTGAAGGATTAACATCCGCAAAATACGATCCTTGAAGAGATTCAATCAACCGACATCAAAGCCATGGTATCTACCTCCGGCCAAAATTTATACAAGTCTCAATCGATCACCAAACCATATTTCTTCAATGGAGACAATTATCTATATTGGAAGAATTGGATGAGGCTATTTATCAAATCCCATGATTACGTTCTTTGGGATGTAATCGAAGACGGGCCATCCTTTTCAATAAAGCAAGAAGGAGATAGGCAAATTCCCAAGGCCAAGCACTAGATATATACTCGAAGATGTCTTCTTGTACAAGTGCAAAAGTGGTGTGGGACACGCTCGAGACCACCTATGAGGGCACCAACGATGTAAAGAGGACAAAGATTGGACTCCTCAACTTAAGTTATGAGAATTTCAAGATGGAGCCTGATTAGAATGTCACGGAGATGTTTGACCAGTTCTCCGTTATCATCGCCGATCTCAAAGGCTTCGAAGAGGTCATCCCCAAAGACAAGTTTATCCAAAAACTATTCTATTCTCTTTCTGAGTCATGGGATGGGAAAAGAACTGCCATTATCGAGGTAAAGGATTTGAAGACTTTGAAGCTCGATGCTCTCATAGGTTCTCTTCTTACTCATGAGATCATGAAGTAAGAAAGAGAAGAAGAGAAAAGAATGGAAGAAGGTCGAAAAGAAAGAGGTAGAGAAGAAGAAACTCAGAGTTGCTCTCAAAGCTTCTTTTGAAGAGAGTGATTCGAGTCAGGAGGGAGATGAAGAGATGGCTATGCTAGCCAAAAGATTCACTCGGTTCATGAAGTCCAATAGAGGAAAAAAGTTCAACCGAAAAGGTGACTTCAAGAACAAGAACAAAGAGGAAGAGAAAGAGAAAGATCAACTTATATGCTATTAGTGCAAGAAGCTGAAGCACATAAGAATCGAATGTCCCCAACTCAAAAAGAAAAGCTTCAGAAAGAAGAAGCTCAACGAAAACGTGGCTACTTGGAGTGACTCAGAGTCATCCGATGAGGAAGACCAAGAAGTTGCCAACCTTTGTCTCATGGCTTTTGAGGAGGATCAAAAGGTAACCTCTAACTCATCATGTTTTGATATTACATTTGATGAACTTCAAGATGCATATGATGAGTTACAAGAGGTGTATGATGTGTTGGTTGAAAAGTTTAAAGAATCAATTTTGAAAAATAAGAAAACTGTTTCCGATTTGAAAAACCAAAATGGTTCTTTATCCAAAACCAACTCCGAACTTGAAAAGAAGGTTTTGTTTTTACTAAATAATTCAAATGAGCTTAAAAAGAGAATTTTTTATTTAAACAAACTTCTTTTCTGAGTTTCATGATTATCACACCAAGGAAGTGGATAATCTTAAAGCTTCTCTAAGCAAAGTTGGGAAATATGGTTTTGAAAAAGGGCAATCTTCAAAACCCAACTATGTAAAGAGAAACTTTAATGGTTACAAACAAAGAGGCTTCCAAAGGCCCTCTAGAGGTAAGAGAATTAGAAGTGTTTGGTTTCTTAAAGACACAATTGCTTCTAATAATGTTCATGTTTTGTCTTCTTAGATTCCTAAGGGAACCAAGATTTGGGAGCTAATTCTCATGGACCTAAAATGATTTTGGTACCAAAAGTCAAGACCTGATCTTTGTTTGTAGGGGAAGCATTGCTACAAGGCCAAAGCTTCATGTCAAAACCCATGGTACCTTGATAGTGGATGTTCAAGACACATGACCGGAGACAAGAGTCGATTTGTGGAACTAAAGCCAAAGAGTGGAGGAGTAGTAACCTCCAGCGACAACTCTAAAGGCCACATCGAAGGAATTGGTTCCATTGGTAATCACTCTTCCATACTCATTGATAATATTTTATAAGTCAACGGTCTAAAATACAATTTATTGAGCATTATTCAATTATGTGATAAAGGTTTTAATGTTCTCTTTGATGTTAATGGTTGCAAAATTTTGAACATTGAAACAAATCATATTGTGCTCATTGGTTATCGCATAGGAAACATATACATGGTGCATCTAGATGACATTCATACATTCAATACATGTTTAGTAGCTAAAGATGAACATGATTCATGGTTATGGCATAGAAAACTAGGGCATGCATGCATGAGTGTTTTAGAAAATTTGGTTTCCAAAAATCTAGTTAGAGGTTTGCCTAAAATTAAGTTTTCCCATGATTAAATTTGTGATGCTTGTGCTAAAGGCAAACAAAAACGAGTTTCTTTCAAATCCATTAATGATGTCTCAACTAGTAGAGTATTACAATTGATCTATATGGATCTCTTTGGTCCTATTAGAACCATTAGCTTGGGTGGAACATCATATGCTTTTGTGTTAGTAGATGATTTCTCTAGATACACTTGGGTTCTATTTTTAAGTACTAAAGATAAGACTTTAGAAAATTTCATCACATTTTCAAAATTTTCTCAAAATGATCTTGGTCAAACTATTTCTCATATTTGAAGTGACCATGGTACCGAATTTCAAAATCTAGGTTTTGAGAATTTTTGCAACTCTAATGGTATAAGACATATTTTTTCTACTCCTCGCACTCCTCAACAAAATGGGGTTGTTGAGAGAAAAAATCGAACTTTAGAAGAAATGACTAGAACCATGCTTTGTGAAAACAACTTGCCAAAATATTTTTAGGCGAAAGCCACTAATATCGCTTGCTACATTATTAACCGAGTAATGATTAGGCCAATTTTAAAGAAAACTCCTTATGATATTTTAAAATCAAAGAAGCCTATCATTAGCTATTTTCATCCATTTGGATGCAAGTGTTTTGTTTTGAATAATGGAAAAGAAAATTTGGGCAAGTTTGATGCTAAAAGTGACGAAGCTATTTTCTTAGGATATTCTTTAAACTCTAAAGTCTATCATGTATTTAACAAAAGAGCTTTAGTTGTAGAAGAGTCTATTCATGTGGTTTTTGATGATAACCTCTTTTCGAGGAAGGATTCTTGTGATGATGATGATGTAGGAATCATTAAAGTCGTTGATGGAGGACAAACATCAAATGTGGATGAGGTTCAATCCAAGGAAGAAGCACAAGATCCACCTCCAGAAGCCTTGAAGGACATGACTTTAGAGGAAAAGGAAGTGAGCTACCCAAGGGAGTTTAACTATGTCAAAGGTGGTGAGATGTTGGGTGATCCATCCAAAGGGGTAACCACTAGACTCTCTCTTAAAAAAGTGTGTAATGTTGCATTCATCTCATGCATAGAGCCTAAGAATATCAAATAAGAATTAAAATATGACTATTAGTTATTGGTTATGCAAGAGGAATTAAACCTATTTGAGAGGAGTCAAGTTTGGACATTAGTTGATAGGCCTAGTAATAAATCTACTATAGGAACTAAATGGGTTTATAGAAACAAACTAGATGAGAGTGGTATCATAGTAAGAAACAAGGCTAGACTTGTTGCTCAAGGTTACACTCAAGAAGAGGAAATTGATTTTGATGAAACCTATGCACCCGTAGCTAGGATGGAAGCTATTATGATGCTTCTTGTATTTGCATGTTTTCATGAATTCAAGCTTTTTTCAAATGGATGTCAAAAGTGCATTTTTAAATGGTTTTATTAATGAAGAAGTGTATATAGAACAATCATCCGGTTTTAAAGATCCAAAATACTCAAACCATGTTTTCAAACTTTCAAAAGCTTTATATGGTTTGAAACAAGCTCCTAGAGCTTGGTATAAAAGATTATCAAGTTTTTTAATTGAAAAAGGTTTTGATAAAGGAAAGGTGGATACTACACTCTTCATTAAAAGAAAAGGCAAAGACATTTTAGTAGTTCAAATCTATGTTGATGATATCATTTTTGGTTCTACTAATGAATTGCTTTACCAAGATTTTGCTAAGTTGATGCAAGGTGAGTTTGAGATGAGCATGATGGGGGAGCTTTCATTTTTCTTGGGACTCCAAATCAAGCAATTGAAGGATGACATCTTCATAAATCAAGCTAATTACATCAAGGATATGCTCAAGAAGTTTGGCTTGGAGAATGTGAAGCCTCAAGCCACACCAATGAGTTCATCTACAAAGCTTGACAAAGATGAAGGAGGTAAGTGTGTTGATTTAAAGCTTTATCGCTCTATGATTGAATCATTGCTTTATCTTACAGCAAGTAGACCCGACATTATGTTTAGTGTTTGCTTGTGTGCTAGATTTCAAGCTTGTCCTAGAGAATCACACCTTATAGCCGTTAAAAGAATCTTTAGATACCTTAGAGACACACCTTGTTTAGGCCTTTGATCTACATGCTTTCTCTAATGCGGATTATGGGGGATGTAAGATAGATAGAAAGAGTACCTCCGGCACTTGCCAATTCCTAGGTAGTATGCTCATATCTTGGTTCTCTAAGAAACAAAATAGTGTAGCCTTATCTACCACCAAAGCGGAATATACATCAGCCGAAAGTTGTTGTGCTCAAGTCCTTTGGATGAAGCAACAAATTTTAGATTATGGAAATGATGTAGGTACCATACCCCTTAAGTGTGACAACATTAGTGCCATATGTCTCACTAAGAATCTCATCCAACATTCTAGAACCAAACACATAGAGATAATACATCATTTCATTATAGATCATGTCTTGAAAAATGATGTAGTTCGAGAATATGTAGACACCTTGAACCAATTAGCGGATATATTTACCAAACCATTGGATAAGGAATGCTTTTGGACTCTTAGGAGAGAGTTAGGTTTTACTAGCCTATCTTGAACCTTTATAGCCCTTTTTAGTTCAAAAACTTGCTTGAATTTGATTGATTTCCATGCTCTTGTAATTTTGTTCCTTTATGCATCTATGCTTGTTGCTAGGGGGAGTATGTACCTATTTTTGTCCATACATGTTGCTCATATGTCTTATACATGCATTTAGATTCGATCAAAATTGAATTTTTGAGCATATTGTGCCCAAAATGCAGTTTCTGGCACAAGGGTATCGAAACGGCTCTAGGCGTTTCGATACGGGTTCATGAATAGGTTTTGGTACAGGCAAACATATACCGGTACGATGATCTTTGTGCTCAAAATGCAGTTTTTGACACAGGCGTATTGAAACGGTTCCATGCATTTCAATACGTTTTCTTGAATGGGTTTCGGTATAGACAACACTGTACTGATACTGTCTCATGTTTTGGTACTGCTTCAAAAGTGTTCTGATACACCTGTTTTGATACGTCACGTGGCATATCGATATGCATTGACGTCTGCCTATTAATAAGTCTTTAAAGGGTTTTTATCTTTACCTAATTTTTCTCTACAAAAACCTAGCTGATTTTACCTATAAAAACTCATCAAATCCCTTAGTTTTTCACACAAATTCTTCAAATCTTTTGATGGTTCTTGCTCTTCTCATCAAAACAAAGCTATTTCATCAAGCTAGTGCATCATATCATCGTCATTCATCCATAATCCATTATCAAGGTATAATTTTTTTTCTTTCTTTTTCTAATTCGTTTTGAATTCTTTTCTGTTTTTACTTTGAATTTATGTTTTTAGTACATATATTTTATGGGTTTTAAAGTTTTTGTAAAAAAATTTCATACTGAAAATTATTTGATTCGAATATAAAATTATACTATATATTTTTCTATACCGTTTTTAAAAATTCTTTTTATATTTATATATGTTTTTAAACTATATTATATAAGTTTTTTAATTATACTTTGAATTGTTGGATTGAATATTGGATTCAATTTGATGATTTGTGTATACATCGTTTTTGTGCCTTGTTTTTGAATTTCAGGTTTTTATTATGGCACCTAGAAAAAGACCAAGATCGGGTGAAGTTGGAGAATCATCCAACAATAATGATGCCACTCGTCCTAACCTCACCCTTATCTACCAAAAGAATTTTACCAATTCGTCGGCTATGGCTCACTTCAAACAATACCAGAATTGTCAAGTTTGTCGTGAGCGTGTCATCTCTATCCCATTTTTGAATTCTGAGCGTTTTCAATTTAGATATCTTCATTTATTGCGATGATGAATTTTTATGAAATTTTTGGCCATGCCCGGTATTTTGTATCGCAACCTTGTTCTCATATTTTTTGCTAATGCCCGATGTATTTTTAGTCATGATCGAAGCATGGTTATTGCTATTGAGTCTTGTTTAATAGGAAAGAAGATTCAGAGTGATCCAACTACTTTAACCAATGTTTTTGGGTTTGAGAATGAGGGTATAGATGATGAAGACTCTTTAGAGCATGCTCTTAGTGGCTTTGTGACCGTTCTTGACGTTGATGATCGCATCCTTCATTTTTGATCACTTCCGCCATCCGGTGGAAAATTCTCAACGATCTGACAAGTCGACAACTTTTGGATCCGATGCTTTCGTGAAGAAAACAATCGAACCTTGCTCAAATTATGTTTGTGGAGCTTGTTTATCTTGTTCAACATCGCCATACTCCTCTTGTCTCATCTTTCACTTATGGCACCGCTTTGTGTCACTTGTTCTCAGAGTTGGAAATTGATTGCTCACATGATCTCGCCGAGCCTCTCACTGATCCTATTAATGAACGTTCTCTCCACCATTCAAAGTTCCAATATCACAATGAAGAATGACTTCGTATCATGGATCTTCCTCAAGGAGTTGCACCCGAACCTGAAGTGCCTCTTCAAGTAGCCCCTCAAGCTCCGGTCGCCCAACCATCGATGGATGCTCTTATGGCCTACCTCAATGAGTAGATCACTTTATTGTATACCACTATGAATTCGGGGTTTGCTGCCATTGACACTCGGTTCACTTCCTTGGAGGAGAGAGTTACCTCTATTGAAATCCAACAATCTTCTATGGATATTTCTCTCATGGCCTTTCATGGAGAATAGAGACAATGCCAAGGAAATCAAGTCAATGATGAAGATAAAGATAGCGAAGATGATGAAGATGCTCCTTAGTTTTGCATTGCACATCATGACATAACATCTTAGGATTTTTTATTTGCATCTATGTTTATTGTTTCATGAACTTATGCTATGAATATCTATGTTTTTAGGAATAAGTTTGGATTTTAATGTTGCTTTGAATCTTTATGCTTAATGATATTTAAGTTGTTTGCTTTATCTTGCTTATATTCTATTGCCTTTGAATTATTTCATTGATTTTGATCTAACAAAAGGGGGAGAAGTAAAGTAAAGAGCCAAAATAAAAATCTATCTCAAAGTAAGGGGGAGTTTTTCAAACTACTTAAAAATTTAACTTTGGTTTTGTTATATCAAAAAAGGGAAGATTGCAAAACCTAAGTTTGATTTTGGTATAAAAAATTATTTGAGGACTTATTTGCAAAAGAAAATAAATTTTTAAGTACTTTAAAGTCTCACAATTGACAAGGACTTTAAACCTAAAAATTATTTCTAAGTCAAAATTTAAACCGCATAAATCTTTTTAAGTGTTTTCAAAGCAAAATTGAACAATTTCACCCAAGCGTTTCGATACACCCTCGACGTATAAGGCCACTGTAAAAATATGTTTCGATACAGGTGATATTGTTTCGATACGGTTCCATCCGTTTTGATATGGCCTTCATCTGGGCTTAAGGTTTAAGAGTAGCGTACTGATACGTATACAACCGTATCGATGCGGGGTTAAGATTTTTCAAATCTTCACATTTATTATTTTATTGTTGCCTTGTCAGTTATAGGGAATCAACATTTTTGAAAAGTGGTTAAACCCGTATCGATACGCCTTCGATACGTACCGAAATAAGTTTTGGCAGTTTCCCAAATGAGCAAAACGGTATCGATATGACCATGTCCGTTTCGATACGCCTTTCTTACTGTGTTTCGACACGCCTTCTCGCGTATCGATATGCCCTTTGTTATTTCAGCACAACGACTCTTTCTATTTTGGTACAGGTATCGATACGGCCTCCTGTGTACCGATACGGTTGGTTGCAGTTGAGCATTTATTGTGGGAAAAATGCAGCCCAACAGCTATATTGATGATGCCAACCAACCAAACAGTTAGAAATCAATGAAGGGGTATAAAAGCAAGCCTCCAAAGCTACAACAACAAATAATGATCAAGTGAAAATCATCAAAGCAAAAATCCAACCTCTTTGTGCTTTTTAGAGTCAAATCCATTGTACTCACTTGTGTTATTTCATTGTATCCATTTTATTTCAAGTTGGGTTAAGTGATCTTGTAATTTTGGGCAAAATATCTACCTTTGAGAGGCTATTTTCTATTTTCCATCTTTCTTGTATAAAATAGTGTTCTTGATTAAGCTTTGGGTAGAAAGCTTAATCGGTTTGTAAGGTTTCCTCCTAATCCGAGAAAAGGGGAAGAATTTCTAGAGAAATTGGTTCAAAATCATTAGTGGGAGCTAAGGTAGTGTATGTAGAGCTTGTTCGAAACTTGAACCACTATAAATCGTTTGTCTTTTCATTCTTATCATTTCAATTTCCTCCCTCCAAATTTTTTATTACCAATTCACCCCCCTCTTGGCTAATTATCATCGATTGATCAACACAACAGTTAACAAAAGAGGTGCTAGAGATTAGTGGTGTCTCGAATAGTGTGCAGCTCAGCCAGGTTCCTAATGCCAATGATTGGATTGTAAAGGCTGTGGCAGATTTGAGTGTTGAGTGTTTCACTGGATTGATTGTGTTATTGTGGAATGTGTGGAATAGGAGGAATTCCATAGTGTTTGCGAATATTTTTAAGGATGTGCGTTCTGTGGTGGATCAGGCTGCTTTACTGTAATCGAAGTTTTGCATGGCTCATGCAAGAGACCCGAGCCCTCCCAATCTGCGTAGCCATCACTGTGGAAGAGGCCAGCTGCTGGAATGGTAAAGATTAATGTGGATGGCGCGTTTTGTTCAACCATAGGGCAAGCTACGATCGGTGTTTTAGTGAGAGATAATGATGGGTTTGTGCTTGCTGGACTGGCTTGGAAGCTTGATGGCACACATACGGCAGCAATAGCTGAGGCTTTAGTATTCCAAGAAGGTCTTCAACTTGCAATTGATCATGGTTGGACCGATGTTATAGTTGAGGGTGACACCATTAGTGTTGTGCATCGTCTTGCAAATCCAGTTTTGGATATGTCAACTTTAGGAGTTCATTTAATTAGGTCTAGAATGTTGTTAAATCAGTTTCCAGCTTTTTAGAGTTTTTTATGTTAGCCAAGTGGCCAATAAGGTTACTCATGAGTTAGCCCAATGGGCGTTTGGTCTTGTTATGGAGGCCCGGTTTAAGATAGTTCATTTGGATTGTATTTTGGCTTCTGTAATGTATAACGTTATTCATGCTTGATCAATGAATCAATCTTTTCCTCAAAAAAAATAAATCACCAACGGCACTTGTTTGACAATACCGGCACAAAGTAATTTTTCCCCACTCCCCACCAAAACAAAAAAAAGAGGAGCTATCTCAACATTGAGATTCAAAAATTGAGCCATCCGAGTTTGAACGAAATTGTGAGTGTTGCCACCATCCAACAAAACTTGAACCGGTTACCTTGGACATAACTAATGAAGCGAAGTGTAGAAATAGAGCAACCCCCAGCTAAGACATTGTAAGAAATGGTCGAATAGGCCTGCACTTCCTCTATTTGCAGGGTTTCAGCCATACGAGCATCACTCTTAGAAGAACCGATAGAGGAGTCATTAGGAGGCGGATCAGGTTCATCATCAAATAGAAGCAGTTGCAGAGTATTCTTGCACTTATGATCCCATGTATAATTCTCATCGCAACGATAACACAACACTTGGGCACATTTTTGAGCTGTTTTAGCTGGCGTCAAGCGGTGAAATCCAAGCTTTTGGTTGGAATAGTTGGGGGGTAAGCTACGATACGGTTGGAGCTGAAGAACAGAGCCACTCGCTGCCATTTTGGGTGTAGGTAATAGAGGTTTGGAATTACCCAAAGAAGATCGAACCGACCCCTTTTCCAATGCGATCCGCTACTCATGTAAATGTGCTAAATTCATAGCATCCTCCAATGTTGTAGGCTTGTGTATAAGCACAACATGTTTAATATCATCTCGAAGTCCCGAGACAAAACAATGAATCAAGAATAAATGGTGGCAAATACATGGTTCGATTGGAAACTGCTTCGAAATGACCTCGATATTCACTGACCGTTGTTACTTGGTGAAGTTTTGCCAAAAGTCTCTCAGGTTCTTCTAACTCTTGAACACAAAAAAGTTTAATGAGTGCTCCAGTAAAAGAAGTCCGCCTAACAAGTTGATGGTTACGATACATCCAATCATATCAATACGCTGCGGAATCATCAAGATTAAAAGATGATATCGTCAAACAATCAGTTTCTTTAATACCATAAATATCAAAGTACATGTTCGCTTGCACCACCCAACGCTCGGGATTAAGACTAAAGAAACGAGCCAGTTGTACCGGGGATGGTTTGTGACGCCCGAGAATACTAGACCCATCCTGAAAACTTATAGAAGCACTAGACATATCTCTTTGATCAACAACAACCTCTTTGTGAGCCGCGAGACATGATAAACACCCCAGCACCTCTTGGAGTAACATTTTCTGATCGTCCAAAGAAGAAGAAACATTCTCCATATCATGTCGAAGTTGAGAATGAGAGTCCTGCATCGCCTTCACGTTATCGTCGAGAGTTTTGAGTTGAGTACCATCAACCATTTTTGTTGATGGACAATGAAAGCACCAATGAAGCAAACAGTAAATTGCAATGGATTTGGATAAATTGAAGTAGAAGAAGATACTTGATTGTTATTGAAAGCAACTAATGAAAATTCAGAAAAGTTGAGAAATACAAGCGAAAGAGATGAGAATAACTGAATGAGATAATGACATCAATGCCCCTGTACTTTCTCAAATTTGTCAATGTGATTTTTAAACTTTTTATATGTTCATTGTGCCCATGTAGTTTGCTTCCGTCATCTTAAATGCCCTCTAACGCTAACACCGTTATTTGATGATGTATCATGGAAACGTGGCACTTTCTTGTGATGTCATGTGTTATTTTTCTAGAAAAAATGTTTAAAGTTAAGAGGCATTAAAATAATTTTACTTTTTTTTTCATAATAAATTAAAAAATAAAGAAAAGGAAGGGATAAGAACAATTTTATCTTTTCTCTTTTAGATTTTAACAATTTATTCTCTTCTTTATTAACATTTTAAAATTCCTTCTATTCTTTCCCTAACCAAATTCAATTGTGACCCTCTTTTATCAAAAAAATAACTTGTTTCCAACACGTTGAATAACATCACATGAATAAACTAACCTGGGGCACACATTATGGTTGCCAGAATCATGTTCGTAGCAAAAAACCATCGCTTTATCCTCATTAGCCAACCTTCGAAAAATCAAGTTGTCAGTAGTAGTGACTTTAAAGAAGTTTCGGTTCTCGAACCCTTTTTAGTCTCCATTCGTTCTTCAACATAGCATGTTCCACTCCGGTTGATATCAATGGACGACTTGAAAACTGTGGCTTCCTGTCGTTGCTGATTCTGGTTGGACTGTTGAAATTATAAAGTTGGTCACCACGAGCTTGTTCTTCTTGGTCTCTTTTCACGGCAAAGGCTTGGTGTCGACTAAACGAAAGGAGGAATCATCTTCAGGGTTAGCCAAATGGAAAGCGTCGAGGTCGAGGGAGAAACCGAAAGGCGAGTCGGAAGGATTTCTAGGGCCATGTCTCGAAAAAGGGCGGTTCGATAGGTTGGCAGCCGACAAAAGGAAATTGCGGGTGAAGTCGATGATTCAGCTCAGCTTCTCGGAGCGAGATAATGGAGCAAAGGGAACATAGAGAGGGAGAGAGGTAGTTGCCAATAAGGCGACAACAGTGGAGTTCGGTGGACCCCAGCAGTTGGGTTTAAACAAAACTGCGTCGACTTTGAAAATCCCTACCATTGTTGATTGAGCTCTCTAGATTGAAGAAATTGTGGATGTTGGCGAAGGCATTGGAGAGTTTATGTGGAGAAATTTAGAGTTCGAGTGATTGAGTTTTTTTCGTGCGCAAGGAGAATAAAGCAAAAAATTTGATTTTGGAACAATGGAAAGGGAAAAAATGGAGGGGAAATTAGGGATTTCATGAGAGGGAGAAGAAGATGAATGAAAAAGGCGAAGGCAATCTAATTTGTAAAACATAGGTTTTAATTTTTTGTTTCATGAAAAATGATAAAATTGTAATAGTGCCCTTGTGTTTTCTTTCGCTTTTTAATTTATTATAAAAAAAGTAATATTATTTCAATGTCATTTAACTTTAAATATTTTTTTTTAAATGACAAATAGCATCATAAGAGAGTATCACGTGTTGATGACACATCATCAAATAACAACGTTAGTGTTGGGAGTATTTTAAATGACAAAAATAAATTACATGAGACATATTAAATATATACAAAATTTAAACACCACGTTAACAAATTTAAAAAAGTACAAAGAGTATTGGTGTCATTACCCGTAACTCTAAACATCAAGAAAATTCAATATCTTTCCTAATCCTATTTCTCTTCCCTATATCCTCTCTCAAAATAGTTACTTCCTTGCTGATGTGACGCCTAACACAAAATCAGCAAACCTGATTGAAGGCTTATTTGAGCGTAGCCTTTTTCTCGATTCCTGACAGATTGATTTCGATGTCTGCCCAAGCACATTTGAAGTGTTCACAACAATATACCTAATAATCAACTGGTGCTCTAGTTTCACAGCCTATTTTTCTTGTGAGAACTTCACAATCGATCTTTTGAAACTGATAACTGAAATATACACCTTTTTGTGGAAAAAAAAACATGAACATTAAGAAAAATAGAAAGATAGTGTTGGAATTCCAGACCCACAAGCAACATGACAGCAAATAACTGCCAAAACAGTGTAGTTCACTTTTAGTTGGGGCACGTTTCATGCTCTTTTGGTGCCAATGGTTTTTGTGATAGCTACCGAAAGGGCAGTTCAAATGTTGTTTAAGTGACAATATAAAAGCAAAGCAGAGCTTTTCAAAAAAAATCATTTCACAAAAATAAAGTGTTTTTGCATCAGCAATAATATTTTTTATGGACAGCTCTTGGCGATGAAATCTGTAATGGGAATGGACGTGGACAAATATTTTTTGTTATCTTTCGAAAGGATATGTTATATAATGTTAGATTTTTTTAATGCATGGTGTCCCACCGTTGACACATCATATTCACGTGGTAAGAATTACCGAATCATGGCCTCATATATACATAGTGCATGTATTTCCCATCCTATATTCAGTTGATAATTTTAGTATAGTTTTTAATAAATATAATAAGATAAGCATATGTACTTTTTTTTCTTCTTCCTAATATTTGTCTTTGTGTGGACAATATTCCATGCCTTCCTCCGAGTCATATCAGTAATGTTGCATTGAAAAAAACAGTGCCATGTGTGCTTCATTTCCTAACTCTTTTGTCATTTGTTGTTTGGCTGCTGCCTTGCATACTGTTTGAAACTAATATCTTAGCTTCTGGCCAAACCCTGAGCCAAAGGTTTATGGAAAACTAATATCATCCCATTACCGAATGTTTTGTCTCGTCTCTGCTTTAGTACGTGCAAAGCTTTTGCTTTTAAACTATAAAATTCTTCTCTACATGGACGAGAAAATAATATTAAAAATTTAAAGAGCATAAAGTTAAATTATATTTAAACTATATAAAAATTTGAAAATCCCCCACACTCCTTTGGTCCCTATGCTTCCATAGCCATAGAGAGAGAGAGACGTATATAGTGTTGGTTTAGGATGTTGGCTTCAGAATTAAATAACTTTAGTTATGCTTTTTCGTATATTTTGGGGTTCAGATCCAAGTAAACAACTTCTTGTTATGGGTATGGTAAAATGAAATAAAGTTTTAATGTTGCAGAGAAAGAAGGGATTGGTTTATTTGAATAGGAATAGGAATAGGAATAGGAATAGGAATAGGAATATATACAGGAACAGGATTACAGGTAGCGTAGGAGGGGTCAGAAAGCAAAAGTCTTGGTGGTGGGGGAATCGGCAATCTTGAGGGTCTGTTCGATGAGCTTCCGGGCTTTCCTGCTCCTGATTTCGAGCCTCATGCTCTCGCTCTTTTCCACCTTGTCGTAATGCTTCTTCGTCATCTTAAGGCTCCTGAGTTTGGATTTCAAGCACACCACCATTCTCCCTATGCCCATCATCACCATATATGTATATATACAAACCTGTTGATTTACAGAAAAATAAAAAAGGAAATTCATTAGAAGAAAGACCCAAAGGGGGCAGAAGAGAGAGAGAGAGAGAGAGAGAAATTAACCTGAAGAAGAGTTTGAGAAGGAGTTGAATCCTGAACCGGTAGAGTGTGCAATTTAAGAGGTAGGAAGGTGTAATCACTCATTTTTATCTGATTTGTAAATATTGTGCTAATATATAATTAATATTATTGTTGCATGAGTGTTAGTAAGATAAAAATGTATAGGTGTGATATCTGTGAGTGCATATATATGTACGTATTAGTAATCATTTATATGTATGCTCGTATGTTACTGTTTGAATATTTGATTAATTTGCATGTATGCTGTGTGTATATATAAAGTATATATCTGCATGAGTTGGTGTGTGAGTATATATATATTGGTATACGTATGTGTCCGTATGTATACGTATGCATGCTTGTATGTCATTAAATGTTAGTGTTTTGCATGTACACGTATTGTATGTACGTGTGTGTGTGTTTGTATTATTATTAATATTATCATTATTAATGGACTAACTTAAAATGAAACCCATAAATTATAAACCCAAAAAAATAAATAATAATAATTAAGGTTCAGTCTTTATACAAATATAAGACCCAAGTACAAAATTAAGTTACAGGCCCAACCGGCCAAATCCAAATCCTATATCTGAAGGCCCTAAATTGTCTAACCCTAGTGTTTTCCCCTTGTGCAGCCAACCAGGAGCCATTGGATCAAAATGTTGATCCAACGGCCACGATCAAAGAGAGAAGCTATCCAGCTGGCCGCGTGTATTACACGCCCGGACCGTTCGGCTGCCACGCGCGGACTCTTCGATCTCCCACGCGTGCGTGAATCCCACGCGCCAGAACTCCTCGGCTGCTGAGCTCAACGTGTCACGATCTGGAGCCGTTCCACCCGTTCGAGGTTTCATCTGGACCGTGTATTCTTCAAGCTATTTCAACCGTTGGATTGAATCTGATCCAACGGTCGAGAACGCCTCTGGCCAAAGACATCTCCCCCACACCGCCACCATGCTTTCACCATGCCAGCCTCCAACCACCGCGTTCAGGATTGCCAGATACATCAAAAATCACCAAAAAAAAGAGGCTATGTCAGTATCATTTCAGATCTAAAAAAGATGTATTTTACAGTACTTGCTACCAAACCAAAAAAGAGGGATATATGTATGAAACAAGTAATTTGTAAGCCAGTCCAGTTGTAATCAGTTACGGAGAAAATAAAAAAAAAGAAGCACAAAGTTTCAGTGGTAACTCCTCTTTCTTTTCCTTACTCCATGGCATGCATGTAAAAAATAATAAGAAGCGATAAAGAAAGGGAGAGGGGTGGAGAGGATCTTTACCCTAGTTGTCTGTGGGTCTCCCCTCGCCAGTAATAAGCCGCATCAGTTTCTCAAAAACTGAACAAGGTGAACTGAAAAGGGGGAGATCCCTTTCGGTCTCATTTTTTAAAAAAATGGTTTTCATCCTCGTATTTTCTTAGATCTAGAAAAAAGGGGAGTCTTTTCTGGGAATCTAAGTTGTGTTTTGAGTTTGGGTTGAAGCGAAGGTTGTTTTTTTGGTTTTTTAGGTTCGCGGCGGCCGGCGACGGAAAGGACGGCGGAGAGTCGCCGGTTTCTGGGTTCGTCAAGGGTTCGATGTTGGTTGTCTGAGAGAAAAATGAGAGAGTGGGGAAACGTTATATTAAGGTTAAAAAAATGAGAAAAGGGGAGAGGGGAGGCCGGTTAAGGAAATTTATAAATAAACCTCTAATTAAAAATGGTCTAATTACATCATAAGTCATCCCGCGTTTTGGGTATTTTTGAAACGGTCTCGCCCCTTGGGGAAATTACGAACCTAATCCCCTTTATATTTCCAAGTCTTTTAATTCCGTCCTGAAATCTATTCGAAATCCATTTTCAAATGGGTAAATTACGCCCCAAGGATCTTCGCGTTTTTGAACTTTACATTTCGAGCTTGCCCCTTGGTCCAACTACAGATTTAGTCCTTTTAGGTTCTGTTTAATTTGCAATTTCGTCCCTAAATCGCACTTTATTACCTTTTAATTTCTGTTTCTTATTTTCGTTTCTTTTCATTTCAGTTCTGTTCCATATTTAAATATTCATGTTTATTTATTATGATCGTATATATTGATGTATCCCTTTTGCATTCTCACATGTCTCTCGTACATGCTTCGTATTCTCATGTTTATATGTATATATGTGTTCAGTTTATGGTGATTATGTATTTTTATACGTTTGTTCAGTCATTCGTATCATACATGTTCTATTGATATTTTAGTTGACTCGTACACGACATGTTTTGTATTTTAGCATGTATTGTATGTTCTCTTTGCTTTTAGGTTACGCGTTAGTATGTTTTCTTTGTCATATATAATATCATGTTTCTATTTTTCGTATGTAGATTATGTCGCAAACTATGTGCTAGGTACTAGTTTCCCTATTAGTACGTTGTTCTGAGTTGTGAAAATTGAAATTATAATATATTTATGTTTTACATATGTTACAATGTGTTTTATTTTTAAATACGTATGTATTCTTGAAATATGTGTTTGTTCCCACATGTTTTATTCATGCTTTGTTATTGTGATGTGTTATGTTCGTGTTGTTTTTCATATTTATTTGCTTTTGTGTCGCCCATTTTTTATTATTATTTACTTTGTCCTTTACTATGTCAATGCGAATGTATACTTCCAAGTTATTTCCTTAAGGTTGCATAATGGAATATCAATTGTCAATGCGGTGCCCTTTTATCCGAGTGTAAACGGGGCCAGTATCAGGCGTAGTGATAGTGGTTGGGCGTTTACTCTCGGATAACGAGGCCTTTAAAATTTTCTCGCACTTATAACCGAATCTTAACTTAATCGTCACTTTAATCCGGAAAGTTTAATATTAATAAAGCGGTAATTATTAAAGTACCAATTTTGGGCGGTGTGGGGTGCTAATCCTTCCCCATCCGTAACCGACTCCTGAACCCAATAGTTTTCAAATCTCTGGTTTTATGGTGTCCGGCCTACCTAAGTGGCCGATGGCGACTCCAATTTCTAATATAACGCGTTTTTTTAAAACCCCCAGGGATAAATATTTTTATATCTGAAAGACAACCAACACTTCGAAAACTTAATTTTTTAGCGAAACAACCATCGCTACAGATGGCGACTCCGCTGGGGACTATTTTTTGTTTTTAACAAAATAAAGAGAGTCAAGCTTTTTCAAATAATTACCACTTTAATAATATTAGAAGTTCCGGATTAAAGTGACTATTAAATTAATATTCGGTTGTAATTGCGCGTTTATTTTAACGCATTTAAAATTAGGCATATAAACCCGTTTTTAAGTAGGGGAAATGCTAATGCTTTCGTGGAGATATCATTCTCCCGTGTAGGCCTAGCAAGTACCTTCGGGGCTCGAGTACCTTATGCTTTCGTAAGGATATCGCTCCTTCGTGCAGGCATAAGCGAATGAGTCCCCCTGAATTAAACCCGGTTGAAAGGAGCCTATAATGGGTGATGATCGGGGGCCTTGCTACCCTTAGTAGGGGACAGCAAGGACAATTCAGGTACCTCCTAGCACCAACACTGCATATAGAGAACATAGAAACCCGCCCTATTAGAGCCATGCAGATAATCTTAGGTGTTTTAGATGGGTAAATAGGGTTGTTTTGTCTGTTTACCTTATTTAATTCGTCTTTTTATTTATGTATTTATTAATTCTATCCGGTACTGACTTGTCTTCTTTTGCTATTTTTTCATGCATTATTACATTTGCATTACATAAAGGTACTGGATCAAGTGGTTTGCCCGATCAGAAAGTCTTTCACCATGGAAAAAAGGTGTCTTAGAAAAGAGGAGCTTAACTTGTCAGTTAGACATTGGTCAGAGGTCAACCAGAAGGCCCAAGGGGACAGTTTACCAAGTGAGCGCATAATAGCAGGGTACACCTATGTGAGTCTTCAACAGAACAACTTAGGGGATCTTCAAAGTATCTGGGAATGATAGGACCAGAGATTACAAGATAGGTTCTGTGATAGTTATGGCGACATTGCACAGTTGATATACATTCGGGTCAACCAGCCCCTACTCCGAGCCATTTTTCAGTTCTGAAATCCTGCCTTTTGTTGCTTCACCTTCAATAGACAGGACATGATGCCCATAGTAGAAGAATATACCGCTTTACTTAATCAGAAAAACGTTCAGGAAGATTGAATTAACGCAAAACCTCCGAGGAATCAGAATTACATTTCAAAGCTCAAAACCTTTACTGGAATGAGTGGCGATTGGGTTAATGGCTTGATCCGACTTCGAGGAGATAGTACAATATTTGCATGGGAGAACATTCGAGACATCCTACCTGCACATCCGGATGAGGAGAAAAGGATAGACATGCTTGCCTTAAGAATATATGGGTTGGTGATCTTTCCAAGAATTCTTGGAAACATTGATGTAGCCATTCTAGACATTGGTCAGAGGTCAACCAGAAGGCCCAAGGGGACAGTTTACCAAGTGAGCGCGTAATAGCAGGGTACACCTATGTGAGTCTTCAACAGAACAACTTAGGGGATCTTCAAAGTATCTGGAAATGATGGGACCAGAGATTACAAGATAGGTTCTGTGATAGTTATGGCGACATTGCACAGTTGATATACATTCGGGTCAACCAGCCCCTACTTCGAAAACTTAATTTTTTAGCGAAACAACCATCGCTACAGAAGGCACACCACGCATTCCTTGACGTCTTTATTATTATTATTATTATTGTTGTTGTTGTTGTTGTTGTTGTTGTTACCGGTGAGATTCTACATTGTTATTATCATGTGGAAGTGATATAGCTACGTTTAACGTTTTTGGTGAAAAATCATAAGCTAATAAATTATAAATTATTTAATAATTAAAATTTTAAAATATTTATAAAGTATTAAAAATTATGAAAAATCTTAGTTTTTTTTTTCTCTTAAAAGAATGTAAGGAGAAAAAAAATTCCAAAATAGGGTTAATGTGGTTTTCTGAACCGAATAAAAATCTTCCGTCCTTTTTTGTGCCCATATTTATGCCTCAATATTAAAAAAATTAAACTCTACACTCTAACTTTAATTTCTAAATTTCAAACACTAAACCCTAAAAATTAAACTATAAATTCTAAACCGTAAAAACTAAATCCTCTACTTTATTAATTAAATTTATACACTATACTTTTATGTTTTATAATCACTTTAGACTGATAAAAATTTAATTAGGGTTTGAGATTTAACTTTGAGATTTAGAAATTAGAGTTAGAGTGTAGAGTTTATTTTCGAGTTTGGCTTAAGGGTTCAATAAGCCCTTAAATTTTTGTAAAAAAATCAATTAAGCCCCTAAATTTTTTTGCACCCAATTAAGCCCTCAAACTCAAGAAAACAATCAATTTGGCCCTTTGACCAACAATGACCGTTAAATTTAACGGTTTTTTAGTTCTTCTTGTCATGTGTCACAATAGGATAATGCCACTTTGTCATTTCCAGGAATTTTTAAATTTTAATTTTTAATGAATATATAAAAATCTTAAAAAAATCTAAAAATTTAAAAATTCTAAAAAATTAATTTAAAATATAAAAATATTTTTAATTCCAAAATTTATTTATAAATAATAAATAATAATTTATCAAAATATTAAAATGTTTTAAAAAATAAAACATCATTATACAATTATAAAAAATAGATTGAAAAAATATAAAACAATAAAAGTTATTTTGGTCTTCAAAATCACTTTTATTGTTCTATATTTTTTTAAATAACTTTTATTGTTTTATATTTTAAAAATTAAATAAATTTTATTGTTTAATATTTGTTCCAATTTTTATAATTTTATAATAATATTTATTATTTTAAAATTTTTAAAATATTTTCATCTTTTGAAAATTTATTATTTATTATTTTTTAATAAAATTTGAAATTAAAAAATATTTTTATATTTTCAAAATAATTTTTAGAATTTCCAAATTTCTAATATTTTTTTTCTGATTTTTATATATTTTTAAAAATTAAAAATTCCTAGAAATGACAAGTGGCATTATCCTATTGCAACACATGTCAAATTAAAAAAAAAACACCGTTAAAGTTAACGGTCAATGTTAGTCAAAAGGGCCAATTGATTTTTTTGCTTGATTTTGAGGGCTTAATTAGGTGCAAAAAAAATAGGAGCTAAATTGATCTTTTTGTAAAAGTTTAGGGGCTTATTAATCCCTTAATCCTTCAAGTTTTGATTTCTAAATAATATATAATTTGATAGCTTTTGATATTTTAATTATATAATTTTTACTCATTTTAAGATTTTTTATCCATATATCAATAAATTTTTTTTATATATTTTATTAATTTTATATTATTTTATTATTTTTAATATTTTCATAAATTTATATTATTTTCCCTAAAAATCAATTTTGCTCTCAAATTCGGTCGAGAAATCAATTTTGCCCCTCTACCACGTCATCTTCACACGTGGATTGCCATGTGATCACTCTTGGACCGCCATGTTAGCATTGTTAACTACCATGTCATCATCGTTGACATCCACGTTAGCACCGTAACAGTCAAAGTTGACTTTCATCGGTCAAGGAGCAAATGGTGATGCAATTCGACTAGTTTATGGTTCAAATTGATGTAAAAATACAATATGAGCGAAAACGATAAATTTAAACTACTATTGGAGCAAAAGTAACCCTTAAGCATTTTTAAAGTATTAGGATCTTATCTAAGCAGATTTGAAAATGTTGAGTCCCACATTCGACGGAGTTAAAAGTTAAATCTTTATTTGAGTATATTTGAAAATATTATACCTTTGTTCAATCATTTTAAGATATTAGGTGCTTATGCGCTCTATTTGACAATTAGCGCATAGCTGATAGCGGATTACATTAGCTTAATTTGACTAGTTTAGGGCTCAAATTGATGTGAAAATACAATATAGGCGAAAACGATAAATTTAGACTACTATTGGAGCAAAACTAATCCTTAAGCAATTTTACAGTATTAGGATCTTATCTAAGCAGATTTGAAAATGTTGAGTCCCTTAATCGACATAGTTAAAAGTTAAATCTTTATTTGAGTATATTTGAAAATATTATACCTTTGTTCAATCATTTTAAGATATTAGGTGCTTATGCGCCCTGTTTGGCAATTAGCGGATAGTTGATAGTGGATTACATTAGCTTATAGCGGTTACCTGATAGCATTAGCTGATTTAATTAGCGGATTACATTAGCTGATTGTATAAATGTTTTTGGTAAGATTAATTGATAGTTGATAGTTGTTTGATTATTTGAACATGCAAAATGACAAATAAGGACATAATTATATTTGATACTTATTTGAATAATTGATTAGTTATTAACATTTTGTACCTATTAATATTAATTAGATTATGAAAATTAATTTTTTTAATATTATTATTGAGCATTTATGAGGATGTATATATTATTTTTTTATTTTTGAAATTATCTTTTTAATATAATTTTAATAATTATTAAATTTAGATGTATATATTAATTTCTTATCAATGAAATTATATTTTGAATATAATTTTATTAATTTATATATTAATTTCTTATTTATGAATTTTTTTAAAATTTTATTAGTTAATGTTATTTAGAGAAAATTTTATAATTATCAAGGATAAAATAATCTTTGCAAATCTTTTATCTAAACCTCTAACTCAAAAACTCTTAAAAGAAGATTTTTCAAAATGAGATGTTTCATCTTAATCCGCTATTACAATCTTCTAAATTAATAAATTTGACTGATCAAACCTCTAAAAATACTTCAAACCTTTAATGTCAGCTCAAAAAAATTATTTACATGTATTTCTAAAGAATGGTTGATAAGAAAACTTAAAAGCAAGAACCAACGCATTAACTTGTAAAAACCGTGTTGAATGCATATACATGAAGAAGACGCAGGATAGCAGAAATTGAGGAATAAGTGTCTACTCCAATTCTACTCTTCCCATTTTGCTTACCTCTTAAGCATTGGAAACAAAGGTCCCTTCCTTTGCCCTTTCATATATGTTTTATCCTATTCTAAAATGTTGGGGTCATTTTCAAAAATTTAATTTTATTATAAAATCTTCGATTATATCAATTTTAAATATTTTTGAATAATTTTATAAAAAAATTACAATATTAACGGAGGTAATATTTAAGAGGAACTGGCGGAAGTCACAGTCCTCTAAAAAATTTAATTTGAGATAATAATTAAATTATATTTTACCCCCTAAAAATATGTAATTTAATTTGTTGGTCCGTATAAATTTAAACAATTTAAAATAATTATTTTAACAAATAAAATCGAGTTACGCTAGCCTAACTTGGAATCCTCAACAATAAAAACATATTCTTCCCCTTAACTTGGAATCCAATCCAACCCCTCTTGATCTTGCTTGGAGGTTTATATTAATTTTCATAAAATTTTCTTCAAAATCCGAAGACATGGCCTGCAAGCCAAGTCCCTAAAACCCTTGAGCATTATCAAAACAAGCAGCAGCCGTGTTTTCCTGTCAACCACTTGGGCTCATCGAACAAAAACAAGAACAAGACACGGTCAAACTATTCCCCTATTTCTGCCCACTTTCCATCCACTCTTTAGATATGTTGAAAAAACTCACGCGACGAGTCAAGACATTAATCACCAAGCCCTTTAAAAAGCCTAAGAAACCTCATAAACCCCCATCATCACCTGCCCTTCCTTCCCCTTCTCCGACCATGTCGCCTCCTCCTCGATTCCTTCAAAAAATCCATCCTTTCCTCTTCCCCAGTGTCTAATCCACCGTCCTTCCCGACCCTTCCCGTTTCTTCTCCCCGAACCTCCTCTCCTCCCCTCTCCCCACCAACTCTTTCTTCCAAAACTTCACTCTCAAGAATGGCGACCAACCCGAATACATCCACCCCTATCTCATCAAATCGGCCGACTCTTTCCTTTCCATCTCCTACCCATCTCAGTTCCACAACTCTTCTTTCATTTACCAAATTTTCGTCCCTGATCTTACTTTCTCTGCCGATGGTAGAACCGGCCCAGCCCATGTGATCTCTTCTTACAGTGATCTTAGTGTTACTTTGGATTTCCCCTCTTCCAACCTCCGATTCTTTCTTGCCCGAGGTAGTCCCTTTGTGACCTGTTCTGTAGCGGGGAATACACCGATATCGATATCTACAGTTCATGCAATTCTCTCATTTTCTTCCAATAGTTCCCAAACCAAGCACATCGTTCAGCTTAACAACGGTCAAACATGGCTTATATATACGTCTTCGTCCGTTAGTTTGAATCATGATCTTTCTTCCATCGGTTATGGTGGGTTTTCGGGTATTATTCGGACCGTTGTGCTACTCGGTTCTGATCCGATGTATGAATCCGTCCATGATCAGTTCAGTCCCTGCTACCCGACCTCGGGTGATGTGGTTTTGACTAAACCCTTCTGTTTGGAATATAAATGGGAAAAGAAGGGATGAGGTGATTTGCTTATGCTTGCACACCCGCTTCATCTTGATATTTTAGCCAGCGATGGCTGTGATGTTAAGGTTTTAGACAATTTTAAGTACAAAAGTATTGATGGGGAGCTTGTTGGTGTTGTTGGCGATTCCTGGGTGTTGAAACCGCACCAGGTTTCGGTGACTTGGCATTCGATTAAAGGGGTTAACGAAGAATCCTATACCGAGATTGTGACTGCTCTTGCTATGGACGTCGAGGCGTTGAATTCATCCGCGATAACCACAACATCGTCTTATTTTTACGGGAAGTTGATCGCTAGAGCGGCGAGGTTGGCGTTGATTGCTGAAGAAGTCAGCTATGTTGATGTGATTCCTGTGGTAAGGAAGTTCTTGAAGGATACAATTGAACCATGGCTGGATGGGACTTTCAATGGGAATGGTTTTTTGTATGAATCGAAATGGGGTGGCATTGTGACTAAACAAGGGTCTGGTGATTCGGTGGCAGATTTCAGTTTTGGTATTTACAATGATCACCATTTTCATATCGGTTACTTCCTTTATGGAATAGCTGTCTTGGCTAAGATCGATCCGGCATGGGGAATGAGGTATAAGCCACAAGCTTACTCACTCATGGCGGATTTCATGAACCTAGGCAGGCGATCAAATTCGAATTATCCGCGATTGAGGTGTTTCGATCTGTACAAACTGCATTCTAGGGCCGGAGGGTTGACTGAATTCGCGGATGGAAGAAACCAAGAGAGCACTAGTGAGGCAGTAAATGCATATTACTCTGCTGCACTAATGGGGTTAGCCTACGGAGACACCCATCTCGTTGCAACCGGATCGACACTCACGGCATTGGAGATTCAATCCGCGCAAACATGGTGGCATGTGAAGGAAGGAGACACTCTATATGGAGACGAATTCACAAGAAAGAACCGAGTCGTGGGAGTCTTGTGGGCCAACAAGAGGGACAATGGCCTTTGGTTTGCTCCACCTGAATGGAGAGAGTGTCGGCTCGGGATCCAATTGCTCCCCATATTGCCTATCAGTGAGGTGTTATTCTCCGATATCGGGTTCACTAGAAAGCTCGTGAACTGGACCCTGTCAGCATTAGAAAGGGATGGTGTGGGAGAGGGATGGAAAGGGTTTGTGTATACCTTGGAAGCAATTTATGACAAACAGAGTGCTTTGGAGAAGATAAAGAACCTGCAGGGTCATGATGATGGGAATTCACTCACTAATCTCTTGTGGTGGGTTCACAGCAGAGGCGATGAACACGAGATCAAACACGGCGGAGGAGGATATATTTCTGGTTCAGTCACTACTGTCATTGAGATCATTTGTGTTATATCTGGATCCTGTTTGATTTCATTCGAATAAACCATGAAATGTTATTGGACTGTTATCTAATGCTATGTAAGATGATTGCAGAGAATGATTGATATTTCTCAGTTGTTCTTAACTTAAATCTTACACATCCGTACATCAAATGTTAATGTGATTAAAATGTGTTTTCAAATGATCTGCAGCATCAAATTTGTCATTTTCAAAGGGATTATCCTCATTAAAAAAACATGGAGTAATAAACATGACTGATTTTTATATAAATATGCAACTTGTCCCTTAAAAGACAAAAAAGGGTAATGAATTAATCAAATAATTTAATTTAATTTAATGATCCATTTTCCCGTGATATATCTTATTGTCAGATTTGAGATGGTGGAAGGGTTGACAAATTGAGCAGAAACTCCTCTCACATGTCAATCATTATATGTTGTTCTACTTGCTTGCATTATTAAGATATTGTCTAAGTTAACTTAATCCTTTTCATTATTATTATTATTATTTTATGTTGTAGCTTGAACAAAACTCATTCACATTTATCCACATATAGTTCACTGGAAATTGAGTATACTGAACCTTTTTTTTTGGCTTAAAATCTTATTATTCATACACTTTAATTTAATAAAAATATATTAAAATTTTAAAAAAATAAAAAATATAGGGTTTGTTTGATTCAAAAAAAATATAATTAAAAGTATCAGAAAATATTATTATAATAAAATACTATAATTAAATAAACCAAAATTTAAATTTTTTCATTATAGAAATTCAAACTCAGGTTAAATAAAGTTAAAATTTAAAAACCTTTGTTTCATCTTTTTTCTACTTGTTTAAAACATTTTTAATAAAAATAGTGAAAATATTTTTAATATTTTAAAATTTTCACTCATTTTTATTTTTATTTTCTATAAATTATTTTCTAAATTTACAACCAAGTGTTCTTTAATATTTTCTATTTTTCAAGAAAATAAAAACAAAATGGCCTCTATTCTTTCTTTTTGGTGAAAGAAGGAATTATATTATTAACTCAAGCCTTATTAAAACTCAACTAAATTTAGTCGGAAAAAAATAGTACTCGAAAAAATAATTACATGGTCATATACCAAGGCAAGCCCCGACAATACAAAATAAAAAACCAAACATTACGAATGAACCAAATCATCATGCAGAAGTGACATAACCTCGTGAGGAGGTGTGTTAAAACGACGACACTAAAAAGAATCTACATTCAAACCTGCAAGAGCGTCAGCAACTCTATTCCTCTTTTCGGGCAATGTTGAAACTTAACCACCCAATCTAATTTTAACCACTCCAAAATATATAATAACATTGAACTTCTAGCAGGAAGTCGTGAAGGATTCTGAATCAAAGCAATAGCCTCGGCACTATCCACCTCAAAAATGATCTGTCGACTCCCCAATTCCCAAGCACGTGCCAATCCGAGAAAGATAGCTCATAACTCAACTTCCAACATAAAGAATATGCCGATAAATTTCGAAACCCCGTAACTCAATTACCATCATGGTCACAGATCACACCACTACACGAAGCCTTACCATCCCTCAAATTCTTGGCTCCATCCGAGCTAACTCAATTGTCATTTCTCTTTTATCACCGAATCCCCCTCTTGTGCAGGCCGAGAAGCATTTAAAACAGAAATAGCACCCGCCATAACCACCAGGTGCCTGCTACACTCCAGAGCTGGCCGAGAATCTGTCAAAGGAGAATTAAAAATAAAAGCATTGTGATCTAACCATAAGTTCCAAATAATGGTACCAAATAATAAATCACAATCCTCCAGATCTCTAGCAAAATGCATCGGATTCGTTAGATTCCACTCCATCCACCTTTTAAAATCCAAATTAAGGAACTCGTGGATACGATCACTACGAACAAGGCTTGACCAAATCGTCAAAGGAGAATTAAAAATAAAAGCATTGTGATCTAACCATAAGTTCCAAATAATGGCACCAAATAATAAATCACAATCCTCCAGATCTCTAGCAAAATGCATCGGATTCGTTAGATTCCACTCCATCCACCTTTTAAAATCCAAATTAAGGAACTCGTGGATACGATCACTACGAACAAGGCTTGACCAAATCGTTAGATACCGAAAAAAGGCATAACACATGATCAATACTTCCATTTGAAACATTACAACTCGGAAAACTATTACTTTGTGATAAATGTCGACGAAATCATTCTTCATTAGTCATCAGTTTGTTGTGACATGCCAACCACATGAAGACTTTTATTTTCTGCAGCCCGCGATACTTATTAATAACCTGCCACACCTTTTCCATTTCACCTATAACAGCACCTAACACAGCTCATAGGTCGATCGGATAGTGAACCAAGCATCAGCCTTCCTCGACCATCCCACCGTGTCAGCAACATTATCTTGCATCGGTCCCTTCCTGGCATCAATGTGTAACAAAACATCATAAGGCAACAAATGCTGAAATAACGACCAAAATCACTCCCCATGCAAAACATCATAAGGCAGCAAATGCTGAAATAAATTTAGTAGGAATGATACTGCTTGTTACGGAATCCGAAACATAATTTTTAAGTGGCCCTAACTCACCAATCCGTGTCAAACCAAAAATCAACCGATGTATCATCCCCGATATTCAAATGGGCATTATTTTTAATATCATGCCACAAAATACTCAAAGCTTTTCAAAAGCGAGAACAGTTCCATGCTCTGAGGGACTATAGTATGCCATCCCTACATTTATATTTAGCTCGTAAGAAACGAGCCCAAAGTTGATTTGGATAAGCTAGTAAATTGAATGCAATCTTCACGAGGAAGGGTTCATTTTGAACACTCAACTTTCGAAAGCCCAAACCTCCTTCATTTATCGGACGAAAAATATCATTCCATTTCAAAAGGTATATCCCACACTTCTCGTCTACCCCAATTAAATTTACGAATTATCTTTTCAATCTCAACACAAATCCTCTTGGGCAGAGCGACAGTTTGCATCGTGTAGGAGGGGATAGTTGATAACACTGATTTAGCAACATCAATACGCCCCACTAAAGACAAAGTTTGAGCCTTCCAACCATTAAGCTTACCCCGCACTATCTGAACAAGATACTGATAGGACGTAGTTGTCACCAGGTTATGTAACAGAGGAACACCTAGATATTCATGCATTTAGGTAGTAGAATCATGTTTTTGCTTATCTTTTGCTTATATATTTTACCATGCTTTTGCTTATCTTTGAGTACATATTCATACATTTAGTTAGTAGAATCATGTATTTGCATTAAGGAGTTAAGGAACGTTTTCTTTGTCAGAGTAAAGGTGTATTTCCTTGTTGTGGTAGGTCGAGAGCAGGATTGACAGCGCAGGTTTGGCATAGTAGAGCTGGAAGAGCAGAATGTCAAGCTTGGTTGGTAAAAAAATGCCAAGCTCGTCGGCAAAAGATTGAATGTCGATGACATCAGCCCTAGTTAAAACCTGATCAGCTCCAATTCAAAAGAGGATAAAGAGATAAACACGCTTATCCTATTGCACAATTGGATTTCAAATTTAAAACCCAATCTAGGGTTTCCACGCATGCCTATTTAAAGGAAGAGATCGATTAATAACAACTTGAAGGAGAAGAGGCTACACCGTGGTGAAGAGGGCGACTTGTGGTTCGACCAGGCTAGACCGAGGGCTTTGGAGCCATTGAAGGGCTGCATCGATGGATCTCCTTCATTGCCCATTTCTCCTTTGGTTTAATTTTGTTTTTATGGTGATGTTCTTTGAAAACGATTTGGTGTGGATGGAACCCCCAACCATGAACTAAGCTTTTATAGTTGGTTGGAGATGTTTGCGTTTGACGCTTTGTTTATGTTTGGCTTGTAATAATTTAAACGCCTTGACATTGTTTTCTATCTGGCATGTACTTTAATTTTCTAAATTCTTTGCCATATGACAGTTGACATTGTTTGCTTATTACGCCTTAATATCTTAACAGACTTGAGGGGTAACGATTAGTTGTCAGATACTAAGGAGAGAAGCTTCAAAAGAAGATGTTCAAGTAGATGAGCTTACCTCGAAAGTGAATCTACCCCTTAGGAGTATAGATTGAAACTTAATTAAGTTAATTAATGAAAAACTTCACTATAGACATATAGGGGTTTAACATGGTCAATTTAAGGCATTGCCATCAATAGAGGCAATGCCACTCTTGAATCCACTCGGTAATAATTCCAAGGCATGACGTTATTAATAGCTGGCATAGCTAGCGTAAAATCCAAGCATCTCTTGCCAACGCTCATCACCATTTGAATACACTTGTTTGCTAAACTGCATAAACTTTTACTTTATTTTTCTTCAGTTATTTTTCTTAATCTTAAATCCAACGTTCATATCAAAATCATTTGTTTCAAATCACAAGTAAAGATCGTAATATTTAATTCCTGGACAATCTCTGTGAAGACGATACTCAACTCACTACTATATTACTTGCTGATTGTGTATATTTGCACGTAAAAGACGTATTCTTGGCATCATTTACTTGCATATTTACACTGAATACTTAATCTTTTTCCATGCAATATTACGTCGACAATAGATGATAACACTAGTTTAGCAACAGTAATACGCCCCGCTAAAGACAGTTTGAGCCTTCCAACCATTAAGCTTACCGCACATTATCTGAACAAGATACTGATAGGACACAGTTTTCACCTGGTTATGTAATAGAGGAACACCTAGATATTTACCCAAATCTGAAACCACTTTGAACCCAAAAGTGTGGCTGATCAAGTTTTGCAAACTCAGCGGAATATTTTTAGAGAGAAAAATGGTCGTCTTTGGTATGCTTACCTTCTGACTAGAAGCTAAACAAAAACGCCCAAGCACCTCCATTTGGTCAAACGGAGTCTCCGCAAATAACACCATATCATCAGCGAAAGATAGATGAGAAATACCAAGGCTGGCTTTCAAAGTTCTAAACGAATTCCAATGACCATCATCAACCGCAATTTGGATTAATTACGCTAATCTTTCCATGCATAAGACTAATAGACAAGGTGACAATGGTTCACCTTGTCGAATTCCTCTAGACGAACTGAAAGCCTCTGTAAGTGAGCCGTTCCATAAAATCTGAGTTGACACTATAGAAACACAATGCATAATCAGATGCCTCAACGAATCATGGATCTCAATATCCTGTAAAATGTCATCAATAAAAGATCATTCAAGGCGGTCATACGTCTTTTTCATATTGATTTTGATGGCCATCCATCATATTTTACCTTTCTTCTGTTTTATAGAATGTATAATGTCCTGAGTAATTATTATATCATCCAAAATAGCATAACCCAAGACAAAACCGATCTGATTATCAGAAATCCATAAGGGCAATAAAGGTTTCAGTATATTTACAATCACCTTAGTTAGAGCTTTGTAGATGACATTGTATAAACTAATGAGCTAAAACTGAGATAACTTTTTTGGTGTTAACACTTTTGGCAAAAGCACCATGACAGATCTGTTCAACTCCGGAGGCATAATAACACCCTCAAAGATTGAGTGTACCAACTGCCAAACAAAAATCCCCACAATCGACCAATTATTTTGATAAAAGGCCCTAGACATTCCATCAGCACCCGGTGCTTTGCTCAGACCCATCTCAAAATTGCACGTTTAATTTATTTATCTTTCAAAGGACGCTCCAAATCATCCCGCAACTCAAGAGGAACCGTCGAAAATCATCCATTCACCCCTAAGGTCATGTTAGGTTGAGCCAAACTCTTGAAAAGTTCATTATAATAACTAGCCAATGCTGTCATCAATTCAGACTGCTCTGTAACCCAAGCATCACCCTCAATTTTGAGACGTGATATTCTATTCGCATGGCGACGAGCCATTGTAGATGCATGGGGAACATACTTTTTGTTTCCACAACTTCTCTTCTTGTTCAAGAACTTCCTCAACTTTTGATTATCATTCCTCATGGCCGAGACCCCTCCTACACTTGCCTCCATCTATGATGGACATGCGTACAAGCCCACATATAAATTTCATTTAGAATGCAATCCCTTAGTTTAACTTAGTATTCGGTTTAGCCCTTTATTAATTGGCTATCCACTTTTTCTTTGCTTCAATTTTTATCCTAGATCACTTAATAGATCTATCAAAAGATATATCCAACAATTTTAGTAACATTTGGATTAGGATCATATTTGTAAGCCTAATTTTGGGGTATTACAAAAGCCTTTCTTGAATCGTATAGGAATATGGATGCGGACTTCACGACTAATCTAAACTCGTTCAAATTAAATATTCAGAATTGGAACAAGGATGTTTTCATACATATTGGTAAGAGTAAAGACACCATTGGGAGCATATTTTTTGTTTCCACAACTTCTCTTCTTGTTCAAGAACTTCCTCAAGCTCTAATTTCAAATTATCCTTAAGCTCCATAAGAAAAATCGAATGCCCATTCCGTAACGATCTCTCGATACCGCGAAGTCTCGCCATCAACCGCTTCTTTCTCTTACCAATATGTATAAAAACATCTTCATTCCAATTCTAAATATTTAATTTCAACGAGTTTAGATTAGTCGTGAAGTCCGCATCCATATTCCTATATGATTCAAGAAAGGCTTTTGTAATACCCCAAAATTAGGCTTACAAATATGATTCTAATTCGAATGTTACTAAAATTGTTGGATATATCTTTTGATAGATCTATTAAGTGACCTAGGACAAAAATTGAAGCAAAGAAAAAGTGGTTAGCCAATTAATAAAGGGCTAAACCGAATACTAAGTTAAACTAAGGGATTGCATGCTAAATGAAATTTATATGTGGGCTTGTACGCATGTCCATCATAGATGGAGGCAAGTGTATGAGGGGTCTCGGCCATGAGGAATGATAAGCAAAAGTTGTCTTCCTCTTCATCCCGAAAGGCCAAAACCCCAAAGTGAGAGAGAGTGGAGACTTTAGCCATGGAAATTTGAGGATTTAAACTTAGTTTGATCTAAGTTCTTTGAATCCTTGTTCGAGTAGCTTAAGGAAGAGGGTAAGCATTATCTTCCTTTCTTTTAATTTAAATTTCAACTTGAGAATTGATTATGAATCCCTCATTTGCTATGTGTTATTAGATTGTTATAGAATCAAATTCATGCTATGAATCTTCCCTAGATCATTCGAATAAGTCATGTATTGAATTTAAGCCATACGTGTAGTTTGTTAGAATGTTTATACGTTCTCTTGTGAATTTTTGAATATGCATTCATAGTGCAATAGAGCCATGCGAATGGTGAACATGATGAATGGTCATGATTTTGTGAAATTGTAACATAGTTTAAGATGTCAAGTTGCTTGATAATGAATCTCAAAGTTGTTGAGATGGATTAAGTGTTTGAATGAGTCATTGTTTGATGGGGTAGTTTGAGTTTGAAATTGGTCACACTGCTTGTTAGTATCGAATTGTGGACTGTTATGGTATAAAAGGATTTTTAAGGACTATTTTAATGAATTAGAAATGGTCTGATTTGTGAATTAGAAATATGGATTGACTGGTAATCTAGTTGGGACTGTTTTATCAATAAAATAAATTGTTTTGAAACTGTTTTGACAAAATAAAAAAGGGGACTGTTTGCAAAGTCTAAGGACTGATTTGCAATCTAAGAAGGCTATTTTTGCAAGACAAGAAGGGGACTGCTTTGAAATAAATTGGATTGTTTTGAATCTTAAAATAAGGACTGTTTTATATAAAAGGGGGGATAACATTGCAAGTCAAAATATGGACAACTTTTATAAGATAAAAGTGGACTATTTTTATGAATTAAAAGTAACTTGTTTAGTTAAGATTTATACTGTTTTGATTGGCATGATATACTATAACAAAAGTAGGTGCCTTTAAGAATCAAATATGTGTGCATGATTATGTGATGCTTGGATGAGTTGCATCCTTAAAGATAAGTTTCAAAGAAAATGATATATCACTATTGTCTTCCTTTAGAGCAAGATCAAGTGGAGGACAATAGAGCTAGGAAGGATAAAGCTTTAGATAATCAACTTGGCATCGTGATAAAGGATCGAACTAGTCTACCAACCTGTGAGTGTAGTTTTAGTCTTAGGATAGGCTTGAGACCTTCCCGAGCATTCTTAACTGCTTTAATTCTTTCTCCTTATTATTTTGATGAGCCGTGCTTAGAATTAAGCTTGGATTCGAGGTAAGTACCTAATTGTTAGGTACCTTCTGTTATACATTGCTTGATTTGGTTGTATGCTAATTATAAGATTTCTATATGTTTATATATGTACTTGAAAGATGAACAAAGATATGCTTTTTGAATAAGTGAATATGGAGCTCATCTTTGATCTGGATAAGAAATGTTATTTGATTATCTAAATAAGGAGCTAAGCTTAACTCTGATTTCGATATGATATAATATAATTGAAAAGCCTTGGTTTCGAGTTAGTCATAGGTATAGTTGGCATGTCATAGAGTCCATAGAGCTCGTGTTTGGGGGGATTACGGTCCTTATTTGGCGACAGTAGGAGGGAAGTGTTGTGGTCATTTGGCGACAGTAGGAAGGATTGACCAGTACTTTATGTACTATTTGTTGGCGACAGTTGATTGGGGATTCGAGTACCTAGGCTACTTGATTACCAAGGTTATAAAGAAATTATATATAATTGAATCATTACTCGAATTGCTATGATTAAAAGATTACTCATATGACAAGTGAGATTAAGCTACGTTCTTTCAATTCATGATTGAATTATGCTAATGTGTTTTAACCTTGTTAAGATGTAATTGTATTAAAAATACTTGAATAAGTGATGCTTATATTCATACATTGGTTAATTTCATTATATGTTTATAACTAAAGTTATGACTATCAGATTCCTAAGAAATTTAGCTTAAAAATAAAGTGGAACTATAGATTGGATAAATTAATTTCTATTGTTAATATAATCTATGTTATATGATTTTACTATCTCACTATGCATAAGGTTACCTTATTCCTTCGGTTACGTTTCAGGGTGAAGTTTTAGAAGTGGTTAACCTTCGAGCTAGTAATAATTAAGTTAACAAACTATTTTGATGCTTGTATGACAAGTAAAACCTAACTATGTGATATCTAGACTTCTTTAAAAATAAAGGATGCTACGCTTCGAACGTGGTAGCTATAATATGCAAGTTATCGATTTTAGAATTGAAATGTTAATTGTCATTGATTGAGCTTTCAAAAGAATAACTTAATTAAATTCTAAGTTGCCCTATTATACATGCTTCTAGTTACTTTTGCACCACCTCACTAAGTGTATACTTATATGTTTGCTTCGATTATGTTTCAGGGTGAGGTTAATAACAATTGCTTTTGGAGCTCAATCAAGATCACAAGTGCTAAGTGTAGGTTGTCAATCTGTTGTTTATAACTCCTAGATGGTGGCACCACGTCTGAATATGTATTACATATTAGAATGTCTTTGTTATTCTTGAAAGCAATGCTTTGAAGCATTGTAAAAGTTGTATAAGGCCTTTCTATTTTGTGATGAGTGCTAATGTGATTAAAACTTGGTTTCTATGTTTGGTTTGGATAGTACTATGGTCTTGGATGATTGAAAAATAAGTACTTAGATGTTATGCACATGTTTAGTTCGAATAAGTGTTGTTCTGGGTGACTTGGTCGATGCATGAGTATGAGATAAGTAATAGTTAAAGGATCCCTTATACTTTGGTAGAATTGATTGTGTTATGAATTTCTCTAATATGTTTATAGTAACCTTGCTATATAAGTTTGTTTAAGGTCTCTCTCTAATATGTGAAGCTTACCATTGAGTCTTGAACTTGATTAATGAGTCTATGCTTAAAATGTGTGAGTTATGATCTTGGAATGATTACTTGTTATGCATAAATACATAGAAGTCTTATATATGCTAGTTCGAATAGTCTTAGATTGGTTGACTTTTAATTAGACCATGTGTAATTGTTAAAGGATCTATTGTGCCATGGTTGAATTGTTAAATTATAGATCTCTTGTATTGTTACTATGTTAAAATTAAGATAGAAGTAATGAATTAGTTCTAATTTTGGAAGTGTTTGATTCTGTCATGATTTATTAGTTAATTGATGTGTTTGAATGAACAGAGCTATAACTAAATCACCCTCCTTCCTATGCATACGAATGACATCTAGTTTACCTTCTTTAATTCCAATTTCATTTAAGTAAAGACCATGTTTCTTCATTGAATAAACGATTTAGCTAGAAATATTCGGTTCTATAGATATCAAATAGAAGTGTTATCTAAGGTCATGTAGATTTGTTGCCTAAAAATTTAAACGAATCTAAGTTTAATTTACTCAGCCTAAATGTGTTTCTGTTTATAGTAATATGAAAGTAAGACTAAGACTGTTGTCATTTTTTTAATAAAAAGTGGAAACTTAACATGATTTAATCATCGTAAATAATTGTATTCTTCCTTGGTTTGCTTGTATTTTTCTCCCATATTGCCGCTTGTTAAAGAACTAATTTGATATTAGTCGAATGTTCTTGCTTGATTAAGTTCTTGTAGCCATCTTTAGAGTTAAACTTAAAGTATATAAGTAAAGATATTACCCTTATATGTTTGGTAACACGTCTTAGTCTGGTTTACTCCTAAATTGGGTAAGGAGTGTTACAACTTTAAACTTCGAGTGGTTTTGCCAAGCATTTATAAAGCGAAAAGGTCGATTAGCAAACCCCGTACATTTTTTAGTAGTCATCAACACCAACAGACAATGATCAGAACCGAGATGGTCTAAATGCAAAACAACAGAAATAGGGAACAAGGACACCCAACAAGAATTCACCAAGCCCTTATCAAGCCTTTGATAAAGATCACCTATTTGCCAAGTAAAGGGCGAGCCTTGAAAGCCCAATTTAACAATAACAAAATCAGCCATAAAATGCAACCACGAGCCCCATTTGCTAACACAAACCCTTTCATTCATGAATTGGTTGGCAACATGCAAAATTTCCACATTAACCGAGTCGTTCCATAAAATCCACAACCCCCACTGAACCATGCACTTCAATACAATAAGATTTCAAAAACCCCAATTTAACAATAACAAAATCAGCTCGACACCCACTAGAACGAGTCTCAAAAAGAGCCACCACTTTCGGCCCATGAGCAACAACAAAAATCTTGAAATATCTATGAAACTCCGGGCTATAAGCACCATGACAATTCCAAAAAAGAAACCACATCATTATAAACAATTAAAAGGGGTAGAAAGAAACTTAGTAGAATTCGAAAGTGACTCCCCTTCTCTATGCGACTCCTCCATAATATTCAACGGAGTGTCTAAAAAGTAGTCATCATAATCATGACCTATCTTAATGTTATGACCCGAGCTAGGACCCTCATCAAAACCACCCTAATTGTCACGTATGCTAACCCCTACAGAATCTAACTGATTGTGGACATTTGGTAGCTGATAGCTCTATGTAGAGCATGTTTTCTCCTTCATTAATGGATTAATTTGTCCCAAAATTAGTGTTTCATGCATTCATTTCTATATTTTTTGTTTATTATTTACATTTTGTTTAACTCAGGTCATATTTGCTCTTTTTATGTTACTTTTTGCCTTTGGCTACTTTGTCGTTGTATTATTAATGTCCCTGCAGAGAAAGTTTCATCACTGCAACCAACTGTCTATATTGCTAAGGATAAGGACGAATATGCCAGCTGTATAATCTGTTAGAATAGATTTAGTACGATAGTCTTTCACACAGATCACCTAAAGGACAAGTGTCCTTATCACGATAGCCTAAAAAGGATATTTTTGGAGAAGAGAGAGAGACTCACGTAGATTATCATTTTCGTCATCTTCAACCCAGTTGAAGCACCCCTCATGGATGCTTAAGCTCTCTTTCTGGATAACTGAGGCAAAATGAGGCATAATCTTTTGTGAAATCGAAGATTCATGTGCTGGAACAAGGAGAAATGTTTGGATTTTCTTTGAAGATTACTAGGAATAGAGATTTTATTGAAGTTTAAATATTTTTTGTACTAAATGATTATGATTTCCTCTCTAGCTTGTTTATGAACTTGAATTAACTTGGATTTTATTTAATATATTTTGATGAGTTTTCTTTCATATTTCAATTGTTGTATTCGAGTTATGTTTACATGGAAATGTTTAACATGACCATTGACATTTAGAGATGTAGTGACAGTTCGGATTAACAAGTCATTACAACGAAAGTTGGATGAGGATGCAATGAAAGTTGACCACTTGTTTGATAATATATAGTTTCAACCAACAATGAAAGTTGTTGTAAAACTATGTATTTGAGTCACAGTTGAATTGTTGAAGGAAAGATGGTAAGCAAGCTTTATATTAATTGTTAATTGAATCATCTTATATTGCGGCCTTGTTGCACATGGTATTCTGCTGATTTTAGCTGAGGGGATCCAATTTTTTAATGGACATTGTCCAGTCTTAGTTAATTTGTTCTTTTTGCTTCTAATCAAACCTTTTATCTTCTTTTACAGTCACAATTACGCTCACAATTCTTTTTATTTTCATAGTTGCTTGCATCGACATAAGAATACAACCAAATCGCTTTCTCGTGGGATCGATATCTAAAAGGACATACATGTTAACTATACTTGCAGCAGCAGTGTACGCTTGCACAATTCGTGTGACGTTAATTCACCGATCAAGTTTTAGCGTCGTTGCTGGGGATTTCATTATTTGGTGTTTATGTTTTTGTTTGCAATTATATTTCCTTACTTTACTTTGTAGTTGCTACTAATCTATTTTTTGTTGTTTTCTCTTCTTTCTTCTTCTTTATAGTAGCATATTAGGAGTTGTATGACCAGAGGTTCTGCGACACTTCTCCCACCTGATCTAGAAATTGAACTAACTTTTAGACAACTAAGAGAACAAAGTGACATGGCAAGACAAGTCAACAATAAGGGTATACCTATATTACTCCAACAAGTTCTTGAAAATCTACTGCTGCGTCCATCAGTTCAAGTTTGAAATAGAACAATACGATATGTTGTAGTTCCTCATTTGGATGATTTGCAACAAGGAGTGGTTCGACCACCTATTTAAGTTGGAAATTTTAAGTTGAAACAAGTCATGTTCCAAATGCTCAACTCGAATGGGCAATATGTTGGGTTGCCACATGAAGATGCTAGAAAGCATCTTCATTCATTTCTATTAATTTGTGCTTCTTTTAGTTAACAAGGTGTTCTTGATGATGCCTTACGAATGCAATTATTTCCATATTCTTTGTAGGGAAGAGCTCGTACATGGTTTGTAGACTTTCTGCTGGATCTATCACTTCGTGGAATGACCTTGCAACACAATTTGTGTTACGTTTTAAACCACCGACAATGAACTCGCATTTGAGGAATGATATCACTACTTATTACCAGTTAGATGATAAAACTCTACATACTACATGGGAACGCTAAAAGTTGTTAAAGCGACGATGTCCCAATCATGGCATTCAATAAGAAACTCTACATACATAATGTCTTTCATGCATCTATAAAACATCTTGTTGATGGATCATCTAATGGACCTTGACTTGATTGCACTTACATTGATATTGTTGAAGTGTTGGAGTAATTTGCACAAAATGATTCTCAATATCCTATTCCGAGGGTTGTTTTATGCAAGGTTGCGTTATGAGTTTTCGAGCTAGATGACATTTCTACTCTAAAGGCTCAAATTTCTTTTTTAGAGAGTAAAATCAAGACTGTATTTCTATAGATTTCGGCTCGATCACATGGGAAGGATCGGATCGGTACTACCGTAGCATAGATACATGAAAGACATTATGTATACGACTTAACTCTTTAGGAAGAGCTAGCCGGTAGGCAACAGGTCCAACTCGCTCGATCACCTCGAATGAGCCGATAAAACGAAGACTTAGCTTCCTTTTCTTGCCAAAATATAGGACCTTATTCCACAGAGATACCTTAAGCAAGGCCTTATCACCAACATCATACTGAATGTCCCTTCTTTTCAAATCAGCATAAGCATTGTGCTGGTCAAACACAGCTTTGAGCCGGTCGCGAATAATTGTTACCTTTTCTTCGATTTTCCGAAGTAATTCAGGGCCTAACATTTTGCCTTCACCTAACTCAGTCCAACATAGAGGGGTTCTATATCTCCTGTTATAAAGAGCTTCATAAAGAGCTACTTGAATCGAAGCTTGGTAACTGTTTTTGTATGCAAATTCCACTAGCGGTAAGGATTTCTCCCACGTATGCCCAAAATCGATAACACAGGCTTGTAGCATATCTTCCAGAATCTACAAGGAAGAATCATGATTGATACAGAACACTTGTTCATATGGATAAAAGAGAAATAAGGTTACCTAAATAACCCTTTCAGATTGGCTACCAGTTTGAGGGTGGAAAGCAGTGCTTAGGTGCACTCGCATTCCCAAAGCTTCATGTAAAGTTCTCCAAAACTGAGATGCAAAAAGTGGATCGCGGTCAGAGATAATAGATGCAGAAACTTCGTGAAAATGGATGACTTCGCGAATGTACAACTCAACGAGTCTAGGCAAGCTGAAGTCCATTCTTACCGGAAGAAAATGAGCAGACTTGGTGAATCGATCTACAATGACCCATACATCATCATTTTTCTTTTGTGTCAATGGTAAACCGCTTACAAAATCCATCGTAATATGTTACCATTTCCACTGTGGAAGCTCAATAGGTTGCAAGAGACCGGTAGACACCTTATGCTTGGCTTTAACCCGTTGGCAGGTCAGACACCTAGCCACAAATTGTGTGATATCACCTTTTATACCAGACTACCAATACAACTATTTCAAGTCTTTATACATCTTGATAGCTCCAGGATGAACAAAGAAAGGACTCGAATGAGTTCACTCAAAATCTGGTTCCGAATATCATCATCGTCAGGGACACATATACGATTTCGAAAACACAACAAACCTTTAGAATTCATAGCGAAATCAGGATCTGGCTTTTCCTTGATCTTAGCAATAAAAGTTTACAACTCCTCATCAGACTACTGGAGTGCTTTGATTCGAGACACGATGGTTGATTGAACTCTCAATTTAGCCAACAACTTCCCATACTCTCAATGGACATTCAAACATCTCGGGAAGAGAGTGGGCTTCCGACTAAGGGCGTCAGCCACAACATTGGCATTACTAGGGTGGTAATCAATGACCAAATCATAGTCCTTCAAAAGTTCCATCCACCATCGTTGACGGAGATTCAACTCTTTCTGGGTCAGAGGATACTTTAGACTCGTGTGATCAGTGTACAAGTAAACTTCTCACCGTAAAGGTAATGACTCTAAATCTTTAAGGCAAACATAACAACAGCTAACTCCAAACCATACGTCGGGTAGTTCAACACGTGTGGTTTAAGATGACGTAAGGCATAAGCAATGACCATTCCTTCTTGCATAAGCACACAACCTAATCCCAAGTGGGATACATCACTGTATATGGTGAAGTCCTTGCCTCACTCGGGTTGCACCAAAATAGGGGCATGTGTTAGGACTTGCTTAAGCTGATCAAAACTCTTTTGTTGCTCCACTGTCCATACGAAGGGGGTTTTTTTTACGAAGAATCTTCGTCAAGGGTGCGACAATCATCGAGAACCCTTTAACAAATCTATGGTAGTAGCCTATATGGCCTAGAAAGCTACAAACTTCTCCAACATTCTTCGGAAGAATCCAATCAAGAACCGCTTGAATCTTCTTTGGGTCCACCTGAATTCCCACAGAAGAAATCACATGACCCAGAAGGGATACTTCAGATAGCCAGAATTCATACTTACTTAACTTAGCATACAGCTGCTTCTCTCAAAAAGTCTGAAGCACAATCTAGAGATGTTCTTCATAAGTGGCAGTGTCCTTGGAATAGATCAGGGTGTCATCTATGAACACAACCACGAATCTATCTTGATAGGGACGGAACACACGGTTTATTACGTCCGTAAAGGTTGTAGGTGTATTGGTAAGCCCAAAAAGGCATTACCAAGAACTCATAGTGGTCGTATCTAGTTCGAAAGACAGTCTTTGGGACATCAGACTCCTTCACTAGCATTTGATAGTATCCGAATTGTAGATCTATCTTAGAGAAGACAGAAGCACCTTTCAACTGATTGAAAAGGTCATCGATCCTCAGTAACGGATACTTATTCTTGATTGTTACTCTATTCAGGTGGCGATAATCAATGCATAGTCGCATCGACCCATCCATTTTCTTGACAAAAAAGGCCGGTGCTCCCCAGGGTGAAGAACTCAGTCGAATGAATCTCTTATCCAAAATATCTTAAATTTGGGTCTTTAACTCTTTTAATTCGACCGGAGCCATTCTTTACAGAGCAATAGAGACTGGTGTAGTCCCTAGTTGCACTTCGATTTCGAATTCTACTTCCTAGGTCGGAAGGAGCCCCAGAAGTTCATCAGGGAACACATCAGGAAATTCATTCACTATCGGTACATTTTTGATCTTTGAATCTCCTTTAGTCTCCATTGTACACATAATGGCTTCTTTAGACTTGGGTTTGGCTTTCATCAAGGCTCTCTCCTTGTCGAGTCCGCAGAGATACTACTTCTTCTTCGAACAATCTACCCAGGCTTGATGTTCAGCTAACAAATCAAGGCCTAGGATAAGATCGAACTCATGGAAAGGCAAGGTCATCAAATTAGCCAGAAATGGGATCCCTTGGATCCTCAGAGGGCAAGCTTTACTGATCAACCGTACAACCACACTATTTCCTAGTAGGTTAGAGACAACTATTTCTAAAGTAACTAGTTCAGGTTCTAGGGCATACTTCCCAATCAATGGTTCACTAATAAAGGAATGCGTAGAACCGAGATCCACCAAAGCATAAACAAGATATAACATAATTCCACCATAATTTTAATTACATCAGGATCGTCTTCCTACTCTCGACCTCGAACATGGTACATTTGAGCGGAGGTCTGAGGGTCACGTCCAACTGAAGGAGTGCTCGAGTTGCAGGGTCTTCCTACTGATCCAGACTGCACTTGCTTCACCCTTCTTCCCTTATTAGGATTGTTTTGAGAAGCCACAGAGGTAGGAGCACTGGGATTCTGTGGACATTGTGTGATAAAGTGGCCGAATTCACCACAAAGATAACATGACTCAGACTGCATGCGACACTGCCCAAGATGTCTCTTCTGACAAAAATTGCGCAAGCGAATCTGCGAACTTCTCCCAGAACCGCTCGTGCTATCAACTGAAGCTGTATGAGCAACATATGTTCCCGGAGACTGGGATTGTGGCACATATCCTATTCTTGATAGCTGTTGAAAGGTGGCAAACTTCTGGTCCTACTGTCTACCTTTCTTCTGAGGTATATAAGGTCTAGAATAGTCTCAAAACCTCTTATTAGATCGGGCTTGGTTCCCCTTCCTTCTTTCATAAGCTTTCTGGGATGCTTCAGTAGCAATCACCCGGTTGACCAGATTTTGAAAGTCCTCCAACTCCAAAGCAGTAAAGAGGGGATGTAACTCATCATAACGACCATCGATAAACATTCTACACTTCTCCTTCTCACTGCGTATGTTCTTTGAACCATACCTCGAGTATTTGCAGAAGTCATGGATATATTGCTCCACGGGCCGCCCTCCTTATCTTAGATGAAGGAACTTCTTACGCCTTTCAGTGAGGTAATGGTTGTTGATGTACTTCTTACGAAACTCTTGAAGGAAGAAGTCCCATGTGACTCTATGCTCAGGTACGGTGAGTGTCATAGTGTCCCACCAACTCTGAGCCTCTTCGAAGATCAGTGCCAGATCACATTCCAACTTGTGTTCGTCCGGACACTTCATTTGCTTATTCAAAACTTTAAAAGTGTTTTCCAGCCAATACTCAGCTACTTCGGGATTATATTGATCCTGGCCAATGAAAGTGTAGACCGTGCATTGTCGGATCTTATCAATAGGGGCTATCGAGACAGATACGAGTGCTTTAGCAGGCTGCGGTGGTGGCTATTGCCTGAGAGACACGACCATCTGCTTAACCATTTCTGTCATAGACATCAAGTACTCACGTTGGGTGGGAGGCATCAGAGGAAGATTAGGTGGGTGATTCTGCCCCACATGTTCTGGTCGGACTCCTGCTCCAAGATTATCTCCATGTGTCGAGGAGGAGCCCAGATGTGGTTCATTTGGATCACGTCTATCACCAGGTCCGGCTATTCTTAAAGCTAATAAAAAAGAAGAAATTAAATCATGTTAGTTGCAAGTTACGGATAACATATACAAATAAACTCCTAGGTGACATGCACAGCAGACTCATGAAAAGCCTCGGTTTAGTCCTAGAATCGACTAAACTCTAGCTCTAATACTACAAATGTAACACCCTCTTCCTAGCCCGATAGGGAATCGGGTCAAAAAGTGTTACTGGAAACAGATTTGGAGATCAAAAGCTTATTCAAAGTTCATAACCTTATTCGAAATATCTTATTAATCTCTTCTAAGATTTAACGAACTAACTTATTAACAACTTACTTAATTTGGGGTCAATTTTAAACTTTTCGAACTTAGGCACTAAATTGCAAATTTTACAAATTGTGGGTCTTTATCAGAATTCCTCTTTACTAATCTTCAATTAAATTTATCGTTTATCAACCTGTGAAATTTCGTTATCAATGGAGGCCATTTACTCATTTGATTGGTCCATTTAAGTTTTAGTGACCATTATGTGAACTATTTAAAACTGTAATTGAAGTCTTTTAACAGAATTAACTGACACTGTACCGATACACTCTAGACCGTATCGGTACGCTAAGCCAAATTTCTTAATTATAGATTCAAGGGTAACAAACCCGTATCGATACATCTAAGCCTGTATCGATACACATTGACCAAGGTTGACCCGTTTCAGTACAACCTAAGGTCGTATCAATACAATTTATTCTCCAGACCTGACTGCCAAGATCCGTATCGATACACCCCCTTGAATATCGATATGCCCTACTTTTCCAAGTCCAAATATGCAAGGCCGTATCGATACAGCTTGACTCGTATCGGTACGCCTAACCTGTAATGATAGATTTTATCTGGTTTTTATTCGAATTAACAGATCAAACGACGTCCAATATTAATCAAAATTTACCAACAGAATTTAAACACCAAAATCTACTAGCATGTCAATTTTTAGGTCCATTTGAATCCGTTTACTAGCCTTTTACCTTTTTGTGCCTTTAAGCCCAATTTAACTAGCTTTTTAAATTACAATCACACCACCTTCCATTTTTAGTACTTAAACACTTTTGGGCCATTATGTAACCCCCTAAACTCGGCCTAGAAGAAAAGACCAAATTTAAGAAGTCACGTTTGAAAACTTAACCATCAAGGAAACCAATTTTTTAAAAATATATACTTTAATTTAAAATAAAATAATCGTAATTTAATATATATCTTATAATAAATAAAAACATAAATGTCATAATAAATATTCGAATGTTTACATAAAATCTATGAAATAAAACCATAATAAAAGAATGTTAAAAATTCCCGAAAAAAATAAATAGTCCCCAATTATAAAATTACATCAATGTTCCAAAATAATAAATAATAATCTGAATAATTAAAATAGTTCCATACTGAGTGCTAAAATAAAATAAAAATAACCAGATAAAATTGAGATCCTTCAAGTACCGAGTCATCTAATGTCCAAAGATATATGTAAGAAGAAACTATAGGGGAGTAAGCTAAAGAGCATAGTGTGTCTCTAAAGTGCAAGAAAAACCATAATCATAAAACATAGTATTATTTTGAATAAAATCCTTTTAAATCATAACACATAAATCACAAGCACAGTACAATGCACCCAACTACAACCGCCAAGAGGAAAGTTCCCCAAAACTCCTCACTACAACCGCCAATCCGAAGTGGAATTCAGCCCAAAGGGTGAAACCACTGAACTTCCCCGAACAAATTCCAACCCATGCTTATACAATGATATGATGATTAGAAATCAAATTTCATAAACAAAGTTCCATAAATCCGATATTCCATAAACATACTTCATAAATCATAGTCCATAAATCCATAAATCATAGTTTCGTAAATCCGATGTTCCATAAATCAAATATTTCATAAGTCATAGTTAAAGTTACATTCTGAAATCGTATACACGTAATGTTAATCATACAAGCCATAATACATATAAATAATCACATAAGGGGTAAAACACCAACACATAGAAAAATGACATATAATTTATTTATAGCACCGGAAAAATCACACCTGAACGAACTTAGAATCAATTAAGCTATCATACGATACTTTATACATGATTCGATTCGATGCGACACTGAGTACAACACGATCAAATCCTTGCTTTGACGTGGGTAGCATGGAAATCCATAGTATTGAGAAAGGGGAAAGAAATCATGATGCAGGGTTCAGAGGATCTCGATTGAAGCAATGGAGATAATGAAATTTTAGGGTTTGAGAGGATGACAGCTTATATAGGGTTCATGGAGAGTTCGGTTCTTTTAAAGGGATTTTCATTCATTCAGCCGTAAGTTTTTATATATATAGTACTAATAATAAAATAAATAAACAATTTCAAAAGAAAAGAGATAGCTTGAGTAGGAAACCTAAGAGAATTAGAATTCAAATTCTAAAATAAATGGGTTATCTATAGAGTCAATGCTTAAACTTTCAAGAAATTTCATATTAACTTCCAAGTTTGATAAAAATTCTATTTAGTCCCTCATAAAAATTTAGGGTTTTTAATTAGGGATTTCAAAATTAGGTTTCTAAATTAGGGATATTTTGAATCTAGGGTTTACAATTTGGGCTTAATTTTTGGGGTGTTACAACTCTCCTATCCTTAAAAGAAATTTCGTCCTCGAAATTTTCAAACTTAACGATAGATATTAAAAAAATACAAATATTTTGGTAAAAACTTATTAGATCATTTCAGAACGAGTATGAATGAAATAAGAGGATTTGAAAACACATTTTTGATCTCAGATTCTTTAGGACGGGTATGATCACGATCGGTCGTTAATCTAGAGCTCCTACGAGGTGGCATAATAGTCTATCTGAAATTAACCTAGATTCAAAGTTGGTACTTAGAGTCTCTATTCAAAATATATTTTTAATTCTTTAACATAATAATTTATCAGAAAATCCCATTTTGCCCAAAAATATTTAATATGCCTGCAAAAATCATTTTAGGTTTAAAATGGATATTTCGAATCTAGGGTTTACAATTTGGGCTTAATTTTTGAGGTGTTACACATTACATACATATCAAAATAGACCAATGTAACATGTCTAAGCCCTATGACGCCTATCTAGGAGTTCAAAACAAAATGTAAGCATACATGAAATTGGCGGGAGTGACTTGCAACTTCGACAACACGATCAAGGCTCGGATTGCTTCAGGGTCCTACAATGCATGGGACACACACATGTTAGGCTTACATAGCCTAGTGAGGTAGTTATAACAAATGCAACCAAGTTCTTATTTGGCATAATTGACTTATAAACATGCTTGAATGACATAAGTACACCATTAATCATATGTCGATCATATTCAAGGCCAATTGTTATATTTTCGTATGTCACATGCAAAGCATAGATACATAACATTTCCTTGGACATAGTAACCAATGGATACGCGAATTCCCCTATACACCAAATCATATCGAAAATAGGCCTTAGCCTTGAGCCGTAGCTCTAAAATCCCTTACACAATCCAACCTTTTCTCCCCACATATAGGTCGTAGCCCCGGACCGTAGTCCAATCCCTTATATAGTGAGCTCAATTAACCCTATGGCATGTCAATTGTATCCAATGTCCACAAGTGTCCAAGGTTGCATAATTCATCATAAAACTTACCTTTTTGCCCTTAGGCCTTGTCATATCGGATTACACTTGAGCCTTGGCTCCAATTCACATATCATAACATTTCAAGCATCATAAAATTCCCATGGATGTCAAATGTTAACTTGAACATTTTCCACATATATCATATGAAAGACGATTCATAAGACATTGAAATGCAACAAGAACTATGGAGTGATCTTACCACACTTACCACATGAGATTCATACCTTGTAAGCTCTACTTGAGCTATCCCAACGAATACACAATGTAAACACAATTCAAATGCAACCAGGATGGCACCTAGCCAATCCCAAGATACAACTACACTCACCTTGAATTTTGATACTTTCAAGGCTCTCGAATTTCAACTCCTTTGTGCCTAGCTTTTGTTAGAGATGACGAGGGGTCTTTCTCCACTTCTTGAGCTAGTCCAAAATTAAAGGATTACTTTAGAATCGAAACCAATGATTCACAATTGTTTTCAAGCTTACCAAAGCTCGTAGACAACATCGAAATAAGGAATTTGATCATTTAGCACATGGGCTTAACTTGAACATTCAAGACCTAATTTTTGAAATTAAATTATAAGGATTGATGGATTCATCAAATTGGAATAGGGGTTTTACTTACCGAGTTACAAGATTTCAATTAGTGTATTGAAATCAAGAAAAGATTAAGGATTGGATCGAGGTGCTTGCTTGAGCTCGGGGAGGAAGACAACAATGGAGGTGCTAGCTTGGTTTCTTAAGGATAAGGGTGGGATTTGATTTTGGGAGATCCAAACAAATGAAGAGAACTTTCTCTTTACTTATTTTAAGGAACCCATGGTCCTAATCATTTCCCACCTTCCCAAGGACCAATGGGAAGCTTTCCCTTAGCAAAGGGTTTGCTTAACCCATTAATTAGTACATTTCTTTATTCTTTTCCATCTTTGACAATAGATGATCAATTGTCATCCTTTTTTTAGAGTATTCTCACGTTGAGGGGTGGCAAGCAAGTAGGTGAGTCATCTCCTACTTTGAATCTTTTTAATTTGGCCGCTAAGTTAATTTAGACAGAGACCCATATCGATACACCTTAGGGTCGTATCAATACGGCTAGACTGAATTGGGTAAGTTAGTTAAAAATAGTTAGGCCGTATCGATACAGGTCCAACCGTATCAATACGCCTTGCCCAGATTCAGCATTTTCAATGAAACCCCTAACTTCCATTCTTTACAAAAAGGTACCACAACTTCAATTAAGCCCAAATAACTTTCATTACTTCAAAGTTGGGTAAAAGATCGAGTAATTACATCATTCGGGCATAACCGACACAAAATTTTCAATCGTTGGAACCTAATTCTGACTAGACTAATTTTTGGGGTGTGACAGTCACTCTTCTTCGGTCGTACTTTGGAAGCTCAATTGGGGTGGTTAATTACTGAGAGCCTGGTAAACAGAGGAAAAGAACAATGCAAGGCTATCATTCTCTGCAGTGGAAAGCAAACTAGTGATTTGAGTCAACAATCACCAATCTCTATTCAAGAGAGTGGGGAATCCTCAAAAATAGACTATATGTTGAAAGATGGAATGAAGGTTGATACAATCTAGCCTTGGCATCTGCTCATCATCACCCTTTCATCTCTAATCTTAGGGGTGAAAGAAATGGGAGCTATTAATTTTCTTGCACATCTTTTAGTCATTCATATTATTTACTCTATACATGGCATGCTTAGTTTCATTATATTGCATAATATACCTTACAATGATATTATTATGCTTCATATTATGCATTTCATATTGAGGTATATGTTAGTACACATTGGTCCTTATATTATTTAAAATCTACCTAATAGAATTCATACACATCTTTATATTTATTCTAAGTCAATTAAGCAAGTTTAGTTTACATTACATCTTACACTTAGTTATGCATCATATTATAACTTCATTTCATCTTACACATTGTTTAATATTTCTTTAGGAAATAAGGATAAAGGCACCAACTCGAATTAGCTCAAAGCATTTAATGGTAGCTCGAATCAGCTCAAGGATATTCATAGCAGCTCGGATTAGCTCAAGGAGTCCAAAGGCAGTTCAAAGACAAAGAAAGCATTCTAAGGAAGCTTACAAGCTTCAAATACTAGCTCACCTAGCTAAGGGCAGCTCATGGAAGCTCAAAACGGTTCAACAATTGAGCTAGCTCTTTTAGCTAGCAAACTCAGCTCAATCCAACTCACACCAAGCTCGATCATCTCACTTCATCTCCATCTTCCTATGCTGACTCAACACCTGAAGGGTCATCTCCCCTCTTAAGGAACATGTCCCTAACCGTTTGGAGGGAAAACCAGAATGGGCGGCAATTGCATTGGAGGGAAAGGCTTTGTGTGCCAAAACCAAGTGGAGGGAGACACCAAGATGGCTGAACAGATACAAGGCCATTCGACGAAATCCTTTTATTCCCTATAAATAGAACATGTAATTCTCTTTTGTAAACATCTCATTCATATCAATTAAAATTACTTTTTGAGAATTTTCTCTCTTTTAGTTCTTCATTGAACTTTATTGACTTATCAAGTCTTTGCACTTGTGGCACCAACCCTTCTATTTCAACTTGATACTCTCGGTTCTTGGTTCTCTATAACCAACGGTCAAATTCCTTTCTACCACTCTTAATTGAATTCGTTTAAGGTTCGGGGTTATGCTTTTTATAGCATAATTTCTTCCTTAAATTCCTTTGAATACTACCATCATTTGTTAGCCCTAAATCACCCATATCTGAACCATCATCACCATCTTTTTCTTTCCATCACCAAGCTTAAATCATCCTATAAAACAATCCCTTAACTTTCCACTCTATCATCTTTTCATTCTTCTTTTTATTCCTTCATTTTAACCCTTTTTTCTAAGCTTCTTACTTGCAGGATTACTTGCTACCTTTCTAGATCCTAAATCAAAGTAGTCATTCCTACAACAACAAGATTGACCTACATCAGAGGTTGATGTCGATGATGATATTCCTTCAGTTATAACTCTGTTACCATCAGTTTTGCAATCTAAGCTGTCGGTGCAACTCCAACCGTCGGTGCAATCCGCATATGCTCCATATCCACCTTACCCTCAGTGATTTAAGGTAAGTATGACAATCAATTTTAATTCTCTTAGGATACTTTACAACAACTCACGGTGAAAATTCCATTGATGGATGCTCTTACTCAGATTCTAAATTATGCAAAGTTCATGAAGGAAATTTTATCCAAGAAGAAGAAGTTGAGTGCAATATAAACCATTGCACTCACAGAAGAGTGTAGTACGTTTATTTCCAATCCTTTACCCAAAAAAATGAAAGACCCTGGTAGTTTTATTATTCATTGTTATATTGGAAATCACTACTTCAACAAAGCTTTTTGTGATCAAAGAGCCAGTATTAATCTGATGTCATTATCTACTTTTCAGAAGTTGTGCATTGGACAAATGAAACCTAATACAATTACATTGCAACTAGCCGATAATTCTTTGACTCATCCAAACAGACATAATAAAGATATTCTTGTTCGTGTAGATAAGTTTGTATTTCCAGCAGATTTTATAATTCTCGATTATGAAGTAGAAAAAATGTTCCTATTATTCTCGGACGCCCATTTTTAGAAGCTGGGAGAGCTTTTATTGATGTCTCAAAAGGAGAACTCATAATGCGAGTCGATAATGATTAGATTACTTTTTGGATGTTTGATTCAGATCTTCGAAAGAATACAGAAGAATGTCATCATCTTGATGTTTTTGAAGATCTCATTTAAGAAGACTTGAATTACCATAGTATACTTATTGTTGCGGATGCTGCGTTGACAACTGTTGAAGATGATATCTCGAATTGTGAAAGCATTGTTAAAGTCTTTACAGTTGTTGTTCAACACAAATGGTAGGTTGAATCCTTAGATTTGGCGACCCAAAAAATTCCTACCTTCAAACCATTTATTAAGGAAGATTCTACTCTGGAATTGAAACCATTACCTACTAATCTCAAGTTATTGTCTCTGCAACTCTTGATGGAATTCAAGAGGCTAAGTTGATAAATATTTTGAAGTAGCATAAACGTGCCATTGTTTGGATAAGGATACACTCCCAGTTATTGTCTATGCAACTCTTGATGGAATTCAAGAGGCTAAGTTGATAAATATTTTGAAGTAGCATAAACGTGCCATTGTTTGGACCATTGCAGACACTAAAGGCATTAGCTCATCTTTGTGTATGCATAAGATCAAGTTAGATGATGATAGAAAACAATCTATTGAACCTCAATGAGAAGATGAAAGAAGTGGTCAAGAAAGAAATTCTCAAATGGTTGGGTGCTACTATTATCTATGTAATATCTAATAGTGCATGGGTTAGTCCATTCCATTGTGTTCCTAAGAAAAGTGGCATCATTGTCCTCCATAGATGAATTGATTTCGACTCGTATTACTATAGGGTGGCGTATTTGCATAGATTACATGAGACTCATTATGGCCAAAAGAAAATATCACTTCTCTCTTTCTTTTATTGATCAAATGCTCGATCGGCTTGCTGGTAAGAAGTATTATTGTTTTTTAGATGAGTATTCTGTCTACAATCAAATTGCTATTGTACATGAATACCAAGAAAAGACTACATTTACATGCTCATTTGGTATATTTTCTTTTCGTCACATGCCTTTTGGTCTTTGTAATGCACCAGCCACATTTCAAAGGCACGTGATGGCAATATTCTTCGACATGATTGACAATTCCATGGAAATTTTTATGGATGATTTTTCGGTTTATGAAAAAAATTCGACCATTGTGTCGACAATCTTGAGAGAGTTTTATAGCGATGTGAGGACACTAATCTCATTCTGAACTAGGAGAAATGTCATTTTATGGTCACAAAGGGAATTATTTCAGGCTATCGAATTTCTAAAGAAAGAATTAAGGTCAATAAAGCTAAGGTGGGTGTTATTGAAAGATTGCCTCCACCAACTAATGTAAAGGGCATTTAGAGTTTTCTTGTCCATGTTGGGTTTTACAGGCAGTTTATTCGTTATTTTTCAAAAATCACAAAGCCATTATGTTTCTTGTTGGAGCAAAATAGGAAATTTGTCTTTGATGATGCATGTCTGGATGCATTCAATCAAAATAAGAAGCAGCTTGTGAACGCACCAATTGTCGTTGCACCCAACTGGGAGTAACCTTTTGAACTCATGTGTGATGCTAGTGACTTTGATATTGGAGCAGTTTTAGGTCAAAGACAAGACAAGATATTCCATGCAATCTATTATGCTAGTAAGACTCTTACTGAGACTCAGATTAATTACACAACTATAGAGAAAAATTTATTAGCAGTAATCTTTGCTTTTGACAAGTTTCGTTCTTATCTTGTTGGTGCAAAGATTGTGGTGTTCACTGATCATTCAGCCTTGAGATACCTTTTTGCTAAGAAAGATGCAAAACCAAGATTAATTTGCTAGATCTTGTTGTTTCAAGAGTTCGACATATAGATAAAAGATCGCAAGGGTTCAAAAAATCGAGTTGTTGATCATCTTCCAAGAAAAGAATTGGGCAACGAAGATGGAAATAAATATTAAATTATGGATACGTTCCTAGATGAAAAGCTTTTTGTTGTGGATGCAACACCTTGGTATGTTGATTTTGTCAATTATTGAGTCTGTGGAAAGACTCCTCTAGGTGTAATTGGGCATAAGAAAGCAAGATTCCTTCGTGATGAAACCAAATATTATTACAATGAACCTTATTTGTTCAAGGTTTGCAATGATAATATTATCAGGCGTAATGTTCCAAAGGAAGAAATAATACAAATTTTACAATATTGTCATGATGCGCTGTGTGAAGGTCACTCCGGTGTCTGAGAACTGCTGTGAAAGTCCTTCAGTCGGGATTTTATTGGTCATCATTATTTAAGGATGCACATGAGTTTTCACAATGATGTCATCGTTGTTAGCGCACATGATCAATATCTAGACGAAATGAGATGCCACAACAACCAGTTATGGAAATTGAACTATTTGATATTTGAGGTTTGGATTTCATGGGTCATTTTTTGAATTCTTTCGGTAATGTCTATATTCTTGTTACTGTGTACTATGTTTCCAAATGGATAAAAGTTGTGGCAATGCCAAAAGATGATGCCAAGATGGTTTTAAATTTTTTTCACAAGTACATACTCATTCGTTTTGGGACACCAAGGACATTAATCAGCAACCAATGAAAGCATTTTCATTGCAGTCAAGTGCATGCTGCTTTAAAAGATATGGAGTACATCACAAACTCATTACGACTTATCATCCCCAATCTAATAGACAATTTGAGATTTCTAATCGAGCTATCAAAAATATCTTGGAAAAAGTAGTAAATACCACTAGGAAGGATTGGTCTTCGTGCCTAGATGATGCTTTGTGGGCTATTCGCACTGGTTTTAAAACTCCTCTTGGGATGTCTTCGTATCAGCTGGTCTTTGGAAAATCATGTCACTTATATGTTGAGTTAGAACACAAAGCTATATGGGCTTTAACGCAAGTGAACTTGGATTATGAAGCTGTGGGGAAGAAACGATTATTGGATATCACTGTGCTGGAAGAATTTTGCCGCAATACTTATGAGAATGTTTTCATTTACAAGGAAAAAATAAAACGTTGGCATGACAAGATCATATTGCAGCGACAATTTGAAGTTGTGAAATTGTTCTTGTTATTTAATTCATGATTGAAGTTGCACCCCAACAAATTGCGGTCACGTTGGTCAGAACCTTTTGAAGTCGTGGAAGTTTTTCTACATGGTGCAGTCACAATCAAGGATCGCAATGATGGGCACCAATTCAAAGTCAATGGACAAAGGCTTAAGCTTTATTTTGGTAAATTTGATACTAAAAGTACTGAGACCATTAAATTGGTCAATTTGTCTCATTAATTGTGTTCTTTAATTTCATTGGTAGTCATAGATTTTCTTTCTTTCTTTTCTTGTTTATTTACTTTTAAGTTTTTCTTTTATTTACGCACAATAAATTTTTCCCTTGCAGTGGTATCGAATATTCTCTTCTTTAAAAGGGTTGCATAGGAAAGGCTAAACGTGATGTGCATGACTTTAGGGGCATTTTGGGTAATTTAATTACACCAATTTATCAACCCAATCACAGCCCTCTGATTTGCGAGGGCGGAAGATGCATTGGATGGACATGATTTTTTGCGCCATAATCACAACCATTGAATCTCATCGCATCAGACGATAAAAGTTTGCACCTTTTTATTTCCCTCTTTTCTTTCTCATTTATTTAATAACATTGGATTTTCTGAGCTTCTTCACTAAGTTTTATTATGTTTTCTTCTTCAACATCATAAAGCTTCAATATTTCTGCAAGTTTTCTTTTTTCTTCTTTATCTACATTTTCTTATGGTGAAAACAAGGGCTGCCAGAAAAATCTCTATGGATACATCTGCCAAAGAAACTCAGGATTCATCTTCTAATCCACAAGAAGAGGAACTGGTTGCACCAGTTGAAAAACCTGAATATGAGGTTTTATTAAAAACAATGATAGAGGAGCGTTACAAAGAAAACATCCTCAAAAATAATATACATCATGAATAAGGGATTGCACTGTCTCTAGAATGAGAACCTAGGAAGTCGATTTATAAAACCATCAAACTTCACAAATTGAGTACCTTCTATGCTCACCCAGGCAGTTTTAGCCTTTTTTTGGTAAGGGAATTCTATTCTAACCTTTATGAGCCCTTTCTGAAGTTAGTGTTTGTGAGAGAAAGTTCAATACCCTCGAGTGTTGCCACCATTAATAAGGTGTTAAATACTACTGTGAACATAGATGAGCACTCTTTATTTGATAAAGATGTTGATGATGCGAAACTAGACTTCTTGGTTAGGAATTTATGTGTTGAAGATACATGTTGGTCAGGGACCAATGTGGGAAATTATACCATGTAAGGAAGTTCTTAACCTTGCCTGTGAAGATTTGGTTACAATTTGCCAATTCTAGGATGCTGCCATCAACTCATAGCACTACGATCTCCTTGGATCGAGTGTGTATGATACATTTTATTGTCAAAGGAAGGAAGATATACATGGGTGAGATTATCCACAAGGAGATTGCTAACTGTGCCGAGAGGAATAAGGGGATTTTGTTGTTTCCATTTCTGATTATGAAATTGTGCAACCTAAAGGGGATTAAGCCCCTAGAAAATGAAGAAATGACAACAAACAAAGGGCCCCTTAATGAGGTTTCTATTAAAAGAATGGTGAAACACAACGAATTTCCTACATTGAGGTTGGGTGCTGTTGTGACTGAAAGGTACTTGGCAAAAGGCATAAAAATGAGTATTGGAAATGTATAAAATAATGCCAAGTCAAGTCATTTTTCATGCAAGTATACACGGTCGACAAGTAATACATCAGTTAAGCTGAGTATCGATCCCACAAGGATTGTCTTGGAATTTAATTGTTCAAGTGTTACTTGCCTTTGGGGTAAAAAAATGATTGTTTTGGAAAGTGAATTTAAAAGAACAGAAAATAAGACAACGTTGGCAAGGAGAGCTTGAAAAAGTGGATGATGAGCGTTGGCAAGGAATGTATGAATTTCATGTTGTTTATGCCATGCTGGCCTTTAATAATGTCATGCTTTGGCAATGTTTTATTGAGCAGATTCAAAAGATGGTCATTGCCTCTGTCGATAGCAATGCCTTTAAATTAATCATGTAGAAACCTTATATGTCTATAGTGCATGTTTCCCATTAGTTAATTTAGTTTAGTTCCAATCTTTACTCTCTAAGGGGTAGACTCACTCCCGAAGTAAGTTCATCTACTTGAACATCTTCTGTCGAAGCTTCTCACCTTAGAATTCGGTAAGTAATCGTCGCCTCCCAAGTAAGTTATGATATTGAGTTGCAATAAGCAAGCTATGCTAGCCGTCGCATGGCATAGAAGTTTTGGAAAAAAGTAAAGACATTGCCAAATGAATAAAACTTTATGCCGAAGCATTCCTAATTAATAAAAGCAAGCAAAACAAACAATGTTTCATCCATCTACCCCTCACCAACTATTAAATTAGTTCATGATGAGGGGTTAACCACAAAATAAACTTCATCGTTTGCAAACATCATCTTCAAAATTTAAATAAACTGAAAGAAAAAGGGAAGAAAATGGTCGGTCGATTCAGCCTCTCTTGCTTCATCCCTCCTCGGTGTGGCTACTCCAGCCAGTAGTAGGAGTGATCGAAGATGATCCTAAGCTAGTTCGCTTCAAGTGTATGACACCCTTCATGCTTGGAAATGATCTTTTTATATAGACGAGTGAGGAGAAAACCCTAAGAGAAATTCAAATTTTAAATTTCGGCTAAGGCTCCTTGATAAGTGTTTGATCTTCTTATCAGCTTATCACCAAGTAGGGATGAAATGTAATGGTCTAGGGCTGACGTCATCAGTCACCACTGTGATGCCAAAGGTCGTGGCAGAAAACCCCTGCCGACTAGCTCTCCTAATTTTTCAGATTAGGTCCATTCGCATGTTTTTCAGAACCTTATCATTTCTTATTTTTCTGGGCTATCCATCATTGTCAAGTGGCTTGGCATACAACTGCTGGTCTATCTGCATTGCAATGCTAGCCGCACCTCAACAATCTTCCCTAGCATTATGACTTTTGCTTTCCTTTGTCACATCATCTGGCATAGAACCTGCGCCAAAAACAATAAAAACCCTTCAAACCGTAAAAAAGGCACCTGCTAAACTCCTTTTTACGCAAAATGCATGAAACTAAAACTAAATGCAAACATGCGTACTCGAAAACTAGCAAAAAGTATTGTAAAATAGATGCAAATGTAGTACTTTTGAGGAGTTATCATATGCTGAAACGAGGAAAGAGAAAGGGAAGGCTAATGTGGAGACTACTATTGAGGACCTCCCATAAAACAATGAAGCATGGCTGAAGGTTCTAGAAATTGAAGACAAAATTGATGTTGTAACAAGTACATTTGGGGAAAGTTGCAGCCACAGTACAAACTTTAAACCTTGCACAGAAATTGTTCTATGCATATGTCATAACGTGGCATAAATCTGCCCTTATTGCAATGAGTAGAGTTGTTTCAGTCACTTTACCAGAATTTCCACCAATAATTTATAGTTATGACTTTGGCTCCAATGAGACAACGAAAGACGCTCAGGGAAATCTGTCAACTCGCTTGAGGATGTGAGCTTTGCTGGGGACATACAGAAAGAAGAAGCCTCGAGCAAAATCATCAAAGACTAACTCTTTGATCTGAATACTACGAATGATGTAGATGCAATTCCACCTTTACTGACAAAGAAGAAGTTATTGTAGAAGATGTTTATGAAGATGAAGATGAGAGTACACAAACAGAGAAACATGCTATTGCAGATATTGTTGCTGACGATATGTCTGTTGCATCCAAGTTTGTGGATGCAACATTTGAAGAACCAGATATGGAGCAAGACGTAACGAGACTAACGGAAGCAATCATTGAAGTGGAAGAACAAGAGACCAATCCTCTTGTGATGGTGTCTACAAAGAACCATCCAAATTCTTTCCCACTGCAGTGATAATCGATGATTCCAAGAAAAAAGAAGAAGAACCTAAAAATGAAGAGGATGCCGCTTTTTAGAAAAAGGAGAAAAAGCGCAAGCACTGCAAACCAAAGGACAAGCATAAGAAGAAGCGTAAGGAAGAGAAGAGGGGAAAGAAGAAGAAGCATCGTGCCACCTCCTCCACACAAGAGCCATGGTTGAGTTAGTTGTTAAGATTTCTTTAGGCATGCATATCATGTAGTGTAATTTCCTTTAGTTAAAAGTATTGTCATTATATTTTCACTATCATTTTAATTGCATTTACTTTTATTGTCATTGCGTCCATCTTTGTATCGATATTCTGTATTCTGTCATTGTATTCTATTTTTTGCATTAAGTACAATGCAATCTTTAAGTTTGGGGTATACACCTGGGATTTGAAATGCATCCCCATTTCAAAAAAAATTTAAGCAAATGCAAGGTTCTTTTTGTGTTAAAAATCTATTGCTTACATTCAATATTTAAATCATGAATCATGCTAATTGTTAATGAGTTGGTTGGATATATGTGTTGGATGACTGCATTATAACACTGCATGAATAAATGTGCTTGTTTGAGTAAAGGATATCTAGCATCATCTCTTTGATTTTGGATAAATTCAGCCTTGTTCAACTATTTTTATATACACTAATAGTACTTATTATGTGTAAATAAATGACATTCCAATGTGAGTGCAATAAGATCGTAGCTTAAGGAGAACACTCAAATGCATGCTTTAGAAAAATGAATCCGGCCAAAGGTTGTTGCTGTATGAGTGCGTGTCAAAGCAATGAAGTACTTTCTAGGGGTTCGTTGCATAACATCTTACTTCTCAAGATCTAGGGTGCATTCATTGTTCGGTATCCCTCATTACTTAATATATATATAATAGAAATATACATGCCATATATTATTGTTGTTATGTGTTGTATTAAATAAATAATGTTTAGGTGGAAAGAATCTAAGACGTTAGGCATGATGCTATGTATTGTTGAAATACATGTTCATTTATTTTATGCTTGAGTTATTGATGCAATCCTCTACCATGTCGATGCAGTTGATTCATTTTTGGTTGGAACCATTCAAGTAGCTAGAATGTGCTTAAACCTTTGTTATACCTTGCTGCATTCAATTTTGCTTGAGAACAAGAAAAAACTCAAGTTTGGAGGTGTGATAACTCTCTAAAAAGTATGTTTTCCCCTGTATTTATGGATTAATTTGTCCCTACATTAGTGTTTTATGCATTCATTTCAAATTTTTTGTTTATTGTTTGCATTTTGTTTAACTCATGTTATATTTGCTCTTTTTATGCAACTTTCTGCCTTTTTGTTGCTTTGTCATTGTATTATTAATGTCCTTGTAGAGGAAGTTTCATCATTGCAGCTAGGTTCAACACTAAAACAGCCAGCTGTCTAGATTGCTAAGGATAAGGACGGATATTCCAGCTGTATGATTTGTTACAATAGATTTAGTATGACAATCTTTCACACAAATCACCTGAAGGACATATGTCCTTATCACGGTAGCCTATAAAAGGATATCTTTGGAGGAGAGAGAGAAAGACTCACGCAGATTATCATTTTCATCATCTTCAACCCATTCAAAGCTTCTCTCATGGCCGCTTAAGCTCACTTTCTAGAGAGCTAAGGCGAAACGAGGGAAAATCTTTTGTGGAAACAAAGATCCATGTTCTGGAACAAGGGGAAATATTTGGATTTTCTTTGAAGCTTACTAGGAGTAGAGGTTTTATTGAAGTTCAAATATTTATTTGTACTAAATGATTATGATTTACTCTCTATCTTATTTATGAACTTGAATTAACTTGGATTTTATATTCAATATATTTTGATGAGTTTTCTTTCATATTTCAATTGTTGGATTTGAGCTATGTTTGCATGGAAATGTTGAGCATGACCATTGACATCGAGAGATGCAGTGATAGTTTGGATTAACAAGTCATTACAACGAAAGTTGGATGAGGATGCAACGGAAGTTGACCACTTGTTCGATAATATGTAGTTTCAACCAACAACGGAAGTTATTGTAAAACTATGTATTTGAGTCACAGTTGAATTGTTGAAGGAAAGCCAGTAAGCAAGCTTTATATTAATTATTAATTGAATAATCTTATATTGTGGCCTTGTTGCATATGGTATTCTGTTGAGTTTAGTCGAGGGGATCCGGTTCTTTAATTGACATTTTCCAGTCTTAGTTAATTTGTTCTTTTTGCTTTCATATCAATCTTATATTCAAACCTTTTTATCTCCTTTACAATCACAATTTTTCTCACAATCCTTTTTATTTTTCAGAGTTTTTTGCATCGACATAAGAATACAACCAAATCTCTTTCCTCACGGGACTGATATCTAAAGGACATACATATTAACTATACTTGCATTAACAGTGTACGCTTGCACGATTCGTGTGGCATTAATTCACCGATCAACAACCACTTAGACAACACCTGACGAGATGATCCCCGAGCTACATGCTGTTTTCGTAGTTGAATTCCTCGGCGACTATTCTCTTTGAACGGTTTGTTGATCAGCCCATGTGTGGTCGTTGCACCTTTTGATTCCTCGTCCCATTCTTTCTCGTATTCTGTTCCACTATCTTGATGGCCAAATGATTACTCTGTAGATGTCTGGTGTCATGTGTAACAACTTTGGCCCCTTGATCATCCACCATAGGAACAATTTTCGCCCTATTTGTAGTCTTGTTGCCCTCTTTAGAATTTTTATTTGGATTAGACGCCATATATGCGACATTTCGATACACCAACCACGACTTCGTATTGTTTTCCTCACGTTGCCCTACCACCTTACCTCGATCTGGACGCACTTGTTGTCCATTCTCAGAGTTTCCCTACCAGTCTCTTCCAAGATGACCCCCTCATCCTCCGTTTCTAGCGATCAAAATCTCAAACCAGACGACATCCCTAAATCTTTATTCTCATCTCTTCTCATCCTGGAATCACCCTTTTCTCGATATCTGTGATTCTTTACCACCATCCAAGGACCAAATATATAAGAGCTCTTCGAGTCAAAGGATGTGAGTCTTTTACCTACAATTTTATTCAGATACGAGGTGGTAGCTTCCTCGATGGAACCATTATATTTTTTACAGGCCTCGACTGCATGCCCACAAACCCCACAGCTAAAGCATATATGTTGCAATCCCTCGTACTCCACCTTCTGCACAAAACCATCAATGCCTATACAAGGGAGCAAAGTTTTATTTAGATCAACTAACACAGCACATCTGGAAAATTTACCCCTTGCAATTGCTTGTGTATTATAATCAACTTTAACCATCGAGATACGAGAGAGGAGACCAGGGTGCTAAATGCTGCTGAGCTAACCAAGAATGCAAACTTGGTTGTTGTCACGAAGGAGTCAACCTTGGGAAGGCTAGTGGAGCTGAAGCCTTCCGAATACATGGGATCCGTTGAGTGTCCACCAGTGAGTAAGGTGGATGGGGCATTGAGCTTCGTGGACAAAGAAGCATCGGTGCGAGCTGAGGTGTCAAACTTCAAGATTGAAGAAGCGTCGATGTTGTCGATGAGCGACGAGTTGTCGATAGACGATGGTGCATCAGACTTTGCGAGGAAGGAAGTGTTGATGCGAGTTAGAGTGAATGCGAACTGGAGTAGTCCAAAAGAGGTATATCTCCAACACAATTATGGTGTTTTACAATTTAATTTGCCTGATTTGCTGGGTGTAGGAAGGGGAAAACCTAACCTATCAGATGGAGTTGCCAAGACTTGGCAAGAGCACAAGCAACCTTTTAGAGTTCTGAGAGTCCGTTCAATGTTCAATGTTGTGGAGTCCAAGTGTTTGCGCAAGGATCGAGAGGATCTGAGTAGGGGCAAGTTGCAACTGGTAGGAAGGAGTTCCTACGATCAAGATGTATGAGGTGAGGCGACGAAAGATGTTACATGGGGAGGGTGCCGAAGTGAGCAGTCCTTATGGGGGACAACCAAGTCAGAGTCGAGTGCTCTTTATGGGGAGAGCGGTCCTTATGGGGGGACAACCAAGCCCGATTCTGAGTTCGAAGCAAGCCAAGGTGCGGAAGCAATTCTAGGATCACCGAGACCAATTCCATTTCGAGTGCGCGACGAGGGCGTCGCCAAGTTTGGTGGGGGAGATTGTCACGAACGCCAGTTTAGACGCGAGTTATATGCACAATTAGCTGCCTAAGGGGTTCAGATCGATGAATTGGGCTTGAAGAGACCACCAGACTTAGCCCGGTCCTTGGAAGATTCTAGAAGGTTTTGGAAGACATTATCCATTTGAATTATTTCAAATGATTTATTTAGATAATGTTGAGATATTTAGAGATTTTGTAAAGATATGATGTAAATCTCATCCGTCGATGAAAATCAGTTTTGACCCTTCAGATCTAGGGGAGTTCAACTATAAATAGAGGCTCACCACCTCACTTGTAATCACTCAATCTTTTATTTTCAGAGTAATCAAGGCATTCACTCTAAAATCCTTTGTGTTGTTCTTCGTGTTCTTGATTTTCTTCTTTCAGTTTCGGAGGCCATTCTTTACAGTTTGCTTCCGCTTAGAACGATATTGCGTTCTTAAGTGCCTTGGAAGTTTTGATATTCCAGAGTAGAAATTCAGGCTTACTTAGGCATTTGTGTGGTGAAATTCGCCTAAGGCCGCGCTGTTTGCTAGGTTGAAATTCTAGCCCCGTGACACATGCATGTGACATTTTTTAAATTTCAATTTATTTTTTTAAATTTATTGCATAACTATTTTATATTTATTGCATAACTAAAATTACATCGAAGGATTTTTTTATTTCAATTGGAATTGAAATTTGAATTGGAATTGGAATTGAAATTTGAATTTGAAAGATTTTTTATTTTTAAAATTCTAATATATTAGATATTAAATCGAAAGAACAAAGAAACATGTGTAATGTAAATAAAAATAGGATTAATTAAATCAAAATGCTAAATAATCCAAAAACCAAAACAAACAAACAATGTTGTCAAATTAAAAATAATATTAAAAATAAATAAAATTTACTTATTTCCTATTTCCGCCTCCCCCTCTGTAATTACTGCTGGTGTAAGGATGATGTTTGATCGTATTGTCTAGGGGTTGAATCATTCTTCGTGGTTGATCCGGAGTCTGCTCATTGTGAAAAAAATGATTATCCATCATTTGCATAAAAGGTGGTGTATCATACATATCTTCCGGATGAAATGATGAGCTGCTAATAGTCGTAGTTAACAACAAAGATGTCTACTACCAACACCCGTGCCTTCCCCATATACGGATGTTTGAGGATACTGAAATTGTGGTATGTATCATCCATCATCATTGTAAGCCGGCTTAGAAGATGAGTTGCCACCAAATGGAAAATTGATTGGTGATTGTTCCAGAACATTGCCAAATCTAAATGTTTGATGAAATGATGAGCTGTCTCCAAATGGTGGGTGTTTCGAAACATTACCAAATGGTGGATACCCATGTAGTATTGGTTCTTCCCAAGGATCGTTGCTTACAAGTATTGGGGGATATTGCACCGGAGACCATGAAGAATGCCAACCTGTAGAATAATCCAAGTTTGGTTTGTCTGTTGGTTCTTGAGAGCTTTGACCAAACTCGGATGACAAGTGTACGTGCTTTGAGCACCGCAGATCTTCAAGCCATTTTTCGGAAACTACGAATAGTACTCTGTATTAAATTCAAAACCATTGGCTTCGATTGGACTCAAATTATCTGCCCACCGTGTATATCTTTCCACCCACCGTGAAATGAAATTGGTTTGCTTCACAACCCAATTCTCATCGAATCTACCTCTATGAACACTATGGATATGTTCAATAACAAGTGGAGCTCTAGGATTGGGTTGATGAAAGTTGAAATGTCGCAATACTCTATTAGCATAATGATACTCAACAATAGAAAAATGGATCAAAGGTACAATTGCACCCCTGAATGTTTTACATTCAAGCACATTTTTGGTATGTAATCCTTGATTGTTAGATTCGCGTACGACAACCAAATAAACTATAGAACAAAAATATTAATATACATACATACGCAAACATATTACTTTAAAAAATACAAAGTCAGAAAATTAATTTAAAAATAATATTATGATACCTGATTTTTTTATATTTTTGGATCTTTAATCTTATATTTCTAACATTGTTGTGCACCATCCCCGCATTCTTCAACTTATGTCTCCATCTGCAAAGATATTGAACTTATATTTCTAAGTCATTGCATATAAATATTATATCAATAAAATAGTCATATACAAATGTAATCACAATATTTCATTCTAGCAAGCGAAAACTGCATGGGTACGTGTGCTTCCACAATAGGCGTTAGATAAGGCAGCCTATACAACGCCCACGACTACAATAAGATTTGACATCCACCCATATATGAATTCTTCTTTTCACCATTCATAATTGTGGCCTTTCACATTTCATGGTACAAGAATGTCAATATTGCAGATCCCCAGCTATATTCACCAGTTGTGTTATAATCAGCCAACATCGGCAGATATTATGTGTGAGCCAGATTATCAGATGTATCTGGCAGCAATATCCCACTAATGATTTGCAATATATATGCTCAAGCTGCATACACAAGTTCTTGGCGAGTAGATCCCTCTATTACAATAAATTCATTCTACAACCGTTAAATTCTCAAACGTAGACTGTTCACACATGCCTTAAGAGGAATTTTGCTGGGGTACTGCCTGCAAAATTCAAATATATTATAGATGTTTTGTCCAACCAAAAGATTCCCATTTATTGGGACACCAAGTTGTATAGCTACATCCTCCAGAGTTATTGTGCATTTGCCAAATGGAAAATGAAATGTGTGTCTCTGGTCTCCACCATTAAATCAATCCAGTAATCAACTCGATGACAGTCTTAAATCCACAGAGAAATGAAGTATTATAAAAACCGGTGAGCTGTAAGTAATAAACTATGCGGTCGGAAGGTTCATTGATCTTCACTCCTCAATGACAGATGATATGCTCTACACCCTATACTTAATTTATTATAATAAACTATTTTGGTTTACACATGACATAATAAATTTTAAATTACTTACTTGCTCTTCATGAATATGAGACGAAATGTGCTCATGGTCACAGTACAACAAAACTCCTCCAAATGTTATTTTCAAACAAATCTGCAAAATAATTATCATTCAAATATATATACAACCAAAAAATATATTAACTTCAAAAATTTTCATCTATACGAATATATCTTAAAAAAATACAAAAACTTACCAGATTAGACGAGAAACCATGTAAATGTGCTCTAAATCCTTCAACAATAAAAAGTAATTATCATTCGAATATATCTTCAATCACACAAAAAAATCTACAACCCCCTCTAATTAAAAAAACAATAGATTACGTACTAACTTCTGAGAAACTGAGAAGATCTATAAACAAATATACTTCAACAATCTTCAACTCTTCGAATATATATTCAAAAAATATCACTCAAATTTTCAACTCAAACTCCCTCAATTTTTTTCTCAACCCTTATACACTCATATTCTTCTCTATATCATATATATATACAACATTTACAAAAAAAATTAAATCAGACATGCCCAGCTTTCACATGAAAGCTGGGTTGCATGCATGGAGCTATAGAGGTACAGGACAGCACCACCTCTAGGTGGCGTCCTGCCACGATGCTCAAAGATGTCGTGCCAACTTGCAATGCTGAGCGTTGACTGGCCAAATTGAGCCTTGGCTTTATCCAGCAATGGATAATTAAGGGACAATAACATGTGCACATGGCGTCTTGCCATGTGCACTGTAGAAAATGGCATAGATTTTAAAATATGGGTAAAGGTACCCTATATTCTAAAAATTAGTTTGGAATTGGATTATTCCCCAAATTTTCCCGTTTTTATAGTATTAATTAGTGTCATATAATTAATTATTTTTAGTGTCATGCTCTTATCATGTAATCAGCCAGACATGCAACGACTAGGTGTTGGTGATCTGGTATGATCCACGATTCTCTGGTCGGTATGTGAGAATATGCTTAGGGATGTCAATTGGACGGATTTTGTGGGGATTCACCCTACTTTGCATTTAATTGGGTATAAATGGATACACATTTTACAGGTCGTGAGGCAGAGATGAAGATAAAAAGTAGATTCGTCGTGGGTGGTGGGATATGCATGTATATGACTTTATACCCGTCCATCTCCACCTGCCCTGCATCATCCCCACCCGCTCTAACAGATCTTATAACATATTACTAAAAATATAATAGGGTTTGAGATTAATCAAACTAAATACATAAATATTTTTAAAAATTTTAATTTGGATCAATGTCAAATTTAAGATAATTTATATCGACTTATCTTGGTATATTTATAAAAGTTATATATATAATATTTATGTTTATTAATTCCTTCTTCTATTGTATGTCGTCGGGCCTTTTTCTTAAGATTTGTTTTCTTCTCTTCGATACTCGTCATAGGCATGCTATTCATTTATTTTTTTACTTCTTTTAATTTTATTTTTCTAATATTTTATGTTGTTTAGATTTTATTGCTATTTGTTCTTATTTTCTAAAGCTTATTTTTTAATTATTATTATTTTAGTTTTTTTCTATATTTTTTTATTTATTTATACAATTAAAATATTATTTTACATGTTATTTTTTGGTCTTTACAATACATTATAGTATTTTTTTAGTCCAAACTGTAAAACCTATATTTTATTTTGTATAACAAAGTGTTTAAGGACCAATTTGTAAAATTGGATAAATTTTTAAGTATTCAAAAAGTCTCACAAAATGACAAGAAATCAAACTTAAAATGTTTCTAAGTAAAAAACTTAAACCTCAAAAGTTTTTCCAAGTATTTTAATACTCAAATAACCAAAACGCTCATGCGTATCTGTTGTGTGGATCAATCGATGGATAAATTGCCAAGAAGGGGTGAATTGGCTTTTAAAAATTGGAGGGAGGAAATTAAAATGATAAAAATGAAGAACACACGATTTATAGTGGTTTAAGCTTCGAACTAGCTCTACATCCACTACCTTAGCTCCCACTAAGGATTGTGAACCAATTTCCACTAGAAATTCTTCCCTTTTTCTCAGATTAGGAAGAAACCTTACAATTCGATTAAGCTTTCTACCCAAAGCTTAATCAAGACTCTCTATCTCTTACAAAGAAGATTTGGAAAATTGAAAAATACCTCTCAATAGGTTGATTTGTTGCCCAATTACAAACAAACACTCCCCAAGCTTGAAAGAAATGGATACAATAAAAATACACAAGTGAGGGTTACAAGATTTGACTCTAAGAACTCAAAGGAATTGGATTTGTGCTTGGATGTTGTAAAATCTTTCAATAGTTGTTGTTGTTGCTTTTGAGGCTTGCTTTTATAACACTTCATTGATTTCTAGCTGTTTGGTTAGTTGGCATCATCATTAGAGCCGTTGGGCTGCATTTTTCCTGCAATAAATGCTCTTTACCAACCAACCATATTGGTACACAAAGGCCCGTATCGATACCCGTCTCAAAATAGAAAGAGTCGTTATGTACAAAATACAAGGACGTATTGATACACGAGGATGCGTATCGGTACGGTCATAGTGTAAAAAGAGAGGCGTATCGATACAGAGTGACCGTATCGATACGAGATTTGCTCACTGGAATCCTTGGTGAAAGTTTTACAAAAATGGTATCGGTACGCTACTAGGGCGTATCAATAGCGTACCGATACGGTTCAACAGTCATTTGAAAATACTGATTCTAATAACTGACAAGCAACGGCTATAAAATTAAGTGCCAAGATTTGCAAATCCGACCAAACCGTATCAATACGGTATGAGCTGTATCGGTACACTAAAACCTATTTACAAGCTGAGATTAAAAGTCGTATCGATACGGGGATAACCGTATCGGTACACTTTTGTCGATTAAAATTCTAGTGTTGAAAAACTGTATCGATACGTTCAAAGCGTATCGATACGCCTAGGTGTAAATGCCTAATTTGGCTTTGAAACACTTAAAAAATTTTATTGGGTTTAAGGTTTTTGACTTAGAAAACAATTTTGATTCAAATGCTTGTCATTTTTATGAGACTTTTAAGTACTTAAAAATTTATTTACTTTTACAATTTGGTCCTTAAACAATTTGTTATATCAAAATCAAATATGGGTTTTACAGTGTCGATACACTCTTGAGTGTTTCGATACGACTTTTGACTATTGGAATTTTATTTGTAAAATAGTAACGATACGGTTAAGCCCGTATCGATATGACCTTCATATGAGTTTATATTTTTGGTTACGAGTATCGGTATGATTTCACTTGTATCGATACGGGGTATTGCGATCTTCAAAATCTTTGCATTTAAAATATGATCGTTGCCTTGTAAGTTATTGGAATCACCAAACTTTGAAAATTGGTTACACCGTATCGATACGCCCCATAGGCGTACTGATGCAATTTTCTTTGGACTTTTTTCTCAAATTCCAATGAGCTAAAACCGTACCGATAGGGCTATACCGTATCGATACGCCTATGTTTTTATACTATACTCGTTTTGATACGCCCTCAAGCGTATCGATCCCCCTTTGTACAATGACTATTTCTTCTTATGACAGGTACCGATATGGCTCTTTGTGTACCGATACGGTAGGTTACCAAACAACATTTATTGTAGGAAAAAATGGCCCAACAGCTCTATTGATGATCCCAACTACCCAAACGGTTAGAAATCAATGAAGGGATATAAAATCAAGTCTCCAAAGCTACAACAACAATAATTGAACATCCATTGAACAACTTTCAAGTATTCAAGCACAAATCCAACACTTTGAGCTTATTAGAGTCAAATCATTTGTAACCCACTTGAGTGAGCATATTTATAATTCTTTCTTTCAAGTTTGGATTGAGTGAAATTGTATTTGGGGCAAATTATTTACCTTTGAGGTCTTTCATCTATCGCCACTCTTTATTGTAAAGTAAGTGAACTTGATCAAGCTTTGGGTAGAAAGCTTTGATCTTTGTAACAGTTTCCTTCTAAGCCTAGAAAAAGGGGAATAATTTCTTAGTGAAATTGTTTGAAATCCTTTGTTGAGAGCTAAGGTAATGGATGTAGAGCTTGTTAGAAGCTTGAACCACTATAAATTCCTTGTGTTACATTTTTCATTTATCCTTTTGCTTCCCTTCATTTTTAAAAGTGCCAATTCACCCCTTCTTGGCCAAATAATTGATCATCCTAACAATTGGCATCAGAGCCTAGCTCATTTGAGGGATTAAATCCACTTGAGACGATCCTAGAGGTGATTCAATCAACCAACATTCAAGCCATGGCGTCTACTTCCGGCTACAACTTGTACGAGTCTCAATCTGTCACCAAACTGCCCTATTTCAATAGGGATAAGTATCCCTATTAGAAGAATTGCATGAAGCTATTCATCAAACCCAACGACTACCTCTTATGGAATGTAGTGGAAGAAGGACCAACCATACCGATCAAGAGAGAAGGAGTCTGGTTTGTTCCAAAGTCCAAGCTTGAGATGACCGATAAAGAACGGAGGTGCTTTCAAGTCAATGATAAAGTTATGCATATGGTCTTTTGTGCATTTGGACCAGATGAGTACTCGAAGATGTCTTCTTGCACGAGTGCAAAAGAGATATGGAACAAGCTCGAGACCACATATGAAGGCACAAATGATGTTAAGGAAACCAAGATTGGACTCCTCAACTTGAGCTACGAGAATTTCAAGATGGATCCCGATGAGAGCGTCACCAAGATGTTCGATTGTTTGTCTATCATCGTTAATGGTCTCAAAGGCTTCAGAGAAGTTATCCCCGAAGACAAGCTAGTTTGGAAGCTCATCTACTCTTTTCCCGAGTCATAGGATAGAAATAGGACCACCATCATTAAGGCCATATACCTCAAAACCTTAAATCTCGATGCTCTTATGGGTCTCTTCTAACCCATGACATCATGAAGAAAGGAAGAGAAGATAAAAAGAAAAGAGAAGAGAATATGAGAAGAAGAGAAAAGAGAAGAAGGTCAAGAATAAGAAAGTAGAAAAGAAAAAGATGAGAATTGCTCTCAAAGCTTCACAAGAAGAGAGTGATTCGAGTGAGGAAGAAGATGAAGAAATGGCTATGCTAGCCAAATGATTCACTCAGTTCATGAAGTCCAATCGGGGAAGAAAGTTCCATCAAAGAGGAGACTTCAAGAACAAGAACAAGGAGGAGAATGATTAACTAATTTGCTTTGAGTGCAAGAAGCCGGGGCACATAAGGACTGATTGCCCTCATCTCAAAAGGAATATCTTCGAGAAGAAGAAGAAGCTCAAGGAAAACGTTGCTACTTGGAGTGATGGAGAATCATCCGATGAAGAGGAGCAAGAAGTTGCCAACCTTTGCCTCATGGCTCTTGAAGAAGATCCTAAGGTAACCTCTAAGTCATCTTTATTTCATTTTATCTTTTGATGAACTTCAAGAAGCATACGATGAGTTACAAGAGGTTTATGACGAGTTGGTGGAAAAGTTTAAGGAATCGATTTTGAAAAACAAGAAAACGATTTCTAATTTGAAAAATCAAAACGATTCTCTTTCTAAAACCAACTCTGAACTTGAAAAGAAGGTTTTTGATTTATAATAAAAACAAAATAATTTTGAAAATAAAAATCATGATTTAAACAACCTTCTTTCTAAAATTCATGATGATCACTACAAGGAGGTGAGTGGTCTTAAAGCTTCTCTAAGCAAGGTTGGGAAACAAAGTTTTGAAAAAGGAAGTTCTTCAAAAACCAACTATGTAAAAGGAAACTTTAATGGGTACAAACAAAGAGGCTTCCCAAGGCCCTCATATGGTTAGAAGTGTATGAGTTCCTAAGGAACTAATTGCTTCTAACAACATTAGTGCTTTGTCTTCTTGGATTCCCAAGGGAACCAAAATTTTGGGAGCTAATACTCATGGACCCAAAATGATTTGGGTACCTAAAACCAAGGCTTAATTCTTTCTTTGTAGGAGGAGCATTGCTACAAGGCCAAATCTACATGTGCAAACTCATGGTACCTTGATACCACATGCACGAGACACATGACCGATGACAAGAGTCGGTTCTTGGAGCTAAAAACAAAGAGTAGAAGAGTAGTGACAACTTCAAAGGCCACATTGAAGGAATTGGTTCCATTGGTAATCACTCTTCCATACTTATTAACAATGTTTTGTATGTCAACGGTCTAAAACATAACCTTTTAAGCATAAGCCAACTTTGTGATAAATGTTTCAATGTTCTTTTTGATTTAAATGGTTGAAAAATTTTAAACATTGAAACTAACAAAATTATGCTTATTGGTCATCGCATAGGAAATTTTTACATGGTGCATTTAGATGACATTCATATTTCAAATGCATGTTTTGTTGCAAAAGATGTACATGAATCATGGTTATGGAATAGAAAACTAGGGCATGCAAGCATGCATGTTTTGGAAAAATTGGGTTTCAAAAGATCTAACAAGAGTTTTGCCAAAAATAAAGTTTTCTCTTGATAAAATTTATGATGCTTGTGCAAAAGGCAAACATAAAATAGTTTCTTTTAAACCTATTAATGATGTTTCTAAAAGTAGAGTTTTACAATTGATCTATATTGATCTTTTTGGCCCTATTAGGACTATGAGCTTGGGTAGAAAATCATATGCATTTGTTTTGGTAGATGATTACTCTAGATACACTTGGGGTTCTATTCTTAAGTACCAAGGATGAGGCTTTAGAAAAATTCATCACATTTTCAAAAATTACTCAAAATAATGTTGGTCCATCGATTTCTCATATTAGAAGTGACCATGGTAACAAATTTTAAAATTTAGGTTTTGAGGATTTTTGTAATTCAAATGGTATAAGCCATAATTTTTTCGCTCCTTACACTCCTCAACAAAATGGGGTTGTTGAGAGGAAAATTGAACTTTAGAAGAAATGGCTAGAACCATGCTTTGTGAAAACAATTTGCCAAAGTATTTTTGGGCGGAAGCCACTAATACCGCTTGTTACATTGTTAACAAAGTAATGATTAGGCCAATTTTAAAGAAAACTCCTTATGAGATTTTAAAATCCAAAAAGCCTAACATTAGTTATTTTCATCCTTTTGGATGTAAATGTTTTGTTTTAAATAATGGAAAAGACAATTTAGGCAAATTTGATGCAAAAAGTGATTAAGCTATTTTCTTAGGTTATTCTTTAAACTCTAAAGCCTATCGTGTATTTAATAAAAGAACTTTAGTTGTTGAAAAGTCTATACATGTGGTTTTTGATGATAACCTCTTTCCGAGGATGGATTCTTGTGATGATGATGATGTAGGAATTTTTAAGGCCAATGATGGTGGGCAATCATCAAAGGTAGCTGAAGTTACATCTAAGGAGGAAGAAGCACAAGATCCACCTCTAGAAGCCTTGAAGGACATGGATCTAGAGGAAAAGGAAGTGAGATACCCAAGGGAGTTCAACTATGTCAAAGATGGTGAGATTTTGGGTGATCCATCCAAAGAGGTAACCACTAGACTTTCTCTAAAAAATGCTTGTAATGTTGCATTTATCTCATGCATTGAGCCTAAAAATATAAAAGAAGCATTAAAAGATGATTATTGGATATTGGCCATACAGGAAGAATTAAACCAATTTGAGAAGTCAAATTTGAACATTAGTTGATAGGCCTAGTAATGAGTCTACCAAGGAACTAAATGAGTTTTTAGAAACAAACTATATTAGAGTGGTAACATAGTGAGGAACAAGGCTAGACTTGTTGCTCAAGGTTACACTCAAGAGAAAGGAATTGATTTTGATGAAACCTATGCACCCGTAGCTAGAATGGAAGCTATTAGGATTCTTCTTGCATTTATATGTTATCATGAATTCAAGCTTTTTTAAATGGATATTAATTTTCTAAATATTTTTATTAATGAAGAAGTGTATGTAAAATAACCACTTGGTTTTGAAGATCCAAAATACCTAAACCATGTTTTTAAACTTTCAAAAGCTTTATATGGTTTGAAACAAGCTCCTAGAGCTTGGTATGCAAGATTATCAAGTTTTCTAATTGAAAAAGATTTTGAAAAAGGAAAGGTGGACACTACAATCTTCATTAAAAGAGAAGGCAAAGGCATCTTAGTAGTTCAAATTTATATTGATGATATAATTTTTGGTTCTACTAATGAGTTGCTTTGCCAAGAGTTTTCTAAGTTGATACAATGTGAGTTTGAGATGAGCATGATGGCATCTTCACCAATCAAGTAAATACATTAAAGACATGCTCAAGCCACACCAATTATCTATTCTACAAAGCTTGACAAAGATGAAGGAGGTAAGTGTGTTGATTTAAAGCTTTATCTCTCTATGATTGGATATTTTCTTTATCTTACCGCAAGTAGACCGAATATTATGTTTATTACTTGCTTGTGTGCTATATTTCAAGCTAGTCATAGAGAATCACACCTTATAGCTGTTAAGAGAATCTTTAGATACCTTAGAGACATACCTTGTTTATGCCTTTGGTATCCTTTGATTTGCATGCTTATTCGGATGCGGATTATAAAGGTTGTAAGATAGATAGAAAGAGTACCTCTGGTACTTGTCAATTCCTAGGTAGTATGCTCATATCGTGGTTTTCAAAGAAACAAAATAGTGTAGCATTATCTACCACCGAAGCAAAATACATATTGGCCAGAAGTTGTTGTGCTCAAGTCTTTTGGATGAAGCAACAACTTTTAGATTATGAAATTGATGTAGGTACATAGAGATAAGACATCATTTCATTAGAGATCTTGTCTTGAAAAACAATGTTGTTCTAGAATATGTAGACACCTTGAATCAATTAGCGGACATCTTCACCAAACCCTTAGACAAAGAGCGTTTTTGGTCTCTTAAGAGAGAGTTAGGGCTTACTAGCCTTTCTTGAACCTTAGATCCCTTTAGTGTCTAAAATTTACTTGAATTTGGTTGATCTCTTTGCTTATGTGTTTTTGCTCCTATATGCATTTGTTTTTGATCATACATGATGTTCACATATCATATTCATGCATTTTGATTCGAGTAAAATCGAATTTTTGAGCACCTTGTAGTCAAAAATGACATTTTTGGCTCAGGGGTACCGATATGAGATAACATGTATCGGTACGGGTATCATGAGACAATTTTGGTACATTTGGACATGTACCAGTACAGGGTCGCGTATAGAAACGACTAAAAACTATTTCAGTACAGTGTTTCGATATGCACACATGGCGTATCGATACGCATAGTTGTTGGTCTTTAAATGAGTCTTTAAAGGGGATTTTCACTTTAATTAAAACGCTCCAAACCCTAGATACGATTTTTATCATTAAAAACCTCTCAAACCCTTTTGTTTTCACACAATTCTTCAAAAACATTTGAGGGCTTTTGGGTTATTCATCAATGTAACGACCCGAAATTGGGCCTCAGACCCAATTTATTTAGGCCTCATGGTTAGAAGCCCAAATCTAAAGATAATGGGTTTGGGACTTATGGAAAAATAAATAAAATAAAGTAATAAAAGAAAAGAAAAAATGGGTGTTTTATATTATGTTGGCTGGTGATTTGAGGAGGGAGAAGGAATAAAATAAAGGGATATTTTTTAGAGAGAAAAAGTAGGAGAGGAGTCTTTAAACTCTGATCTACAGCCATCGAAGCTGCTGTGGATTACACCACCGCCGCTATCGTCTTCAGCTCGTTGAGAGAAGTCCGACGGTGGTCCTCGTGTCGCCACTGCCGCCACCATTCGCTGAGGTGAAGGAAAAGAAGATCTGGCCAAGCTTTAAACGCCATGTTTTGACCAGAACCACCGGAAATGGAGGCCACCAACGTTCGGCCATCGAATGAGGCCCCACGCGTCGCCCATGCGGGTAGGCGTATGCCTAGCCAGGTGGGTGCACACAGATCCAGTGCACTGTGCCACACCAAATCCTAGACCCAGTTTCACGTGAACATGGCCGCACCAGATCACGCCATGCAGGTGCATGGCTGCTATGATGCACCGCGTCGTACAAGATCACCATGGTAGTTGACCAGTGTTGGCTGGCATTGACCAAGCCGTTCAATATATTCAGGGGACCCTAATTGGGGGTTTCTCAATGTTTCAGATATAATGGAGCAGTCCATTTTGCCAAATTCAAACCCGGTAAGCTATTTTTACGTGTTTGACCCTTTGAATTCCTTCGAGAATATGCTTAAGTGATACTTATGATATTAATTGGTTTTCAAGGATTATTTGGGATTGGATTTCGAGTCGAGTGGAATATTCGGGAAGCTTGGATGAGGATTTTAGCAGTATCAAGAAAATGTTAGTACACCTCAAACTCATATCGCTTTGTGAGCATCATAAATGTGATTGCCTTGCTTGTTAGTGGTTGCAAATGGGTTGATGATAGATAAGCATTAGTAGGGACCGTTACATTGAGACCTGATATATTATGAGATGTATGATGATGTTACGGATATGATGGGACTGTTATAGGCTCTAAAGACTGTGTAAGGTCGGTTGTGATGCCAGTATGATTAGTTGATGATTGTTGGATTGATTGAGATAAATGTAATATTTTTGTATGCTTGTTTCAAATGGATTGATGTGATTTGGTGGGAACTATGTGTTAGATGAATAATGATAATATTCGAATAAATGAGTATAAGCCGATAATTAATTTTAATGGGATGGATGCATTAGCAAACCAACTCTAATGACTTTCATAAGCTTTAGTGATTGTATAAGCTTGGTAATATCATAATTCGAGGAAATTGTACAAACCCATGAATAGGGTATTAGTACGAGCTTTGGCCGTATCGTTACGCAAATTAGGGGTCGGATCGGTACGGGTTGACCCGTATCGGTACTACTAGAAATTAATGATTTTTAGTGAGCAGTTTCAGTATCAATACGCATGTGAGTATCGATACCTGAGGGTACCGTATCGATATTCGTGTTCGAGTATTGGTACATGATACATTAAATAATCAATAAATGCAATTTAAGTATAGAAATCGATATGAATAATAAAAATGGAGCTAATGAATGAGATTAATTATATATGAGCCTAATGAGTAATAAATCGGTAACTGTTTGGTGACTTGTTTGTAATAGTAAACCATAGGGATCCTTGGTGGATCATGGGTTGAGTCGTGCCAAGTTTGGGCACTCATGTGGTTGAGTCACCATTGGTTAGTGGGATCCAGATACCCAGTTGTAGAGTGTGGCAACACTTGAAGACCACTCTATGTGAGATTCTGAATGATGATGCTCGATGCGAGATTCTGAGCCATTCCACTTGATGTGAGATTCTGAGTGATGATACTCGATGTGAGATTCGGAGTATTGATACTCGATGTGAGATTCTGAGTATGAGTGTATGCTCCCGAGGTTGTGTGACATCGGGCCTCACTCCAGGTTTGTGTTTATAACATTGTATGTTTTGCTCAGAGGATTCGGTGGAATCTCGAGTATGGTTGGGCCTTGTGGGCCATGTATGATGATTTCTATGTTGAAAACATGTGTTTAGGCGACTAGTCGTAGCACCACCTATTTATTTATCTCTTCTTTTTTTCTCGTACTAGCTTGCATGCTTATGTTTACGATTAACATGAAGTATAGTAGAGTAGATGTGTACAAAGCTCAGTGCTCAAAATCATTGTTTCCATATGTAGGTTGATCGTTGGATCGTAGGTTTAAAGAGCACTATCGGTTTGGGATTCCAGCATGTGAGGGCCTTCAGAGTACGATACTTGTGTTTAGTGGGCTGTGTATTCATAGGGCCTTACGTGGTTGAGTCTGTATTCCTTATTTTGAAATTGTATAAATAAAATCAAATGCTTAAATGTTTTAAATTAAATTGGAGCTCCTTTGTACTGTTTCGATTATTTAATTTTATTTTCAACTATTGATTTTAAATGCTGTCGGGAAATTACTCGTTTGGACTAAACCCAATTTGAGGATTTTAATGGTTTTGATTTGGGCTTGAGGCCCAAATTGTGACATCCGGACCAGGGGTGTTACAAGATTGGTATCAAAGCCTAGGTTTAGCTGGTTCTAGGAAATCCCGGGGTGGTATAGGTGTTTTAGTAAGGTGTCTAGTAAATACAAGCCCTTAAATTAAGTTTGTACTCATTAAAGACTAGAATATTGATGGTGCATCCAGGGTTGCAATGATAAAATGGTTGCGGCTGTGGCTGAGAGGGCCGAGTTATGTGTTGAGTTGCTCATGGGAGTAATGTCAATGGTGAAGTTTTCTCGGATTATTGAGATACAAGTTGGTTGAATGATGCCGGAGTCAAGGTTGTGTTCTCCTCCCGCCACCTAAATGGTGTCTTCGTTGCCTGTTGTGGTCATTCTCAAGCCTGCAGATACGTTATAAGAGTTTATGGCAAGGAATCTTCATTGTTATGTGTGAATAGCAGTTGTGTTGCGGGTTTGGGCAAACTGCTTTCAAAATCAATCAATGGATACATGTTGGTTGAAGGACCCTTTGTTTGCTTAAAATTGAGTCTTGTTGATACTTAGAGAGTATCATCACCATTCTTAGAGGTGTTTCTCGAATATAGTGGATTCGAAATCCACTTGTTCGCTAGAGTGTGGCTGAAGTTAGATGCTCTACATGTTTGGTAGAGCTACCTTCTCGAGAGATGTTGCATCTCAGAAATTGATTTGGTTAAGCAAGTGCGACGCTAGCCTGTAATGTCAGGAGTTGTGCTCGAGGGTTTGATACCTCGAGGAGACCCAACCTTTGGTAATAAGAATATGGAGTCATTTCCATTTTATCGTGATTTTTATTGGTGGTTGTTTTGAGAACGACACAACGGGATTATGAAACATGTTTGATCGTTTTTCAGATGCCATTGTTTGTAGTTTGGTGCTTGAGGGCTTTTAGGCTTTTATAGTGTCTGTTAACGCTTTTTGGAAGAGTCGTCAGGACTTTCTCCTTGTCAAGAACATGAGTGGATGTTAAGGTAAGGCCGAATTGGACGTCAGTACCTATCACTTTTTGTTTAAGGACACTAACCAGTTAAAAAAGTTAGAGGTTCTGTTGCGAAGGCACAACTCGAATGAGGTTTCTTTTGTCTAAGTGTTTCACTCAAGGGAGAACCGGACTTGTTCGCTAGTAAGAAGTTGGTTCGTTAAGGGGGTGCTTAAAATGTTGATAGCTTGTTATGTGACAGTGAAAGACCGTTACTTGTCTCCTAGGGTGGATGACTTGTTTAACCGGTTGTAAAGTATCTGTGTGTTTTCCGAGATTGGTTGAGAATGAGATTATTACTATTAAAGGCTTGTACTTTTGAAACGAATTTTGGAATATTGGAATGATGATCTCTCTTTTTAATGTGTGTTGTGGTAACAGTTGATGTTGCAGCGATGTTGAGGTATGTCAGCGATGATAGGTAGGGTCCACCATTGTGTCACTCGAATATGAGTTTGACATTCTGCTTGACACCTGTAAATTTATAAGGAAAGTGGAAAGATAAGCGTTGGCAAGATAATTACCTAAACGACCTTAGGTATAGGAATGATTAGTTACCGTGTAATCAGTCAGGGTAACAAGGGTTTGATACTTCGTAAATGCTTTTGGTTGTACCATAAATTCCTTGAGGCAAGCTGAGGAACATTGGTGGAAGTTTGAGCTATGTAGGACCGTTTTATGGTGACAGTGGTATCAACTAGATAAAAATTGAGTAAGGTTTTAAGATTTTCGAGGATGTTTTGTTGTATTACCGATGCGGTATTTTCGTGCTTGAAAAGAAAAGGTTGTGTTCACCTAAACCGTGTGAGTTTTGGGTGCTTGATCCTTAAGGAATTTGAGTTTGGGACAATGACGTGAGTCAAAGTAATAAAGATCTGTTGACCGTATGTGATCGATCACCACCTAAGTAAAGTGAGCTTGTTAATTGATGTACTGTATGGAGTTTGTTCGAGTTAGAGTATCATGTTGCCCGTGTGGGGCTATCAAGGATTTTCAATGATGGTTGTGTAAGGAGTACCAAAACTAGCTTATGTGGTATCGGTGCTTGTTTCTTTTGGGTGTCGGGACTGATCGGTCAGTACTGATGCCTATGTATTTTGTTGGTTAAGCTCTGAGATTGAAGACTAAGTAACTTTGGAAGCCATGAGAAGTAGCACCTGATTGTAAATAAAATGATGTAATGTTGTGATCGAATTTGGGTTCGATGGTTTTGGATAGACTTGAGATCTTATTGTGGGTGTTTTTAGAGAAAGACATGTCAAGGCAATAGATTATTCCTTTATGATAAAGTGGTCAGAATATGGTGAATCTTGAGAACAACAGTCGGTACCAACTTCCACCGCGTGTTTTAGGAAACAACATAGAGTAGTGTGTTTGAGATAGTAGTAAGTGGTTGACTTTTTGTCAGTTAGAAGTTTAGTATCGAGTTCTTTAGAGTTGTGATGTTCTTTATTGGAAAATTAAATAGATGACCATGGGTTTTGTAAGGTTTGTGAAAGCGCAATTTCGTTGGAATTATGTTGAGTAATGATATAGTCCTTGGTGGGTATCGTTAATATTTTGGCAAAGGTGAGACCTAGATAAAAAGTTTGCTCTGCTTGTTTGCGGGTTGGTTGTATGACACTATGGTGTGTACATGTTGCATTTTGACGCGAGATTTGAGGTTTGTGATAGAAACTTATCCTTTGGTAGGATTTCCTATGGTGACAGATCTTAGTGAGAGTGTGGATGATGTGTTTCCAGACACGTTATAGTTGAGAGCGTAAGATCCTTACATGAATCGAGTTAATAAGTTATGATTTTGTTACTATTATGAGTTATCATGCTAAGATTAAGTTAATTGCTTAAAGTGATTTGAGACGCTGTTAGTTTTTAGAATTCTTGCACTAGGCAAGCAATGATAATGATGAAGGATGACATTAGATTTAGAGTCCCCTTCAGAGAGTTGTCACATGATGGACTGCTTCATTCTGGTTACAATGATTGTGTAACCTCCTGTCCTTTTAGATCTTGTGGAGTTGTGGAAAGGTTTTGTTGTGCAACAATCTTTTGGGTTCTATAGTGTAAGATAAGTTTCATTGATGATGTTTTCATGTGACAGTTTTGTCAGGTACTATTGGGTTCTGCTTATCGTCTGAAATGTACCGAACAAAGATAAATTCCTTGAGAATGTTGAACATTATGTTTGTTTCGATATAAGACAAGGGTTATATTGATGAGTGTTGAGATCAGAGTAGCACAGCCGGGAATCTTTAAGAATGTTGAAGAGTTGTAAGAGTTGAAAATCTCCGTTGAGTTATGGATGCAAATTTCGGGGAAAAAATTTCTTTTAAGAAGGGGAGAGTTGTAACGACCCGAAATTAGGTTTTGCAAATTGGGCCTCGACCCAATTTATTTAGGCCTCATGGTTAGAATCCCAAATCCAAAGATAATGGGTTTGGGACTTATGGCAAAATAAATAAAGTAATAAAAGAAAAAATTGGTGTTTTATATTAGGTTGGCCGGTGATTTGATGAGGAGGGAGAAGGAATAAAAGAATGGGATATTTTTGGGAGAGAGAAAAATGAGGGAAAGAGAGAAAAAAGTAAGAGGGGAGTCTTGGAACTCTGATTTACGGTCGTCAGAGCCGTCGTGAAGTGCACCGCCGCCGCTATCGTCTTTAGCTCGTCGAGAGGAGTCCAACGTGGTCCTCGTGTCGCTGCTGTCACCGTCGTTCGACGGGGTGAAGGAAAAAAAGATCGGACGAAGCTTCAAATGCCATGTTCCGGCTAGAACCACTGCAAATTGAGGCCATCGACGTACTCATCTGTTGGAGAACTATCGAACTGGAGCTCACCGATACTGTCCAGTAACCAAAGGAGGCCCCACGCGCCGCCCATGCGGGTGCGCGTACGCCTGGCTAGGTGGGTGTAGACAGATTCGGTGCACTTCACCACACCAAATCCCAGACCCGATTTCACGTGAACCTGGCCGCACCAGGTCACGCCATGCGGGTGCAGGGCTGCTATGATGCACTGCGTCGCACATGATTACCAGGGTAGTTGACAAGCATTGACCAGGCCATTCAATTTTTTTGGAGGACCCTAACTGGGGTTTCTCGACGTTTCGAATCCAATGTCGCAGTCTGTTTTGCCAAATTCGAACTCGGTAAGCTATTTTTACGCGTTTGTCCCTTTGAATTCCTTAGAGAATATGCTTAAGTGATACTTATGATATTAATTAGTTTTCGAGGATTAATTGGGATTGTATTTCGGGTCAGGTGGAATATTCAGGAAGCTTGGATGAGGATTTTAGTGGTATTAGCAAAAGGTTAGTACATCCCGAACTCATATCGCTTTGTGAGCATTATAAATGTGATTGCCTTGCATGTTAGTGGTTGCAAATGGGTTGATGATAGATAAGGATGAGTAGGGACCGATAGATTTAGATTGATATATTATGAGATGCATGATGATGTTACGGATATGATGGGACTGGTAGAGGCTCTAGAGACCATGTAGGGTCGGTTATGATGCCAATATGATTAGTTGATGATTGTTGGATTAATTAAGATAAATGTGATATTTTTGTATGCTTATTTCGAATGGATTGATGTGATTCGGTGGGAACTGTGTGTTAGATGAATAATGATAATATTCAAATTAATGAGTATAAGCCGGTAATTAATATTAATAGGATGAATGCGTTAGCAAACCAACTCCAATGACTTTCATAAGCTTTAGGGATCGTATAATCTTGATAATATCGTAATTTGAGGAAATTGTACGAACTCGTGAATAGGGTATCTGTACGAGCTTTGGCCATTAATGATTTCTAGTGAATACATGAATTAGGGGTCGTATTGGTATGGGTTGACCTGTACCGGTACTTGTAGAAATTAATGTTTTCTAGTGAGCAGTTTCAATATCGGTACACGTGTGAGTATTGATACCTGAGGGATCCTTGGTGGATCGTGGGTTGAGTCGTGCCAAGTTTGGGCACTCGTGTGGTTGAGCCACCATTGGTTAGTTGGATCCAAATACCTAGTGGTAGAGTGTGGCAACACATGAAGACCACTCGATGTGAGATTCTGAGTGATGATGCTCGATGCGAGATTCCGAGCCATTCCACTTGATGTGAGATTTCGAGTGATGATACTCGATGTGAGATTTCTAGCATGAGTGTACGCTCTTGAGGTTGTGTGACACCGGGCCTCACTCCAAGTTTGTGTTTATGACATTGTGTGTTTTGCTCGGAGGATCCACTGGGATTTCGAGTATGGTTGGGCCTTGTGGGCCATGTATGATGATTGCTATGTTGAATGCATGTGTTTAGGCGACTAGTGGTAGCGCCGCCTGTTTATTTATCTCTCATTTTTGCTCGTACTAGCTTGCATGCTTATGTTTATGATTAGCATGAAGTATAGTAGACTAGATGTGTACCATTGAGCTTTGTAAGCTCACTGCTCGGAATCATTGTTTCGTTGCGTAGGTTGATCATTAGATCATGGGTTTGAGGAGCACTATCGGTTTATGATTCCAGCAGGTGGGGGCCTTCAGAGTATAGTACTTGTGTTTAGTGGGCTATGTATTCATAGGGCCTTACGTGGTTGAGTCCGTATTCCTTATTTTGAAATTGTATAAATAAAATAAAATGCTTAAATGTTTTAAATTAAATTGGAGCTCCGTTGTAATGTTTCGATTATTTAATTTTATTTCAACTATTGATTTTAAATGCTTTCGGGAAATGGCTCGTTTGGAATAAACCCAGTTTGAGGATTTTAATGGTTTTGATTTGGGCTTGAGGCCCAAATCGTGATATTCGGGGCGGGGGTGTTACAATCAAACCCTAGCGAAATCATCAAGATTTGTGCATCATCACCTCCTCATTCATCAATCTCAATTCAAGGTATAAACCCTACTTACTTTTATTTTCGTTTTAATCTTTATTTGTTTACTATTTTTCATTAAAAATTGTATATGTAGTATGTATATAACATGTTTTTCAAAGATTTTGTAAAAAAAATTCAAAACCGAAAACTTTTTGGTTCGAATATAAAATTACATCGTATATTTTTCAACACTGTTTTTCAAACTTTATTTTACCAATAATCTTTTTTATACTTGTATGTGATTTTAAGCTATACTATATAGGTTTTTACAATACCTTGGTCATTGGATTGTTCATTGGATCGAATGTGATGATTTATGCATACATATTTTTTTGTTTGATTTTGATTTCAGGTTTTATTATGGCTCCTAAGAAAAGAGCAAGAAGAGAATTGGGATAATCCTCAAATTATAATCCCGAAAACGATGGTGTCAAACCCAACCTCACTTATATTTTTAAAATTGTTTTAATGAACCTCATTTTCCAAATGCAATGCCTCATTTTAAACAATACCAAGGTGATGTGTGTCGAATCCGTCAAAAAATAATACCTACTTGTTCTTTGGATTTGTAGTAGCAGCAAGTAGGGTCGATCCCACAGAGAATGGTAAAGAAATCAAGTTCACAAGCAATTAAAAGTAAAAATGGGGTTTTGTGTTTGGTTTGAAGAAAGTAATTGAATTAAGGAGGAAATCTATATAAGATGAAATTCTAGTCAAGGTAGAACTTGGAATATTAAATCGAGAATTTAGATCATTGACCCATAAAAGATAAATTAATATCAAATTCAAATAGCTTGGTTTTAGATTAGATGAATACCACCAAATAACCTAAATCTCTTCTAAGATAGATAACCAATTAAATACCATCAAAAGATTAACTCTTATTATCAAGATTAAATTCCTAGATACCACTAAAGAATTATAATCTATCAAATAACATTAATGATCTTTAAGAGACCCAAAGCACATAATCTTCGTAAGCACGAACCCGTTAACTTATTAAGAACATGAATTCATACCTTTAGAAATCGAACCCGAATTTCTTTACCACTTGTATCAAATACCATTGAATTGGTTGTAGCATATATTTAACCAAACATACACATGAAGATGAAGCACAAAAGATATGAAAATACTTGAATAATGATGAAGATAATTTGGGAACAAGAAATCTCACTAAAATCTTGAAATAATATCCTTGTATCTACACTTGACTAGAAAAGAAGGGTTTAGCCACTCATGGTGGTCGACGGCTACAAGAGAAGAGGGGAAAGGGTTTTGACTAGACTAGGGTTTCTACTCGGTATTTTCTCTTCACCCTTTGCTCTCTATTTATAGGGAATAAAGGGGAAGACTTTACATTAAATACAACAACCCTAACAACTTTTAATTATGGAAAAAGTAGAGGTCCTCTTTGTAGTAGGATTGCTTGCCCTCTAAGTAAAAATATGCTTGTTCTCTAGGCCCAAATCTGTCTTGCGCCTGGTATTTTCGCGGAAACAGTATTGCTGTGGCAAGTGAAACTTTCTGAGGCAATTAAGGCGGTTTATGAAGAGCTTGTCGTGGCAATTGGGACTTGCCTTGGCAATTAACAAGAACTCTAGAGGTGATGCCTAAATGGTTCTAAAACTCGGATTTTACGTATAAAACGTCATTAAGGCCCCAAAACACCTGCAAAACCAAATAAGAACCAAATCAAGGGCTTTAAGATAGATTAATGTGCTAAAACATAGGATTTAATATGTGAAAACCATGCAAATATATGACTTATCACAAGGATATAAAATTCGCCGTGAGCGCACTGTTTCAATCCCCTTTTTGTCTTCCAAAAGATTTTAATTTAAATACCTTGAGCTAATGCATCAATGGAGGTTTATGACTTTTTTTAGAATACACGTGATTTTATACTGAAACCTTGTCCTTATCTTTTATTTAAATGCCCGATGTGTTTATAATCAAGACAGATCCAAGGTTGTTGCTATTGATTCCTATCTTATGGGAAAGAAATTTCAAATTGATTCTTCGACTTTAGCAAATGTTTTTGGTTTTGATGATGTGGGTATTGATAATAAGGACTCATTGGGACATGTTCTTGGTGGCTCCGTGACCGTGCTTGATGCTCATGATCGCATCATTTACCTTATGATCACTTGGTGGTTTCGCTCATCTGGTGGAAAATTGTCAACAATCCGCCCAGTCGATGACTTTTGATTCATTGCTTTCGAGAGGGTAAGTGTCCAAACCTTGCTCAAATTATGTTTGCCGAGATTGTCTTCCTTGTGCAACACCGCCATACAACTCTTGTTTCATCCTTCACCTATGGCACCGCTTTGAGCTAATTGTTCCACAAGTTGGAGATTGATTATTCTCATGATGTTGCCGAACCTCTCACCAAAATGATTCATGAGCGCTCTCTCCACCGCGCAAAGTTCACATACTATAATGGAGAATGGATCTGTATTGCGGATCTCCCTCAAGATTCTCAACTCAATCCAATGGCAACTCCTCAAGCGGTTCCTCAAGCTTCGGTAGCCCAGCCTTCCCTTTGTGCTCTCATGGCTTATCTTGACGGGAAGTTTGCTTCTTTGGGCACTAGTATTACATCTTTGGACTCTACTATGACCTCCAGATTTGCCGCTATTGACACTCGTTTTACATCTTTAGAGGAGATAGTTACTTTCATTGAGAATCGCCAAGCTTGGATGGACATATCTCTTACCGTTTTTCATGGTGAATGGAGACAATCTCTTGGAAACAATGTCAATGATGAAGATGAGGAGGAAGAAGAATAAGAATATGATGAAGAATGCGCTCCTTAGGCATCTTGCATATCATATCATATTAGGCTTAGTATTTGTAGCGACCTTTTTTCTTCTCTTTTTTTGAAAAAAGGAAATTTTGACGTGTTAAGGGCGTTTGTTTAGAAAATAAGTCGGCTACTAATTATCCCAGGAATTGTTAATGAAAATCCTTTGGAAAATGGGGATTTCTTTTGAAAACTTTAAATTTTCCAAGATGATGAAAATTGGGAGTCGTCATCGGCCACTTGGGTAAGGTAGGCCGGACACCATAAAACCAGAGACTCGTTACGAAAGAGTCCGGGAGTTGGTTACGTGTGGGGAAGGATTAGCACCCCCATCACGCCCGGGGATCGGTACCAGAAAATTTATTGCTCTTAAAAGAATGAAATTAATTGAAATTTAAATTGAATTTAATTTGAAGTTCTTAGATAAAGATTAACCTTGATTGCATGGGCCTTATCGAATTGGCAGACTCAAATTAATTAAACATTTAATTAATAAGGTTGAGGATATGTCAGACCATAAATTAAACCGACATCGAATAAGCCCGACTGCCGTGTTAATTTATGGTTCGACCTTCGTACGTCACCTTTATGCATGATGCAAACATTTAAATATGATGTAATGACTTTGTTAATTTTTAGTCCATTTACCTCGGGATGGCAAAAATTAATTCGAATATTTGGTCAACATCCTTTAAGCTTGGACTGTTATGACACAAATATTAGAATTAATAAATACCTCCCTTTTATGATTTAAGTTGATTAACGATGTTATTAAGTATAAGATTACATGAATGTGATTAATGTATGACAAGCAAAGGCATAAATGTAAACACCAAAAAAATAAAGGCCCAATTTAACATATAGCTCAATTATATATTTAGCCCTAAAAGATTAAGAAACCCAATTTATGGTGACTAAATTGTAATTTAATGCTAGATTAGACTTCAAAATTGATATTTTTGTTTTTTAGTAATAAAAAATTGTTCAATTAATTTAATGAATTTAACATTTACCCCAATAAGCCAAGGATAAATTTAAATTCACTAAAATAATCCAAACACTAATCTAATTAATATTCTAAAAACTAAGACTAATTTGATAAATTTTAGGATCATGTCCCTATAATACGAGCACACGACTTGTTTGAATTAATTTGGTTATTCCCAACCTAAGCCCAAAAGCTTGAAACTATTAAAATTAGGCCCAAAACTAAAAGCTCAAACTACTAAAAACTAAATCTAAAAGCTTAGGGCTCATGAACATTTTCATAAATTCGTTATCAAAATATAATTTGAGATTATATTACAATCCTTAGAACTTTAAGTATTAGAGCCCCTTTTTTTTTTAAAAAAACTAAATATATATTATGCACTTTCAAAAATTATGAACTCTATAAAAAAAGAAATTACATACATTATAATCTTTTTATTACATAAAACTAGCATTTAAAGAAAAATCTTTGTTTGTAATAATATTAATATTTTATTTCAAAAAACATATACCATAATAAAAAAATACCTAATATATATTTGTAAATATATATATTTAAGAATTTTATATGACATACACGGTATAAAGGAAATTTATTTTATAATACATATATCATATAAAAAACTATGTATAATGCATTTTAAAAATATTACATGTATATATCCTACGTTATGTTAACAATTTATATATTATATATTATAAATTTTTTATATATATACAAACATTATAACATTTACACTATTGCCTTTATAAAATATTAATATTAGAGGAGTCATCTATTGGTAGTCGTTGTAGCGTGGCTAATGGCATGACATTCAATGCAGAGCCATTATCAATCAATACGCCCGACAGCACATATCCTTTACAGTGGGTAGTAATGTTCAAGGCCTTAACGGACCCCGTGCCTTCCCATGAAATCTCGTCATCGCTGAAAGTAGTGTGATTAACTTCAGTAATGTGACTGATGATTTGATCCAATCTCCCAACAGAGATGCCCTTTGCAACGAAGGTCTCATTCAAAACCTTCAACAATGCCTCTCGATGCTTTTCTGAATTAAGTAACAAATCAAGCACTAAAATGTAAGCTGGTTGTTTCCGAAGTTAATCAACGACATTATACTCACTGTGCTTCAGAATTTTAGAAACTCTTGTGCTTGCGTTTCTGTGACGGGCTCCTTGATCTTTGCAGATGGGTATTCTCCAAACAACCTTTCAGGTTCTGCCCCAACTTCCTGGGTTTTCTCCTTTGGATCCCTAAAGTTTTCTAGAATGTAGCATCGGCCACTTCTCGTTAGATGCCTCACGTCGTTTGCTTCTCTGCTACTTGGTTGAGCATGTTCGGTTTCCATCGTCCTCTTTTCCTATTGTGCACTAGACGATCTCGGAATCGTGATGCTCGCGGCATAATTGCACGGAACCATCTTGGTGTCTTTAAGAGGAAAAGATTTTAGGGTGTCAATGGTACCCTTATCTCTTGACTCTTGCCTCAATTAAGCTTGCAACAGTTGCGATATCTCCCCCATCATGTCTTGTTGGGACTTGAGAATGGTTTCCCTCAATTCTTGTTGGGTTCGTTCCATTTGACTACGTAGATCGGCTTCCAGCTTCGCAAAACCTTTCTCCATTTGCTTTGTTCATAAATGGGTGTTATATGGATGTGGAATGATGGTAATTCTAAAGAACCAAAATGTAATATTTTTGTTTCTGAAATAGAAAGCTTTTTAGTTAATTGTTTGTTAATAAAACAAAGAATGCAAATAAACGAAATATGCATGAATGCAATGAGAAACATTGAGTCTGGCAAATATCATCGTTAAACGACTTTCATTAATAGAAATATAGTCTTGGTACAATAATCCAAAGAAAGCCAACTAAACACATGACTTAAGGGTAGTATCGAGGTCAATGATCTCTCTCAAAATCCAAACAATCTTCTCTCATTCTTCAGAGTCATCGTCGACACAATCATGAAGTTCAGTAGCGTCTTCTACCAAGAGCTGTATCTTTTGGGAGATTCCTTGCATCATGTAGCGATGTCCTTTTTTATCTTCTCATCGCTAAATAAAAACGAGGATTTTTGAAGTGTGTTTGAAAGGTGTTTGTGATTCTTTTGGATATAAAATGTTCATTCCGTGGGGTCTGAAATCCAAAACGAAACAACCAGGGGTCTTCCCCTCCCTTCAGTTCACCGTATCTGGCTTGGGGAAGCCGAAAGGCTTGTCACTGAGGAGGGGAGACCCACAAACGGCGACGGTAAGAACACTCCCTGTCTTTTTTTGTTTTTACCTCTTTTGTATATGCATGCAAAAAAATAAAAAAGGGGAAACGGATATTTACCACTGGACTTTTCTTTCGATTATAACTTGACTGGTTACAACTTTGTTTCTTTCGATTACAACTCTCTTTTTTTTCTGTTACCACTCTCCCTGTTACAAATATTGGTTTCGTACATATATATGCTTGTCATTGTTTTGGTGCAAGTTGCATATTACTTGCTTTTTCGGACCTGGACTAACAAACTTCTTTCTTGCTGTGTTTGGCATGTTCTGAGCGCGGTGGTTGAAGATCGGCATGGTGGCGGTGTGGGGGTTCTGCCAGCGGCCAGATATGTTCTCGGCCGTTAGATCATATATGATCTAACGGTCGAGATGGTTTGAAGGATGGACGGCCCAGATGAAGCCTCGATTTGGTGAAACGGCTCCAGATCATGCCACGTGGAGCTCAGCAATCGAGGAGTCAGAGCGCGTGGGGCTCACGCACGCGTGGGATATCAAAGCGTCCGCGCGTGGCGCTCGAACGGTCCATATGTGTGGAGCACGCGACTGGCAGATATTTTGGCTCCTTGGTTAGATCGTGGCCGTTGGATCAGATCTTGATCCAACGGCCCACAGTCACCTGCACACACAGTAATTGTAATTAGATAGGGTTTGGGTTTGGGCCAACCGGGCCTTGTAATTATTTGTAATTGGACTTGGACTGTAATTTATTTATTTAATATATATATATTTTGGATTATATATCAGCCCAATAATATTAATAATAATATAATTATAGCAGCAATACACATACATAATACAAACGTATACTTATACAAACATTAATTAATATAACATACTAGCATACGTACATATAATCATACACATAATTAACATAACATCTATATACATTAAACAAATACGCTCATACTCTATAGATACATACGCGACACACATACACCATTAATACGTATACATACATAGCTTATAATATACATGCACACCACACCTTATATATATTAGTAATACTCATGCAAACAATAAACATATAATATAATAAGTATACATGCAACACTAATATGTATTTACAGGTAAAAATGAGTGATTACAGTTGCTCCTCTTTGCTTGTTCTCATGGAATGGGAAACAAAGCAAAGATTCATAAGCACTCATTTTTATCAGACTTCCTTGTTTGTAGCTTTGAAAAAACGTGTTCTTTTGGACATCTCCGCTCTTCCTTAGCTGAATCTTCAGGCTCGTAAGTTCTTCCTATGTAGAGCTTCGTCACCTTCCGATCTTGGAGCTACAGGCTCTTCCTATATAGAACCCTTCGCTCTGAAGCCTCGAGTTATAAGTCCCTCCTATATAGAACTTTTCACTTCGAGACAGTAAAACTTGGAGTCCTTCCTATATAGAACTCTTTGCCTTTAACGCTGGTTTCTCCTATATAAAACCTTCTGCGTCACTGATGGATTCTTCCGACTGGGAGTTCCTCCTATATAGAACTGCTAGTCTTCGAACCCTGAAGCCGTCAGTCCTTCCTATATAGAACTTTTGGCGTCTGAAATCTCAGAGTTACAGGTTCTTCCTATATAGAACCTTTCACTCTAAGACAGTGAAGCTTGGAGCCTTTCCTATATAAGACTCTTCGCTTTCGACACAACAAATTTCCTGTATAACCCTGTGTCATAGGTGAATTCCTTCGATTGGGAGTTCTTTTTGAGATTCTGGATTTAGGGTTCTCCTTCTATGGAACCTTTCACTGAGGATTGAAAATGTAGGTTCCTTTTTTTTACGAGGTTGTTGCCATTTTTGGACCTACGCTACTAAGACTGCCACATCATGCCCGAAGGACTTATTGATGGCCCGAAGGACTTATCATCATGCTCGAAAGACTTACTGATGGCCCGAAGGACTTAACATCGTGCCCGAAGGACTTACCGATAACCCGAAGGATTTAACATCTGGGTCTCACGCCGCTATGGCTACCGTTCTTTAGGGACTCACGCCGCTATGCTGTCGCACCATGCCCGAAGGACTTACTGATGGCCCGAAAGACTTATCACCATGCTCGAAAGACTTATTGGTGGCCCGAAGGACTTAACATCGTGCCCGAAGGACTTACTGATGACCCGAAGGATTTAACATCTGGATCTCACGCCGCTATGGCTGTGTTTCTTTAGGGACTCATGCTGTTATGCTGCCGCATCATGCCCGAAGGACTTACTGATGGCCCGAAGGACTTATTACCACGCTCGAAAGACTTATTGGTGGCCCGAAGGACTTAACATCGTGCCCGAAGGACTTGCCGATGACCCGAAGGATTTAACATATGGATCTCGCGGCGCTATGGTTGTTGTTCTTTTGGGGACTCACGCTGATATGCTGCCGCATCATGCCCGAAGGACATACTGATGGCCCGAAGGACTTATTACCACGCTCGAAAGACTTATTGGTGGCCCGAAGGACTTAACATCGTGCCCGAATGACTTATCGATGACCCGAAGGATTTAACATCTGGATCTCGCGCCGCTATGGCTGTTGTTCTTTTGGGGACTCACGCCGATATGCTGCCGCATCATGCCCGAAGGACTTACTGATGGCCCGAAGGACTTATTACCACGCTCGAAAGACTTATTGGTGGCCCGAAGGACTTAACATCGTGCCCGAAGGACTTGCCGATGACCCAAAGGATTTAACATCTGGATCTCGCGCCGCTATGGCTGTTGTTCTTTTGGGGACTCACGCCGATATGCTGCCGCATCATGCCCGAAGGACTTATTACCACGCTCGAAAGACTTATTGGTGGCCCGAAGGACTTAACATCTTGCCCGAAGGACTTATTGATAACCTGAAGGATTTAACATCTGGATCTCGCGCCGCTATGGTTGTTGTTCTTTCGGGACTTTGGTAAATTCTTCGATAATTCTTCAAATACCTGTTTAGGAACAAACAAAATTGACATGCCCCTATCTATATGATGCATGCGATGTGTTTTTTTTCTCCTCTTTTTCTTTTTTCTTGTTTCTTTTTCTCCCTTTTTTTATTGTTAATCTTATGTCCTGTAAAGTCATTCTTCGGATTTCTCTATTTCCTTTCCTTTTGCTGTGTGCTTCATTTCTGTCAAATTTTGTTCAATGAGCACCCGCTCTTGTTCTTTTGCACGAGCACCCGCCTTTCATCTTCGGGGTCTCTGCCTGCTTCACCAACAAACACTATATCATGTGTGTGCAAAGATTCTTACTATTCTTTCTGTTCTGCATTGCCCCATTCGATCGTGCTTGGCTACCTTCTAGTTCTTTTGACCCAATATTCTGAGTATTCGTTAATTTCATCATCGGGGTGAGCGAAATGCTTCTTAACCTCAATCTTCTTGTTGCCTCTTGACGGGCATCATTCATCGATCTCTGTGCTTTAATTCTTTGGAGATTCAATGTTTACTTTTTTACCGTCCCCACACTTTGTGAGCTCATTCTTGTCCTGTTTCGTCCTTCATTTTCTTGAACCAAACAAGTCATCATGGCTGGAATCCGCTTCTTGTTCTTGAGCTGTCTGACACCTATACTTCTGTTATCATTTTCATTCTATGCATTGCGAGGTCATTTTTGGTTAGGGGCTTCAATAGTATTCACAACCTTGTGTTCTGGATCTTACCCCTGAAGTAATACATGGAAATCTTTGTTGCTTTAACTTGTCAATTTGTTTGATTGGTGTTCCACTGAAGGGTATCATTTAGATTAACATACAAGATTTTGAAAACACAGCATAGGAGCTCTGGATATCATGTGCAAGAGTGGCTTAGATTCAACCACTTGGTAATTCAAAGATGTGAAGTCTTCCTTGGTGACTCGGTTCATCCTCATGATTACCGCGTTGCTGCAGAGTACTACTCTTTCTCAATTCTCATTATCTACTCTGCCCCCAAAAGGGTTGGCTTGTATAACCACTCGAGCACAGAAATATTACTCTAGGAATAGAGTTCTGGGTGGTGCGAGTTTTAATTTTACCTATGCTATCGCCTGTTTTCTTTCTTTTCTTTTTCCTTTTTTCATCATTTTTTCATCATTTTTTCTTTTTTCCTTTTTTTTGTTTTTTTTTGTTTTTTTGTTTTTTGTTGTTTTTTTATTTGAGGAAATCAATTCGTCACAGTCCTTTGTCTTGAGGATAACGATGGAGCAAACAACACTGCCCCAAGTTACTCGGCATAGTCACGGTTTGAAAATATTACCATCACTCATGAAGCTAAGGTTTATTGAATTGGATGATGTATCTCTACCCTATCGCTTCAGCGGAGTGCCCCAAAATTTTCATACTCTTATCCGAACAAGCCTATTACCAGGTTTCGAACATAGGAGTACTTTTTATTATTATTTTCTCTTTCTTTATTTTCATTTCTTTACTACCTAGAAGATTATGCCTAGAGTTTCAATTTTAAGCAACTCTACATGGTTGACATTTAGAGCTTTTTCGTCCTTGAATATCATCGAAAGAGTAATAATCTCGCTTTGCTGACCAGAGTCCGGTGGGAAAGATCACACATCATCGTTGTCACGACATTTATCTAATGTCACATCTTGCAATTGATATCCAGTGTCCTACAACGGCGAGAAAATATCTATATGCTTTCAAAAACATTATATGTTAAGAGAAATGTGTTCTTTATTGAAAATAAAAATCAACAAACATGCCCCATCACAAAAGATCTTTGCCACACGGGGGCCACATAGAGTTGATTCCTTGTATTACTTCAGGAGGTTTTTTTAATGTAGAGACATCTCTGGCTTCTTCAGCACTATGTAGACTTGCTTCTCATCCTTGGTCTTCCACTGCTTGATCAGCTCTTGCGTCAGGGTTCCATCATTGACCAGCTTCTTGATTTCCTCCAGTAAAGGTCTCCATTTTCTGGTGGGATGCCCCGGTGCCCCCATATGGAATTCGCATGTGCTACTCGAGTTAAAACTATGGGCATACGAATCAGGTGCAATCTTCATCAGCCTAGGAACAAGATAGTGACCCTCTACCAAATGAGGCCAAACGTCTGAGATAGATGTCCCAAACACTTCCAAATTTGCGCTCGTCCGAGGAATTTTCCTTGACGACCCTGATGTGTCAGTCTGTCTCCTTCTTTTACGGCCACGCAAACTTTGGAGATGACACTCATTTACCTCTCCATCCTTATCTACCTTATCTTCGCTTCGGTCTTTAGACTTAGGCCCCAATTTTCCTTCTTTGACTGCGTATTCTATCCTTTCTCCAATCGTCATGAAATCTTCGAATCTGTTTCTTAATTTTTCCAACATCATATCGAAGAAAAAAGAGGGAAGCGTTGCGTGGAACAAGGGAGTCAACTCTTCTTCTGCTATAGGAGGCTGGACTTGGGTCGCCAAACATCGCCACCTTAACGCATATTCCCTGAAGCTTTCACTCGGCCTCATTCTCTCATTCCGAAGAAACTGGCGACAGGGTGCTAAATCTAAAGCATATTCATATTGACTCAAGAAAGCATTAGCGAGGTCACCCCATGACCTAACTTGGTCTCTGTTCAAACGGTTATACCACACTGCTGCTAGTCCCGTCAGGCTATCATGAAAATGGTGGATCAACAATTCTTCGTTCTTCATGTATCCTTCCATTTTTCTACAAAACATGGTTAAGTGAATCTTCGGGCAGCTGGTTCCATCATACTGTGCAAATCCGGGAACCTTGAAGTCCGAAGGAATGACCAAATCAGGGACTAGGCAGAGAGCCCTCGTATTGAAGACATTTATCTTCTCTTTCTTCTTAAGCTCTTTCTTGATTTTTTCTTCTAACTGGTCAAGCCTCGACTCTTCAATTCGTTCCATTTTCTGATTAATTCACACACACACACTGGCATCGAACCCCAAGTATTAAATGATGAAGTGTCATACGATGATAAAATTATTAAACAATGCACGGGACGTGATGCAAATGCAATGCATGAATGCAATAAAGCATCGATTCCGCAAGTGATTTGTCCCTATAGGACATCTTTCATTCAGACCAAGAGGTTTCATTACATCCAGTATTAGGGTTTTACAGATAGCGGTGAGCCCTGGCACCTAATGTCTTGACCTCATTCAACAGTCCCGCCAGCTTTCCTTCGCGGTCCAATGCTGGATCCATATTCTAGCTTATTGGTGCTGCTGCATCGGCTAAATCTGCTACCTGTTGAGCTACTTGTCGGGCTTGAGTCGTAACCATCTTCATGTCCCGGTATTTCTCCTGTATTGTTTGCTCGGCCTTTTGTAGCTTAACGGTCATTGCCCCAGCACGGATCTCACTGGTATGTAAAGCAGTCTCGAGCCTCGCTATCTGTTCTTTGAGTGCTACGTTTTCCATTTGAAAGGCTTGTGATTCATTCATTTCCTGCTGCAGACTTGATTTCAGGATATCTTCCATGGCCAGACTACTTTCCAACTCATTTTGGAGAAAGTCGCGTTGGCCCTCAGCTTCTTCCAGCTTCTGTGATAATGATCTGACTTTATTCTTACTATTCTTGCATTTCTGCTTCCAGCGTTCTGAACCGTTCCTCAACTGAATCATACCATTGACCCGCTCTTCCGCGGTGTCCCCCAGACTGAAACTCTTGAATTCAAAGTGCAGCTTCTGGTACTCGTCTTGTACATTCTTTGATTTCAAGCTCAGATTGTGTCTCTCATGCTCGAGCTGGCCGCGCTTGCGTGCAAGTTCACCTTCAGAGACGCTTTTATTCTTGACTCCTAACTTTATCCCGCTTGAGTGACCCACTTCTGTGTTATCCGAACCTTGGGCTGGGTATTGACCTTCCTTCGACTTTGCCCCTCGGGCAACGGCTGGCTGGCTGAAGAATCAGGGTTGTCCGTCTTCGAAACCCAAAATTCCCATTCTGATAAGATCTCGAACTCTGTCCTTCAGGGCCTTACAATTTTCAGTGTGATGACTCGAATCGCCTATGTGGTAGCTGCACCAGACACGACTGTTGTAATCTTTCGGATAAGGAGGTTTTCTTGGTACAGACTTTATTGGTATGATAAGGTTCCTTTCGACAAGCAACGGAAGTAGCTCGGTGTATCTCATGGGTATAGGATAATGTCTTCTGATGTCATTAGATTCTCGAACTTCCCCTGGTTTTGCCTCTGTTCCCTGGATATCTACCCCAGATATGCTACTTGTCTGCTTCTTGAGATTGATCACAAAGGGATTCGATTTGTCATATTTAACGGTGTTGTCTATTTTGACGTTCTGACCATTCTGCTCCCCGATCGAATCTTTTCTGAGTTTGACATGCTGCTTGCCTTTCATCATGGCATTCATCTGATCCATCATTTCGGACATCTGCTTCTTTAATTCTTGTATTTCATCTTGTTTGTCCCCAGAATTGACATTGCTTACCGAAACTATTCTAGTGTCCTTGAATGGTTCTTCTTCGGCTGTCCCTGGCCTAGTCTTGGGATGGAACTTTGGAATTGGACCCCTTCCTTCAGGTCAAACAACCTTTGGTCCATCATGAACAATCTTCTATTTGTCGTGGCAACTAAAACCTGCTGAATTGTCATGGTAAGTGATTATGCTACGACACTGGTTCAATTGCCGTGGCAACTAGGTTCCTTCCTTCAAGGTTCGTGAAGCATTCTTCAATGGCGTCTAGATATCCCTAACTAAAACACTGGTTTATTATGCATGCCTTGGTGATACATCCCTGCATTAACCTTGGGTGAACAACAACCAATTTTACGCTCCTATTAGCCGTTGAAATTTGAATCTTATTCCTAAGATGGATTAACCTCCATTAACGATTTGTTAAATGAAGATCATGCTCATTCGTTTCCTGAATCTAACTCTCCCTAGTCTAGATAAATGGATAACTCTCGAGATCCTCTCCCAATTCACTCAAAAGCAAAACTAAAATCCAAGAATGAACAAACCTTGAATTTAAATTGCAATCAAAAACCTAAATTATTCAATCGTTTATCACAACCATAAACCTAAGATAACCCAAGCCAATTTAATTTAGTTCATGGCTGGGTTCAAAAGAAATACAAAAGAATAATTCCCAAGCATGAATCATATATAAATAAAAAAGAAGAAGAATGTGCAATCTGCTCTATCTCTCGCCCAATTCTCTCACCAATTTGACTCTCTTGGTTGCGTTTTGATCTTCTCTATTTAAAGGGGATGATCTGATCGGTTGCATGTTGATAGGAGGAGTTGGTTCTTGTTGGAATTCCTTGGAGATAGGGTCTTATCCGATCAAACTCTTGAATTCTGCATATTGTGTTATTGATAGGATAAAGCTTGATTTAATTTAGATAAAAGAAAATAAATCTTTTCCATCTTTATCTCCAAAGACTTCTCACAAGGTTGAGTCTTTATCTCCATCAAATTTTGCTTGAAAATCTGGATCTTGGGGAGTTATCCCTTGCTTTTCGATCTTATCCCAAAATTGGGGCAAAATTATCCAGGTATGTCACGACAATCTGGCTCGACAAGGCCTTCAGAAATATCCCTTACTTTTTACGGCAAATCCTTCAGAATTGGCCCCTACTTGTCATGGCAAGACTCACTTGCCATGACAATCTTAACATGCACAAAATAGAACACACCAACAATGTCTTTTTGACTAAAAACAACCAAAATGCAATACCAAGCTCAATAACGAAGGAAACTAGGAAAGTATGCATGAATGCTTAATAATGCAACTAAAATGTGCCTAAGTCTAACAAAAATTTTGAGAAAAAGGGGTAGAAAATGTAGTACTTTTACACACTTAACACGTGATGCTAGCCGGTAATGTCGAGAGTTGTACTCGAGGCTTGGAGACCTCAAAGGAACCCAACCTTTAGTAATGAGAATGTTGAACCATCGCCCTTCTTCCATGGTTTTCATAGTGGTCATTTTGAGAATGGCACAACGAGGTTGTGAGATATGTTTGACCGTTTGGTAGATTCCAATGTGTGTAGTTCGGTGCTCGAGAGCCTTTAGATTGTCAGAGTGTTTGTTTACGCTTCCTAGAGTAGTTGCCAAAACTTCTACCCTATCAAGAACTTGAGTAGATGTTGAGGTAAGACCGAGTGGGACGTCGGTGCCCATCGCCCTTGTTAGAGGGCACCAAACAAGTTAAGAAAGCCAGAGGTTCTGTTGCGAAGGTGCAACCCGAATGCGGCTTCTTTTGTCTAAGTGTTTCTCCAAGGAAGAACCGAGATTGTTCACTAGCAAGAAGTTGGTTTGTTCAGCTGATGTTTAAACCATTGATAGCTTGTTAAGTAACAGTGAGGGACTGTTATGTGTCCCTTAAGGTGGATGAATAGTTTAATTGATTGTGAAGTACCTGTGTGTTTTCCCAGATTGGTTCGAGAATAAGATGGTTACGGTTAAAGTGTTAAAGGATTGTAGTTTTGAAATGAATTTCAGAATGAAGGTTTCTCTATTTAAGTGTGTCATGGTAACCGTTGATGTCTGCAGTGATGTTTGAGGTATTTTAGTTATGATAAAGTGGGGGCCACCATATTGTCCCTCGAACATAAGTTTGATGCTTTGCGTGACTGGTGTGAATGTATAAGGAATATGGAAAGATAAGCGTTAGTAAGATAATTACCTTAATGACCTCGTGTATAGGAAAAGTTAATTACTATACAATCAGTTATGGAAGCAAGGGTTTGAGACTTCGTAAATGCTTTTAGATGTATCACAGTTCCCTTGAGGCAAGGCGAGGAAGGTTGGTGGAGCGTGAGATTGGTACTGACTCAATTAAAGTTGAGTAAGATCTCAAAACTTTCGAGGATGTTTTGTCAAGGTTTTATTCTTGTGCTATAAGAGGGAATGTTGTGCTTACCTTAACAACGTGAAATTTTGGGTGCTTGGCCTTTAAGGAATTTGAGATTTGGACAATAGCATAAGTCGAAGTAATTAAGAGTTGTTGACCGTGTGTGATTGATCACCACCTAAGTAAAGTGAATGGTCGTGTAAGGGAATAATAATGCTAGCTCCATACGATACCGATACTCTATTCATCTGGTGTCAGTACTGATCGGTCAGTGCCGGTACCTGTATGTTTTTTAGTTAAGCTTTTTGAGTTAACGATTGATTTGCTTTGAAGCCACGAGAAGTAGCATTTTGATTCTGATAAAGAGGACACAATGTTATGATTGTATTTAGGTTCGATGGTTTCTGATGGACCTTGAGATCTTGTTGTGAGTGTTTTAGAGATAGACATGTCAAGTCAAGGGATTCTTCCTATACGCTACAATGTTCAAAATATGGTGAATTTTGAGGGCAATAGTTTGTACAAAACTTTCGTCGCGTGTTTTGGGAGACAATGTGGAGTTGTGTGTTTGAGATAGTAATAAGTGGTTGACTTGCCATCAGTTAGGAGTCTAACATCGAGTTCTTCAGAGTTGTTGTGATGCTTGATGTTGCTTAGTGGGAATTAAATAGATGACCATAGATCTTGTAAAGGTTTGGTGAGTGCATAGTTTTGATGGGATTTTGTGGAGTAATGATAATTCTTGTTAGGTACAGTTTGATATTTTCAGCAAGGTGAGATCTAGATAGAAAGTCTGCTTGGTTTGTTTGCGGGTTTGGTTGTACGACATTGCAGTGTGTACATGTTACCTTTTGAAACGAGATTTGAGATGGAGCCTTATCCCTTAGTGGGATTTCATGTGATGATGAATCCTAGCGAGGGTACAAATGGTGTGTTTTCCAAACAAATTATATTTTGGAGTGTAAGATTCTTGCATGAACCGAGTTAATGGGTGATGCTTTAGTTGCCGATGTGAGTTATCATAATCGAGTTTAAGGTAAGTGCTCGAGGAAAGTGGGGAAACCGCTTATTTTTAGATGTCTTACACCAGTAAGCAATTTATAGATATGGGACGCCATAAGATTTAGAGTCTCCTTCAGGGAGTCACTACGAGAGGAATTATTTTGTTTTGGGTGCAATGGTTGTTTAACCTCATGTTCTTTTAGATCACATGGAATTGTGATAGGATTTTGTTATGCAACAAACCTTTGAGTTCTACAGCACAAGTTAAGTTTCTTTGATGACGTATTTGTATGTCGTTGGGTCGAGGTACCGTCGGATTTGTTCCATGGATTTGATTATGCATCAAATAGTGATGGATCTCTTTAAAGGAAATGGTCAGTTAATTTGGGTTTGTACCGAGCGATGATGGGTTTCTTCTAAGAGAAAGGACCAATTGAGATTATGTTTGTACTGTTAGAAGACATGGGTTATAGTTGATAAGTGTTGTGAGAGATTAGAGTAACGTAGCAGGAAATCTTCGAGGACGTCAAAGAGTTGTAAAGAATCTAGCATCTTCTTTCTTTTAGGGGTACAAATTTCGAGGATGAAATTTATTTTAAGGATTTTGGATTAGTGAATTGGGTCTCAGGTATTGGGCCTTTTGTTGTGAGTCTAAATTAAGTAACTAATTTGGGCCTAGTGGTAAAAAAGAAGAATGTGGTGTTGAGCTTTTATTAATTGGTTACCATCTTTTAGTTGAGGGAGTTTGAAATTTAAAAAGAGGTGAGAAGAGAAAGTGGGCGGTAGGGGAAAGGGGAAGATGATATGATAGGAGACAAAAAAATAAAAAGATGAGAGAGAAAAAGAGGGAGAGAGCTTTGAATCCTGATCTACTATCGTCCAAGCTTCTGTTCGTGACACTACTACGCCGTTGGAAAGAGCTTGCCGAGATGAGTCGGTCAGTTTTCACCTTGTCGCTGTTGCTGCTGCCGTTCGCCGGGGATGAAGGGAAACAAGTTGCGGGTCATTGAGAAAAAGTGATTCCAATGGTCAAAACTGAATTTTGAGGATTGGGAAAGAGGGACTGGAGGTCGCTGCCACCATCCGACCATCAAAGGGAACCTCCACACGCCGTCACCGAAGGTGGGCATGCCCAGCAACAGCCGGGTGCACAAAGATTCCATGCTCCTGCACTACACCGAATCGAGCACACCCGGGTACACGTGCACTCGCCAGCATGGGAGCACGCCCCACGAGTGCACCAAGTCTACGGTGCCCATGCGTGCACTGGATCATATACCTGGGGTACACTGAGCTTCCTGTGCACCTGTGCTGCACCGGATCACTAAGGAGTTGACCAGACTGTTGACTAGTCGTTGACTTTTTCCAATGGACCTTACCTGGGGGATTCTCGATGTTCCAGATCCATTGGCATAGTCTGTTTTTTCCAAATTCAATCCTGGTAAGCTGCTTTGCTACCCCCTCAACCCGGCCTAGATGCAAGACCAAACCAAATGAGCTATATTAGGTTTGTCGAAACAAACCCGAAACGATGAATTAAAATTAGGTCCATTTTTTTTCTTTTTATCTTGTCTAGATGCAACATTATGTCATATGGTATGCATGCTGGCAACGGGTGAAATATCAACTGAATCGAGCGTCGAATTGACATCTAATTGCGCATATTTGCAATTTAGGAACCAAATTGCAAATCTGGAAAGTTACGAGAACATAGTTAAAATTTGAGTTGCCAATCCTCAATTAATCATATTACATGCTTGCTTGCAAATTTCAGCTCAAAATAATCATTCAAAAACATACAATTGTATTTACGAACATCAGGGACCAGAATAAAAAAATTAGAACCTCAAGAATCACTTTAACTGAAATAACGACTGCTGGTATCAGTCGCGGGCACCCATACCGATACTAGGTTTCATTATAGTAGGGTCATACCAATACAGTCCTAGGCGTATCGGTACGCGTGCACTACTTGAAAAAACCTTGGATTCTAGTAGCTAAAACTTGTACTAATACGCTTGGTCACATATCGGTACCCTTTGTAAAAACCTTAATCCCGTACCGATACAACCTTTTGTGTACCGATCCCCAGGCCTGTTTCCAACTTACCCTAAAATGATATGAGATGCAATGCAAGATGTCTAGGAATCATCTTCATCCTCTTCATCTTTATCTTCATCATCATTACGGGCATGTGTTCCATGAGATTGAAGCCATTCGCCATGAAAAGCTGTAAGAGAAATATCCATAGAAGCTTGGCGGTTTTCAATGGCAAGAACTCTCTCCTCCAAGGATGTGAAACGAGTGTCGATCGCGGCAAACCCGTATGTCATGGTTGTATCCAACGAAGCAATATTTGTGCCTAAGGAAGTGAATTGCTTATTGAGATAGGCCATGAGAGCATCAAGATTACATTGGGCCACCAGATCTTGAGGAGCTTGAGGAGCCACCGGAGCGGGTTGAACGTCTTGAGGAAGATCGACAATACGAATCCACTCTCTACTATAATAAGAAAACTTACAGCGATGAAGAGAACGCTCGTCGATAGTCTCGGTGAGAGGCTCGGCAGATCATGTGAGTAATCAATCCCCAACTTGCGAAACAACTAGCTTAGGGCGGTGCCATAAGTGAAGGATAAAACAAGGGTGGTGTGGCGATGTTGCACAAGATAGAAAATTTCCGTAAACATGATTTGAGCTAGGTTCGAACGCTTACACTCACGAAAGTATCGAATCCAAAAATCATCAACTCGATGGATCGTTGAGAACTTTCCACCAGATGGACAAAACCACCAAGTGATCATGGGGTGAAGGATACGGTCTTGAGCGTCAAGAACGGTCACGGAACCACCAAGGACATGTCCCAAGCAATTCTCATCATCAATTCCATTATCTTTAAACCCAAAAACATTGGCTAAAGTTGTTGAATCAATTTGAAATTCTTTTCCCATAAGGTATGATTGAATCGCAACAACTTTGGTATTTTCTCAGTTATAAATACATCAGGCATTTGAATAAAAAACCAAAACAAGGTTGCAACATAAAATCTCTGGTAAACCCAAAAATTGCATAAACTTCCATTCTTGCATAAGCCCAAGATATTTGAATTGAAATCTTTCAGAAGATAAAAAGGGAATCGAAATGATGCGCTCACATCGGGTTTTGTAACTTTGAAATATTTTAAAACGTTCAATGCCATTGGCATATTTTGGGATATCAAAACACTTTTGAAGAATATGGGTTAAGTTTGGTTTGTTACCATCGGTTTCAGAATTGGGATTTGGAGAATTGGAACTAGAGGAAATTTCTTTTATTGCACGCTTCTTAGGTGCCATTACAAAAGCCTAAAATCAAATCAAACCACAAAAGAAAAATGTTTGCATAAATCATCACATTCGATCCAAAGAATAATCTAATGATCAAGGTATTGATAAAAACCTATATTGTATAGTTTAAAAATATATACAAGTATAAAAAGGATTTTTGGTAAAATAAAAATTGAAAAACAGTGTTGAAAAGTATACAGTATAAATTTATATTCGAATAAAAAAAATCAGCTTTGAAAATGTTTTTACAAAATCTTTGAAAACCATGTTATATACATGCTAAATACATAAATTTGAAACAAAAACAAAGTATAAATGTGAACGAAAATAAAGAGAAAAGAAAGAAAGTTTATACCTTGAATATGAGATTAAGGATGAATGAGGAGATGCTGATGCACCAAACTTGCTGATTTTGATATGTTTGATGAGAAACCAAAAAACCCTCAAAGAATTTGAAGAGTTGTGTGAAGAAAATTGAGGGATTTGAGAGGTTTTATAGGAATTTTTGTATTAGGGTTTTAGGAAAAAAAAGGGTGTTTGAAATAAAGTAAAATTTGCTCTTTAATGCCCATTTAAACTCCTAGTGGGGCTAAAGTTGTTGAATCAATTTGAAATTCTTTTCCCATAAGGTATGATTGAATCGCAACAACTTTGGTATTTTCTCAGTTATAAATACATCAGGCATTTGAATAAAAAACCAAAACAAGGTTGCAACATAAAATCTCTGGTAAACCCAAAAATTGCATAAACTTCCATTCTTGCATAAGCCCAAGATATTTGAATTGAAATCTTTCAGAAGATAAAAAGGGAATCGAAATGATGCGCTCACATCGGGTTTTGTAACTTTGAAATATTTTAAAACGTTCAATGCCATTGGCATATTTTGGGATATCAAAACACTTTTGAAGAATATGGGTTAAGTTTGGTTTGTTACCATCGGTTTCAGAATTGGGATTTGGAGAATTGGAACTAGAGGAAATTTCTTTTATTGCACGCTTCTTAGGTGCCATTACAAAAGCCTAAAATCAAATCAAACCACAAAAGAAAAATGTTTGCATAAATCATCACATTCGATCCAAAGAATAATCTAATGATCAAGGTATTGATAAAAACCTATATTGTATAGTTTAAAAATATATACAAGTATAAAAAGGATTTTTGGTAAAATAAAAATTGAAAAACAGTGTTGAAAAGTATACAGTATAAATTTATATTCGAATAAAAAAAATCAGCTTTGAAAATGTTTTTACAAAATCTTTGAAAACCATGTTATATACATGCTAAATACATAAATTTGAAACAAAAACAAAGTATAAATGTGAACGAAAATAAAGAGAAAAGAAAGAAAGTTTATACCTTGAATATGAGATTAAGGATGAATGAGGAGATGCTGATGCACCAAACTTGCTGATTTTGATATGTTTGATGAGAAACCAAAAAACCCTCAAAGAATTTGAAGAGTTGTGTGAAGAAAATTGAGGGATTTGAGAGGTTTTATAGGAATTTTTGTATTAGGGTTTTAGGAAAAAAAAGGGTGTTTGAAATAAAGTAAAATTTGCTCTTTAATGCCCATTTAAACTCCTAGTGGTGGTGCATACCGATACGCCATGTGGAGTATCGAAACGTTGTACCGAAATGATTATTATCGTTTTGATACGTGACACCGTATCGATACAGGTCAAAATTTTATCGAAACGTGTTGAAGAACACGTACCGGTACGCTATACACCGTATTGATACGGTGTATGATGTATGATTTTACTCAAATCGAAATGCATGTGTATGATGTATGATCAACATGTATGGACTAAAACATATACATACTCCCCCTAGCAACAAGCGTAGATGCATATAGAAGCAAAAACACATAAGCATGACAATCAATCAAATTCAAGCACATTTTAAGACCAAAAAGGGCTCTAAACGTCAAGAAAGGCTAGTTAGACCTAACTCTCTCCTAAGAGACCAAAAACGCTCTTTATCTAATGGTTTGGCAAAAATGTCCGCTAGTTGATTCAAGGTTACTACATATTCTAGAACTACATTTTTCAAGACATGATCTCTAATGAAATGATGTCTTGTTTCTATGTGCTTGGTTCTAGAATGTTGGGTGGGATTCTTAGTGAGACATATAGAACTAGTGTTGTCACACTTAAGAGAGATGGTACCTACATCAATTCCTTAAATCTAAAAGTTGTTGCTTCATCCAAAGGACTTGAGCACAACAACTTCCGGCCGATATATATTCCGCTTCGGTGGTAGATAAGGCTACACTATTTTGTTTCTTAGAGAACCAAGATATGAGCATACTACCTAGGAATTGACAAGTATTGGAGGTACTTTTTCTATCTATATTAAAACCTCCATACTCCGCATTCGAGAAAGCATGTAAATCAAATGAGGAATCTCTAAAATACCAAAGGCCTAAACAATGTGTGTCTTTAAGGTATCTAAAGATTCTCTTAACGGCTATAAAGTGTGATTCTCTAGTAATAGCTTGAAATCTAGCACACAAGCAAACACTAAACATAATGTTGGGTTTACTTGCGGTAAGATAAAGCAAAGATCCAATCATAGAGCGATAAAACTTTAAATCAACACACTTACCTCCACATGTATTGACTCTTCAACAACTAAAATTCTTTTATTAAATACACGATAGGCTTTAGAATTTAAAGAATATCCTAAGAAAATAGCTTCATCACTTTTAGCATCAAAATTGCCTAAATTGTCTTTTCCATTGTTCAAAACAAAACATTTGCAACCAAATGGGTAAAAATAGGTAATGTTAGGCTTTTTGGATTTTAAAATCTCATAAGGAGTTTTCTTTAAAATTGGCTTAATCATTACTCGATTTACAATATAGCAAGCTTTATTAGTGGCTTTCGCCCAAAAATACTATGGCAAATTGTTTTCACAAAGCATGGTTATAGCCATTTCTTCTAAATTTAGGTTTTTCCTCTCAACTGCCCCATTTTGTTGAGGAGTGCGAGGAACGAAAAAATTATGGCTTATACCATTTGAGTTACAAAAGTTCTCAAAACCTAGATTTTGAATTTCAGTTCCATGGTCACTTCTAGTGTGAGAAATATTTTGACCAACATCATTTTGAGTAATTTTTGAAAAATGTGATAAACTTTTCTAAAGCCTTATCCTTGGTACTTAAAAATAGAACCCAAGTGTATCTAAAGTAATCATCTACTAAGACAAATGTATATGATTTTCCACCCAAGCTCATAGTTCTAATAGGACCAAAGAGATCTATATAGATCAATTGTAAAACTCTACTAGTGAGAGAGCTTTATTTTAGGCAAACCTCTTACTAGATCTTATGTTTGCTTTATGCCTTTGCACATGCATCACAAATTGTGCACATGCCCTAGTTTTCTATGCCATATCCATGAGTCATGTTCATCTTTTGCAACAAAACATGCATTTGAAATATGAATGTCATCTAAATGCACCATGTAAATGTTTCATATGCGATGACCAATGAGCATTATTTTATTTGTTTCAATGTTCAAGATTTTGCAACCATTTACATCAAAGAGAACATTAAAACCTTTATCACGTAATTGACTAATGCTCAATAAATTGTGTTTTAGACATCTGACATATAAAACATTATCAATGAGAATAGATGAGTGGTTACCAATAGAACCAATTCCTTCAATGTGACCTTTGGATTTATCACCAAATGTCACTACTCCACTTTTTGGCTTCAGCTCCAAAAATCTACTTTTGTCACCAGTCATGTGTCTTGAGCATCCACTATCAAGGTACCATGAGTTTGCACATGTAGCTTTGGCCTTGTAGCAATGCTCCCCCTACGAACAAAGAATTAAGCCTTGGTTTTAGGTACCCAAATCATTTTTGGTCCATGGTATTAGTTCCCCAAAACTTGGTTCCCTTGGGAATCCAAGAAGCAATGGCATGAATATTATTAAAAGCAACTAGTTCCTTAGGAACCCAAACACTTCTAATTTTTTTACCTCTAGAGGACCTTTGAAAGCCTCTTTGTTTGTGGTTACCAAAGTTTCTTTTTACATAGTTGGGTTTTGAAGATTCACCTTTCTCAAAATTAGATTTCCCAACTTTGTTCAAAGAAGCTTTGAGATCATTCACCACCTTGTGGTGACGATCATGAAACTCGAAAAGAAGGTTCTTCAAATCAATATTTTCTTTTTTCAAAATATTTTTGATTTTCTTGTAAATCTAGAACCTTCTTTTCAAGTTCAGAATTGGTTTTAGATAAAGAATCATTTTGTATTTTTAAATCGGAAATTGTTGTCTTGTTTTTCAAAAATGATTCTTTAAATTTCTCCACCAACTCATCATAAACCTCTTGAAGCTCATCGTAAGCTTCTTGGAGCTCATCGAAAGTAAAATTAAAAGACGATGAGTTAGAGGTTACCTTTTGATCATTTTCAAAAGCCATGAGGCAAAGGTTGACAACTTCTTGCTCCTCTTCATTTGATGATTCCTCATCACTCTAAGTAGCAACGTTAGCCTTGAGCTTCTTCTTCTTCTTGAAGCTCTTCCTTTTGAGTTGAGGGCAATCAGTTCGAATGTGCCCCAGCTTTTTGCACTTAAAGCATGAGTTGATCCTTCTCTTCCTTCTTGTTCTTGTTCTCGAAGTATCCTCTTCTATTGAACTTTCTTCCCCAGTTAGACTTTATGAACCGAGTGAATCTTTTGGCTAGCATAGCCATCTCCTCATATTCCTCCTTACTTGAATCACTCTTTTCTTGTGAAGCTTTGAGAGCAATTCTGATTTTCTTCTCTACCCATTTCTTCTCTATCTTCTTCTATTCTCTTTTCTTCTTCTCTACTTTGCTTCATGATCTCATGAGTAAGAAGAGAACCCATAGAGCATAAAGCTTCAAAGTATTCAAATCATTTGCCTTGATGATAGCTGTTCTCTTCCCATCCCAAGACTAAGGAAGAGAATATAGGAGTTTTTGGACAAGCTTGTCTTCAGGGATGACTTCTCTGAAGCCTTTGAGATCGTTGAAAATAACGAAGAAACGATCAAACATCTTTGTGACATTCTCATTGAGCTTCATCTTGAAATTCTTGTAGCTTAAGTTGAGGAGTCCAATCTTGGTCTCTTTTACATTGTTTGTGCCCTCATAGATGGTCTCGAGCGTGTCCCATGCCTTCTTTTTCACTTGTACACGAAGTCATCTTCGAGTACATATCTGGTCCAAGTGCACAAAAGAGCATGTTCAAAACCTTGTCGTTCACTTGAAGCTTTCTTCTTTCTTCATCCATCATTTCTTGTTTGGCCTTAGGAACTTGCCTATCTCCTTCTTGCTTCATTAGAATGGATGGCCCATCTTCGATTACATTCCAAAGGAGGTAATCGTTGGATTTGATGAATAGTCTCATCTGGTTCTTCCAATATGGGTAGTTGTCCTCATTGAAGAAGGGTGGTTTGGTGATTGATTGTGACTCGTATAGGTTTTGGCCGGTGGTAGACGTCATGGCTTGATAGTTGGTTGATTTGATCACTTCTAGGAATGTCTCAAGTTGATGTTAATCTCTCAATGAGTTAGGCTCTGATACTAATTGTTGAAGTGATCAATTAATGGAAAATGGCCAAGGGGGTGAATTGGTAATTAAAAAATTGTAGGGACGAAAAAGGAATGATAGAAATGATACACAAGGATTTTAGAGTGGTTCAAGCTTCTAACAAGCTCTACATCCACTATCTTAGCTCCCCACTAAGGATTTCAAACAATTTACTAATGAATTCGTCCCCTTTTCTAGGCTTAGGAAGAAACCGTTACAAATCGATCAAGCTTTCTACCCAAAACTTGATCAAGATCACTCTTTTACAAGATATTGTGGAAAATGAAAATTTAGCCTCTCAATAGATAGATGATTTTCCCAAATACAAATGTACACTCCCCAAACTTGAAATAAAGAATTACAATGAAGATTATACAAGTTGGGTACAAGGGTTTGACTCTAAAAGCACAAAAGTGGTTAGCTTTTGCTTGAATGCTTTGGACTTGTTCAATTGATGTTCAATAGTTGTTGCAACAGCTTTGGAGACTTGATTTTATAGCCCTTCATTGGTTTCTAACCATTTGGGTGGTTGAGGTCATCAATAGAGCCGTTGGGGACTCTTTTTTCCTGTAATAAATGTTGTTAGGTGGCCAACTATGTCGGCACATGAAAACCCGTATTGGTACATGTTAAAAGATGAAAGAGTCGTTTTGCATATAAAAGCAGAGGCGTATCGACACATGTTGAGGCGTATCGAAATGGACTCAATGTAAAATCAAGGGCGTATCGGTACGAATTTTGCTCACTGGAATCTAAGTTGAAAAAAGCATCGATACGCTTAGAGGCTGTATTGGTACGGGTAAACCACTTTTTGAAGTTGTTGATTCCAATAACTGACAAGGGCAATGGTAACTTTATTTAATGAAAATATTTGAGAAATTTGAAGTACCGTATCGATACAGTGAAATCTGTATCGATACACGAAAGCAAATACTTAAACCCAGATGAAGGTCATATCGATACGGGGACAATCATATCGGTACGTTTTAACAATTAACAATTCCAGTAGTGAAAAATTGTATCGAAATGCCAAAAGCCTGTTACATCCCAAAAGCCAACCTAGTTAGAATCAGGCTCTGATGAACAAAAATTCTGTATCGGATATGCCCGAATGTGTAATTTCTTAATCCTTGGATCCAATTTTATAATCAATGGAAGTTGTGGGACATTAAATTGATCTATGGACCTCTTTGTAAGAAATTCAAAGCTAAAATACTGAAAATAAGTCAAGCGTATCGATACGGTAAGACCAGTATCGATACGGTCTAATGGCCATAACTAACCTACCTATTTTAGCCTAGGTGTATCGATACGACCCTCTGCCCAAAATTGTTTTAAGGCCCAAATTGAAGGAAATGGAGAGTAAGGTGCTTATTCACCTCTTTGCGTGCCCCATCCACGTGAAATCCATTAGATTGAATGATGGATGGCTATCAATTGGCTTAAAAATGATAAAAGGCATGAAATGATAGAAACATTTGTTTAATCTTTCCTTGGTTGGAAGAAAAGCTCCTTATTGGCCTATGAGAAGGTAAGAGGATGATTAAGGGATTGTAAAGGGTTTTGAACTGAGAAACAAAGTTTCTTTCCTCACTTTTGAATCTCCCGTAAACTAAGACCCATTCTTGTCTTCAAACAAGCAAGCACCACCATTGTTATCTTCAACCTAAGCTTAAGTACACACCTCCATCTTTGAACCTTCTAAGCTCAAGCTTCATACGATTCAAAAACTCTATTGCATAGCCAGCAGTTAGGTAAGGAGGAACCCTCATTCAATTGTTGAGTCCCATGGACGATTGAAGTTTAATGTCAAAATGAAATTCTAAAGCTAATCTTTGAATAAGTACCATATTGTTATATTGCTTATAACAATTCCTTGTGTTTCTTCCTAGTTCAAGAGTTGGAGGAAATCACCCCATCATCCCCAACCAAATCTATGAGCAAAGGGATCGAAATTCGGGAACCCTAAAAGCTTTCGTCTATTACGTGAGTGTAGTTGTGTCAAGAGATAGGCAATGAGCCATCCCGTTGCACTAGTTTTTCTTTGTGATTACATTTGTATTTTTTAAAGGGCTCAAGTAGAAGCATGGTAAGTTTTTATATTGCTTTGATATGTCCATCTATATATGTGTGATATCCGACATGTTATGATTATGGTATGACATGATATCCGATGTGATATAAATATGCTATGATACGTGAAGCTAAGGCTCAATTCCGTTTCCGATATGTTATGGCCTAAGGGCACCAAAGGTAAGAATTATAATGATATGCAAACTTGTACATTTGTGAACATTGGATACAATTGGCATGCCATAGGGTTATTCGAGCTCATCAGGTAAGGGATTAGACTACGGTCCGGGGCTACAGCCTATATGTATGGTGAAATAAGGATGGATTGTGTAAGGGACTATCCGGAGCTACAGCTCAAGGCTACGGCCTATTTCCGACATGCGTGGTGTATAGGGGAATTTGCGTATCCATTGGTTACCATGTCTAAGGGAAAAAGATATGTTTATATGATTTATAATTGCTATATAGATTCATGACTATTGGCTTTGACTACGTTTATTATGATTGATGTTATGTAAAATGTCACCCAAGCATACCTATATGTTATTCATGCATTTGATAAGCTTGTTGTGCATTTGTTATAACTACCTCACTAGTTTATGCAAGCCTAACAATCATGTGTCTCATGCATTTCAGGATCTTTAAGTATTCCGGACTTTGATCGTGTAGTTGCGGTTGCAAGTTACTTCCACTAATCATATGTATGTTAAACTTTTTCTTTGAACTCCTAGTAAGGTGGCATATGGCTCAAACATGTCACGTTTGTATATTTTGATATGTGTGTAATAGCCTAATAGTGCCTAGGTGATGTATGTGTGAATTGGTATATTTTGGAATGTTAAAACTAGTTCAAATAGGCCTTAAGGTACCAAAAGGTAAAATCCTAGTAAATGAATTCGAAATGTTCTAAAATTTTGTATGCTATTAAAAATAAGGATATTAGACTTGTTGGTAAAATTTGGTTAGGATTGGAGGACGTTCAACTGGTTAAATTGATTAAAAACCAGCTAAAATTTGTCATTACATGGCAGACGTATTGGTACTGGTGATGGCGTATCGATATGGTCTTACATAATTGGACTAAGTAAAACAGGGCGCACTGATACGCAAAGGGGGTGTATTGATACGGATTTGGACAGTAAGGTCTGAAAATTAATTGCATCGGTACGGTCTTGGGTGTACCAAAACGAGTCAACCCTAGTCAACACGTATCGATACGAGCTTAGATGTATTAGTATGGACTGGTTATCTTTGAATTTGGAATTTGCAAAATTTTACTTAGTGTACCAATACGGGTTTAAGTGTATTGGTACGGTGTCGGTTAATTCCGTTAAAAGACTTAAACTACAGTTTTAAATAGTTTACAGATTGGTCAATGATCTTTAAATAGTCTAATTGGATAGGTAAACAACCTCTGTTAATAATGAAATTTCACAAGTTATTAATTGGTAATTTTAATTGAAGATTTGTATAAAGAAAGTCTGATAAAGTCCCTTAATTTGTAATATTTTCAATTTAGTCCCTAAGTTGGAAAAAGGTTAAAATTGACCCCAAACTGAATAAGCTATTAATAAGTTAGTTCGATAAGTCTTAAAGGAGACTAATAAGACATTCCAAAAAAATTTCAAACCCGGTTAAACTTCCAAACTCCGAATCAGTTTCTAATAACACTTTCTGACTCAGTTCTCTACCAGACTAGGGAGGAGGTGTTATATTTGTGGTATCAGAGCCTAGGTTTAGTCGATTCTAGGACTAAACTAAAGTCTGTTATGAGTCTGCATCTACATATGCCACCTTGGAGTTTATTCGTACATGTTATTTGTGACTTGCGACTTACACGATTAAATTTTTTCTATATGATTAGATTTGAAAATGTACGCACCTACGGATAGTTGTGCTGTAAATAAACCACACCCCAGCTCCTCCTCGACACATGGGGATAATTTGAGATCTGAAGTTAGACCTAAACAAATGGGGCAGAATGACCCACCTCACCCTCATCTGATGCCTCCCGCCCAGTAGGAGTATATGATGTCTATAGCTGAAATGATCAAACAGGTGGTCGTGTCTCTCAGGCAAGAAACACCACCTCAGCCTGCTAAAGCGTCTTCTTCTATTTCGAAGGCTCCTATTAGCGAACTCCGTCAGTATCTAGTTTACACCTTCACTGGTCAGGACCTAGATAATCCTGAGATAGCAGGTATGGTGGAATTATATTTCGAACTTGTTTATGCTTTGGTAGATCCAGACTCCACGCATTCTATCACTAGTGAACCGTTGATTGAAAAGTATGCTCTAGAATCTAAACTAGTTACTTTTGAGATTGTTGTCTCTAACCCATTAAGAGATAGTGTGGTTATCCGATTAATTTACAAAGCGTGCCCTTTGAGGATCCAAGGGATCCTATTTCTGGCTAATTTGATGACCTTGCCTTTCCATGAGTTCGATCTCATCTTAGGCCTTGATTGGCTAGTTGAGCATCAAGCCTGGGTAGATTGTTCAAAGAAAAAGCTATACCTCCGTGGACTTGGCAAAGAAAGCATAACCTTGATAAAAACCAAACCCGAGCCAAGTAAATCTACCTTGTGTGCAATGGAGACCAAAGAAGATCCAAAGTTTGAAAATGTGCCGGTAGTAAAAGAATTCCTTGATGTGTTTCCTGATGAACTTCTGGGACTCCCTCTGACTCGATAAGTGGAATTCAGAATTGAAGTGCAATCGGGGACTACACTAGTCTCCATTGCTCTGTACAGGATGACCCTAGTCGAGTTAAAAGAGTTGAAGGCCCAAATCCAAGACCTTTTGGATAAGAGATTCATCCGGGGGAGTTCCTCACCTTGGGGAGCACCGGTTTTATTTGTCAAGAAAAAGGATGGATCGATGCGACTATACATTAACTATCGTTAGTTGAATAGAGTAACAATCAAGAATAAGTATTCGTTATCGAGGATCGATGACCTCTTCGATCAGTTGAAAGGTGCTTATGTCTTCTCTAAGATAGACCCGCGATCCAGATACTATCAAATGTTAGTGAAGGAGTCTGATGTTCCAAAGACTGCCTTTCGAACTAGATACAACCACTATGAATTCCTAATAATGCCTTTTGGGCTTACGAATGCACCTGCAACTTTCATGGATTGATGAATTGTGTATTATGGCCCTATCTAGACAAGTTCGTGGTTGTGCTCATAGAAGACATCTTAATTTACTCCAAAGACACTGCCACTCATAAAGAACAACTTCAGATTGCGCTACAGACTCTCCGTGAAAGACAGCTACACGTTAAGTTTAGCAAATGTGAGTTCTGATTATCTGAAGTATTCTTTCTAGGGAATGTGATTTCTTCTGCGGGAATTCAAGTTAACCCAAAGAAGATTCAAGCAGTTCTTAACTGGATTCCTCCGAAGAATGTTAGAGAAGTTTGTAGCTTTCTGGGCCTTGCAGGCTATTATCGTAGATTCGTCAAAGGGTTCTTGATGATTATTGCACCCTTAACAAATCTCCTCCGTAAAGAAAATCCCTTTGTATGGACCATGGAGCAACAAAGAAGTTTCGATCAGCTTAAGCAAGTTCTGACCCATGCCCCTGTTTTGGTGCAACCAGAGTCAGGTAAGGACTTCACCGTATACAGTGATACATCCCACTTGGGATTAGGTTGTGTACTTATGCAAGAAGGCAAGGTCATTGCCTATGTCTGAACTATTTGACACATGATTTGAAGTTGGCCGCCATTGTGTTTGCCTTGAAGATCTAGAGGCACTATCTTTATGGTGAGAAGTGTTACTTGTACACTGATCACAAAAGTTTGAAGTATCTTCTGAACCAGAAAGAGTTGAACCTCCGTTAACGTCGATTGATGGAGATTTTGAAAGATTATGATTTGGTCATTGATTACCATCCTAGTAAGGCCAATGTTTTGGCTAACACTCTTAGTCGGAAGCCCAATCCCTCTCTGAGATGTTTGAATACTTATTTTCGACTCAAAAAGCATGACAAGTTGTTAGCTAAATTGAGAGTTCAGTCAACCATTTTGTTCCAAATCAAAGCACTCCAAGAATCTGATGAAGAGTTGCGAACTCTTATTAAAAAGATCAAGGATATGTCAGATCCTAACTTTGCTATGAATTCTGAGGGTCTGTTGTGTTTTTAAAACCGTGTTTGTGTCCCTGATGATGATGATCTTCAAAATCAAATTCTGAGCGAAGCACATTCGGGTCCTTTCTCTGTTCATCCGGGAGCTATCAAGATGTATAAGGATCTAAAAGAGTTGTACTTGTGGTCTGACATGAAAAATAAGATCACGAACTTTGTGGCTAGGTGCTTGACTTACCAACGGGTTAAAGCTGAGCACAAGGTGGCTACTGGTCTTTTGCAACCTATTGAGCCTCCACAATGGAAATGGAAAATTATTACGATGGACTTCGTACGTGGCTTTCCAGTGACACCAAAGAAGAATGATTCTATTTGGGTCATAGTAGACCGATTCACCAAATCTGCTCATTCAATTTCGGTGAGAATAGACTTCGGTTTGCTTAAGCTTGTTGAGTTGTACATTCGAGAAGTTATCCATTTGCACGGAGTCCCTATGTCCTTTATTTCCTATCGTGACCCACGCTTTGCATCCCAGTTTTGGAGGACCCTACAAGAGGCTTTGGGAACCCGGGCACACTTAAGCACTTCTTTCCATCCTTAGACCGATGGTCAATCCGAAAAGGTTATTCAGGTAACCTTATACCTCCCTTCAATTCGTGTGTATAAGTAACCCATATCAATTCTTATTCTTCCTTGTAGATTCTAGAATATATGCTCCAAGCATGTGTTATTGACTTCGGGAATATGTGGGAGAAATCCCTACCTTTGGTGGAATTTGCTTACAATAATAGCTACCAAGCCTCAATTCAAATGGCACCCTATGAAGCCCTTTATGGGAGGAGATGTAGAACCCCTCTCTGTTGGACCGAGCTTGGGAGATGTTAGAACCTGACTTGCTTCGGGAATATGTGGGAGATGTTAGAACCTGACTTGCTTCGGGAAACTGAAGAAAGGGTGACCATTATCCGTGATCGGCTCAAAGCTACATTTGACCAATAGAAAGCTTATGCTGATCCAAAAAGAAGGGACATTCAGTATGAGATTAGCGAGAAAGCTTTCCTTAAAGTATCTCCGTGGAAGAAGATCTTTTGATTTGGCAGGGAGAGGAAGCTAAGTCCTCATTTCATTGGCCCATTCGAAGTGATTAAGAAAGTTGGACCTGTTACTTATTGACTAGCTCTCCCTGAGGAGTTAAATCGAATTCATAATGTATTCCACGTGTCTATGCTACGGAAGTACCGGTCTGATCCCTTCCACGTGATCGAGCCAGAGTTTGTAGAGATTCAGTCCAATCTGACTTACGAGGAAGAACCTGTGCAGATCCTCGCACAAGAAGTTAAAAGACTTCGTAATAAGTCTATGCCCTTAGTGAAAGTCCTTTGGAGAAGTCATTCAATTGAAGAAGCAATGTGGGAACTGAAAGAGACAATGCAAAAGTAGTACCCTCATTTGCTCAATTAGAGTGAAAAATTCGAGGACGAATTTTCTTAAGGGGAGAGTTATCACATCCCAAAAATTGGCCTAGTCAAAGTCAGGCTCCGATGAACAGAAATTCTGTATCAAATATGTCCGAATGTGTAATTTCTTAATCCTTGGATCCAATTTTATAATCAATGGAAGTTGTGGGGCATTAAATTGATCTATTGACCTTTTTGTAAGAAATTCAAAGTTGAAATGCTAAAAATAAGTCAAGTGTATCGATACGGTAACAATAGTATCGATACGGTATAACGGCCATAACTAACCTACATGTTTTAGCCTAGGCGTATCGATATGGCTATATAGCGTATCGATATGGCCATCTGCCCAAAATTGTTTTAAGGCCCAAATTGAAGGAAATGGAGAGTAAGGTGCTTAGTTACCTCCTTGCTTGCCCCTTCCACGTGAAATCCATTAGATTGAATGATGGATGGTTATCAATTGGCTTAAAAATGATAAAAGGCATGAAATGATAGAAACATTTGTTTAATCTTTCCTTGGTTGGAAGGAAAGCTCCTTATTGGCCTATAAGAAGGTGGAAGGATGATTAAGGGATTGTAAAGGGTTTTGAACTGAGAAACAAAGTTTCTTTCCTCACTTTTGAATCTCCTATAAACAAAGACCCACTCTTGTCTTCAAACAACCAGGCACCACCATTGTTATCTTCAACCTAAGCTCAAGCACACAGCTCCATCTTTGAACCTTCTAAGCTCAAGCTTCTTACGATTCTAAAACTCCATTGCATAGCCATCAGTTGGGTAAGGAGGAATCCTCATTCAATTGTTGAGTACCATGGACGATTGGAGTTTAATTTCAAAATGAAATTCTAAGCCTAATCTTTAATAAGTACCATATCGTTATATTGCTTATAAAAATTCCTTGTGTTTCTTCCTAGTTCAAGAGTTGGAGGAAATCCCTCCATCATCCCCAATAAAAGCTAGGAGCAAATGGATCAAAATTCGGGAACCCTAAAAGCTTCTGTATATTAGGTGAGTGTAGTTGTGTCAAGGGATATGCAAGAATCCATCCCGTTGCACTGTTTTTTCTTTGTGATTACATTTGTATTTGTTAAAAGGCTCAAGTAGAGCAAGCATATGTGTGGATGCTATTGGTAAGCACGATAAGTCCTTATATTGCTTTGATATGTCTGTGGGTATATGTGTGATATCTGACATGTTATGATTATGGTATGACATGCTATCCGATGTGATATGAATATGCTATGATACGTGGAGCTAAGGCTCAATTTCGTTTCTGATATGTTATAGCCTAAGGGCACCAAAGGTAAGAATTATAATGATATGCGAACATAGACATTTGTGAATATTGGATACAATTGGCATGACATAGGGTTATTCGAGCTCACCAAGTAAGGAATTGGACTACGGTCCAAGGTTACGGCCTATATGTATGGTGAAATAAAGATGGATTGTGTAAGGGACTATTCTGAGCTACGGCTCAAGGTTACGGCCTATTTTCGACATGTGTGGTGTACAGGGGAATTCGCGTATCCATTGGTTACCATGTCCAAGGGAAAATGATATGTTTATATGATTTATAATTGCTATATAGAATCATCACTATTGGCTTTGAATACGTTTATTGTGATTAATGTTATGTAAAATGCCACCCAAGCATACCTATATGTTATTCATATAAACCAAATATGGATATTAGACTTGGTGGTAAAATTTGGTTAAGTTTGGAGAACGTTCAACTGGTTAAATTGATTAAAAACCAACTAAAATCTGTCATTACAGGGCAGACGTATTGATACGGTTGATAGCGTATCGATACGGCCTTGCATAATTGGACTAAGGAAAACAGGGCGTATCGATACGCAAAGGGGGTGTATCGATACGGATTTGGACAGTAAGGTCTAAAAGTTAATTGCATCGGTACGGTCTTGGGTGTACCGAAATGGGTCAACCCTAGTCAACGCTTATCGATACGAGCTTAGATGTATCTGTATGGACTGGTTATCCTTGAATCTAGAATTTGTGAAATTTGACTTAGTGTACCGATTCGGGCTTAAGTGTATCAGTACGGTGTCGGTTAATTTCGTTAAAAGACTTAAACTACAGTTTTAAATAGTTTACAAATTGGTCATTGATCTTTAAATAGTCTAATTGGATAGGTAAACGACCTCCGTTAATAATGAAATTTCACAAGTTAATAATTGGTAAGTTTAATTGAATATTTGTATAAAGAAAGTCCAATAAAGTCCCTTAATTTGTAAAATTTGCAATTTAGTCCCTAAGTTGGAAAAAAGTTAAAATTGACCCAAAACTGAATAAGCTATTAATAAGTGTTGCGCGTAATAAGTGCTACGCAAATGTGCAAGTATACACGTCGCAAGTTATAGTATAAAAGATATCATCTCCACAGGGATTGGTGCCACTTCAAGGATCTAATTTCTTGCACTGTAAAAAGTAAAAACACAAGTAAAGGATTATAGGAGTTTAACTAATGACTAATCTAGAAAGCAATAAAGTAAAAGAAAAGATGAATTCAAATGAGAGAGAGATAGGCCAGGTTATCGTGAGTTGAGGTGTGATAGCCGATTTGATTGTTTTGGTAAAAGAGTGCACGGGCAACTCAGTTGTCGTGGCAACTTGCACAATGGGGTTGCCTAGGCAACTAATCGATGGTTGCCTGGGCAACTAGTTGGGCAACTACTTGGGCTTCTGGGCAGCAACCTTCAAGGTTCGGCAGAGCATTCTTCAATGGTTTCTTCTTATCCCTAAGTCGAAACTCTAGCTACTTGTGCATGCCTTGATAATACATCCCTGCGTGAATCAAGGGTGAACAACAACCAATCTTGCGCTCCTCTTAGCCGTTGAAATCCTTAACTTATTCCTAAACCGGATTAATCTTCACCATCAATAGATTGAATAAAGATCATATTCATTCGTTTCTTGAATCTAACTCTCCCGATATTAGATAAATAGATGAAATCACGAGATCCTCTCCCAATTCACTCGTAAACAAGAATAGGAACCAAGAATGAATAAACCTTGAAATAGAAAAGTGCAAACTCTTATTACCTAAACAAAAACCAATAGTTTCTCACAACCACAAAACACAATAACCATAGCCAAATAGATTTAGTTCATGGCTAGGTTCCAAAGAAACACAAGATAAACAATCCCTAGCATGAACCCAATCGAACAAGAAAGAAAAGGATGAAGGAGGAGGCTTGTCGAAATCCTCCTTGTCCTTGATGCTTGTCGAAAATTCTCTCCTCTTGCCCTACTTGGACTTGTCAAAATTTCCCTCTTGCTCTCTCCCTGGACTTGTCAAAATCTCCTTGCTATTTATAGGGCTAGGCCAAAGTCCTTCTTTGAGGAGGAGTTTAAGTTGGAATTAAATTATCTTTAAAGAATATAATTCTTTATTATAATTGTATTCCTACTAGAACTTCTCTTATCTTCTTGGAATTTAATTCTTCTTTAATCTCTGCATGGAAATCAAATTCCTTTGGGTTTGGGCTTTGCTCCACGTCATCTTGGGCTTGTTTAGTCATCAATTTCGACTACCATATCACCTTTACTCTTGTCGACAATTGCCATGGCAACTGGCTCAGCGTCTCCTTCATGCATTGCCCTGGCAACTAGCTCGGCGTCTCCTTCATGCATTGCCCTGGCAACTAGCTCGGTATTGCTTTGGCAAGTGATCCAGCACATACACACACAAAGCACACCAAAGCAGCATCTTTTCCACAAAAACTACCAAGTTATGTAATCAAGCTCAACGATGGAAGGAAACATGGATTAATGCATGAATAGCTAATTATGCAACTAATATGAGCCTAAGTCTAACAATAATATGAGTAAAAAGGGTAAGAAAATAGTACTTTTGAACACTTATCACACCCCAAACTCGAACTATTGCTTGTCCTCAAGCAATGCAAACTCAGAATTACCTGCCAAGACTTCAATTTTCACAAACTTAGCTTTGAACTTGATTTCAATTCTCTAAACCGGGGCACAAAGTATGATTGGCTTTTTATTTTTCGGAAAACTTAGAAATTACTCGGAATCAAACTATAATGCTTGTGAGTGTGTGTGGAGTTGTGTGCAAGTTGATTTTTCGGATTCAATGCAAACAATAGGTTTTCAAATTACTTTATTGGGTTCTTTTTAACATGTTTTAACTAGAGCCAGTTTTGGGCACCTCTAGTGTTTTGTTTTTAGTTTTCTTAAGTTAATTTAATCGACTAGAGCCGGTTTCGGGCACCTCTAGTTAAAAATTTTTAACACATCCTAGAGCCAGTTTCGGGCACCTCTAGTGATCAATTTTTTTAGCACATGCTAGAGCCAATTTCGGGCACCTCTAGCATTCATCCAATTTTTATTCTAATCCACCAATTTGTTAATTATCAACCTAAGTTCACTAGAATTCCTTAAATCAATCAAACCACAACAGTGTTTCATCAAATTTAGAATCATAGTAAAATTCTAAGTTTTTCCGTGGTTATCCTAGAATAAAAATTCTATCAATTAAAATGCATTGGCAAAGTCATCATCGAATATTCATAAAATCTAAGCAATTCTTGTTCCAATTAAAGGCATGGCAAGCAATTTATGTATCCTAAATGTAATACTTAAGTGAATGTAACTAAACATGGTAACTACTAATAACAATCCCCCCCCAAACTCGAGTGAGGCATTGTCCTCAATGCATGCATAAAAATAACGAAAAATAAAAATAAAATGCATACGATGACTTACTCCGAGAGTTCATCATCGTAGATAATTAGTTTCCTTCTAGTCAGTGTTTTGATTCTCTTGAACGCGATGGTTGTTTTCTTGTTGCCGGTGGTGGAATCGATCCTCGTACGGGGTTGTCCTCATCGTCCACTTCATCAATGTCAATGGTTTTTCGCTTGGAGGATTCAATTGGTGCGGTCTTTATTGGTTCAATGGAGGACTCGTCCGAATCTGAAAAATCAGAAAATGATTCCGTAGGAGTTGATTCGGGCATAGGTGCGTTACCTTTGGCTTTTGCAGTGGTTGTCGGGATGTCTTTAGCTTTGGTTGCCGTGGCATCATCTTGTGCGTGCACAATGTAGGTTGCCGCGGCGACTGCTTCGTTGGTTGTCGGAGCAAGGATCTCGGAGGGAAAGATTGGGAACGACACGTGATTGTCCAGGTACTTTTCTAGGATGACTTGGGTGATGGCATTGTTGTGCTCCTTCATGTATCGCATGAACATTAGTTGACGGTCTTCAATTTGCCTTAGGTGGCTTGCCAATGGGTGCAAAAGTGTTCCGGGGTTAATGGCTGAGTTGTCGTGGCGTTAGGTGCTTGGGCATTAGGGATTGCCGCCGCGGCAGGAGTTGCCGTGGCAATTGGAGGCCTTGAAGAATCTCCCGGTGCCTCTCCCATTAGCTTTCGGATTAGTGCTTGATTCCAACCAGACTTGGGTAGGGCCTTTTCATCGGTAGACTTACTCGGGACATGCATCTCCTTGCAAAGATTAGAAATTAAGCAAGGGAAGAAAAGAGAACCCTTATCTTTTGAACTGCATACAAAAATCTCATCACAAATAATTTTTCCAATGTTAATGATGCGATTATGCAAAATAGAATGTATGAGCAAAAGACGTGGTATATCAACGGTAGTATTGTGTGTGGTGGGCATTAAAGAAGTTTTAACAAACTTATTCCATAGTTTTGCCTCGGGTTTAAGCTGAAGGCGATTTACCGTGCCCTTGTATTTACCGTCGTTCCAATGAGTTCCTGGTTGAGTGAGTTCTTGAAGCACCTTGTCGAGTTGCTTGGGATTGATTTGGTCAACAAAGGCTTGATGCTCGTCCTTCTCAATGTAAAGTCCGTAAAAGGTGTTGATGCTTTCGGGACTTATAAGCATGGCCTTGTCACGAACAAAAACATAAGGATTATCCGGGTTAGGTGAGTGAGCATAGAATTCTCTTACCCATGAGATGTTACCTGGTTCCGGTTGATGGCAAAAGATTTGCCACTTTTGATGTGCAATCCTCTCGAAGATGAATGGTTCAAGGCCGAAATCTTGATGAGAGTTGGAGTATTCAAATCCTTGTTCTTCATGAATCTTTCGGCTTCCAAACTTGGATTGAAATCTTTCTTGAACCACCGGTGTAGCAAACTTCTTATATCTTGGTTCTTTGGAGGAACTTGGATGAACTAAAAGTTTAATCTTGGATGCCATGGATGATCTTGGTTGTGAGTAAAAACAAAGAAAAGAAAAGAAAAGAAACTACAAAGTTGCAAGATAGAAAGTAGGAATAGGTTAAGGGTGATGGGTTTTGTCAAAAGATAGGTGGGTGGGATTAGGGGAAAACGAAAAAGGGTTTAGGGTTTGGTAGAAGTTGTCGACAAGGGGTTTTGGTTAGGATGAATTGGAGGCTTTATATAAGCCTTAGATTCAGCCCATTAGTTTCCTTGTTGAAGATGTTTTCCTACTTGGTTTAGAATTCCTTCTTTATCTTGAACTTCTTTTCCTACAATTCAAAGACAAATCAAATAAGGATTAAAATTAAATATAAACTAATAGAGAAAATAAATAAAGATGTGTAATAGTATTCTTAAACTTAAATAAAAAAATCTATCCTAAAAACTACTAATAATCGAAAAGGAAAAAAAATAAAAAAAATCGACAAAAATATAATAATAACTAATTAATCGAAAAAATAAAAATAAAAATATCAAAAGGGAGAGCATGCTCATGCATCTCCTAAGTTGACCACTTCCTTGTTATGTTCCACATGGGCACCATTGTAGTGCTTCAATCTTTGTCCATTAACTTTGAATTCATGGTTGTCAGAGATGGACTTGATTATCACGGCACCATGGGAGAATGGTTTAATGACTTCGAATGGTCCCGACCATCTTGATTTCAGCTTCCCCGGGAAAAGTTTTAGCCGAGAATTGAATAGGAGAACTAGTTGCCCTGGCGTGAATTGCCCTGGCAATAGTTTCTTGTCATGCCATCGCTTTGTTTTCTCCTTGTAGATTCGTGCATTATTATAGGCGAGTGCACGGAATTCTTCTATCTCGTTGAGATCCATCGAACGCTTTTGTCTGGCACTTTCCCAATCCATATTTACAGTCTTGATTGCCCAGTACGCCTTGTGCTCGATTTCCACCGGTAGATGACATGTTTTACCATAGACAAGTCGAAAGGGGGACATACCTAAGGGTGTTTTGAATGCAGTGCGATATGCCCAAAGTGCGTCATCTAGTCTTAATGACCAATCCTTCCTTGAGGGATTTACAACTTTCTCGAGTATTCCCTTCAACTCCCGGTTGGAAATTTCTGCTTTCCCGTTGGTTTGTGGGTGATATGCCGTGGCGATCTTGTGTGATATGCCGAAGCGTTGCAACATCTTGGCAATTAGTCTGTTGTCAAAATGCTTGCCTTCGTCGCTGATAATTGCTCTCGGTATCCCAAACCGTGTAAATATGTTTTTCTACAAGAATCGTTGCACGGTCTTGGAATCGTTGTTGGGAACTGCAGCTACCTCAACCCATTTAGACACGTAGTCGACGGCAAGTGGAATGTAGAGGTTGCAGAATGAAGATGGGAAAGGTCCCATAAAATCGATCCCTCATACAATGAACAGTTCCACCTCGATGATGTTCTAGAGCGGCATCTCATGTCGTCTAGAGATATTGCCCGTCCTCTGGCAACGATCACATTGCTTGTAAAAGTCTTGGGCATCTTTGTACAATGTTGACCAATACAAACCGAATTGCAAAACTTTGGCCGCGGTACGAGTTCCTCCAAAATGTCCTCCATAGGGTGAAGAATGGCATTGCCGGAGTACATTCTGTTGCTCTTCTTCAGGGACACATCAGCGTATAACCTGATCTGCACATTGTTTAAACAAAAGAGGCTCGTCCCAAAAGTAATGCTTAGCATCATGGCAGAACCGCTTCTTCCCTTGGTGAGTAATGCCATAAGGAAAAGTACCACAAATAAGGAAATTAACTAAATCTGCGTACCAGGGTATTACCGAGGCATGTGCTACCATGGCGACTGCTCCCAAAATTGCCGAGGCGTGCGCGTCAAAGGCTGCTGCGGCATCGAGAGTTGCCGAGGCGTCGAGGGTTGCTGAGGCGTCGAGGGTTGCCGAGGCAACTAAAATTTGTTCATCCGGGAATGCATCGCATATCTCTAAATTCGCGTCCTCCTCCCTATTGAGTTCCAGACGTGATAAGTGATCGGCCACTTGATTTTCTGTTCCTTTCCTGTCCTTAATTTCAATATCAAATTCTTGTAAAAGTAATATCCAACGAATCAAATGAGGTTTAGCATCTTTTTTAGCGAATAAGTATTTGATTGCCGAATGGTCCGTATGAACAATTACCTTTGTACCAATTAAATAGGATCGGAACTTGTCAAATGCGAAAACTACAGCTAGTAACTCTTTCTCCGTTGTTGTGTAATTCACTTGAGCGCTATTAAGAGTTTTACTAGCGTAGTATATCACATGGAAGGTCTTACCTGTGCGTTGGCCTAGGACTGCTCCTACCGCGAAATCACTTGCATCACACATGAGCTCAAAAGGTAGCGTCCAATCTGGTGGAACGACAATGGGTGCCGAGGCAAGCTTTTTCTTTAGGGTTTCGAATGCTTGGGTGCAAGAATCATCAAAATCGAAGACTTTATCCTGTTCAATCAGATTACACAAGGGTTTAGTGATTTTAGAAAAATTATGAATGAACCTCCTGTAAAAACCTGCATGTCTGAGAAAACTTCGAATTCCTTTAACCGAACTTGCTGGGGGTAATCTCTCGATCACGTCCACCTTGGCTTTGTCTACTTCAATTCCCTTGGATGAAATCTTGTGGCCGAGCACTATTCCTTCATCTACCACAAAATGGCATTTCTCCCAATTGAGGACTAAATTCGTTTCTTCGCATCTTGCCAACACCCTCTCTAAATTGCCGAGACAGCCGTCGAAGTCATTACCAAAAACCGAAAAATCATCCATGAAGATCTCAAGGAAGTCTTCGACCATGTCTGAAAAGAGTGCCATCATGCATCTTTAGAAGGTTGCCGGGGCATTACACAATCCGAACGGCATCCTTCGGAAGGCATAAGTACCGTATGGTCATGTGAAGGTTGTCTTTTCTTGATCTTCTGGTGCTATGGCAATCTGATTGTAACCTGAATAGCCATCAAGAAAACAATAAAAGGGTTTACCTGCAAGACGGTCAAGCATTTGATCAATAAAGGGTAATGGGAAGTGATATTTCCTAGTGGCTTTGTTTAGCTTTCGATAGTCCATACAAACCCTCCAACCGGTCATAGTCCTGGTTGGGATAAGTTCATTATTTTCATTGCTTACCACTGTTATACCTCCCTTTTTCGGTACGCATTGTACCAGACTTACCCATGTACTATTAGAGATAGGGTATATAATGCCGGCGTCAAGCCACTTGATGATTTCTTTCATTACAACCCCTTTCATGGCATGATTCAGTCTCCCCTGGGCCTCAATTGAAGGTTTGTGATCATCTTCCAACAGAATCTTGTGCATGCACACTGCCGGGCTAATTCCCTTCAAGTCGGCAATTGTCCACCCTATTGCCTTTTTGTGTAGCTTCAACATCTTGATCAGCTTCTTTTCCTGCTCAGGCTGTAACTTAGAAGAAATAATTACAGGCAATGTATTATCGGTTCCTAAGTATGCATATTTTAGTTGCTCTGGCAATTGTTTCAACTCAAGAATCGGTGGTTGTTCAATAGAGGGTTTTTCGAGTTTACCTTCCTTACCTGAGTAATCCAGTGGTTCAAAGTATGTACCTGGTCGGTTGACTAGCCAATTTGCCTCTTCTTGTTGTTCCTCATCGACCGGTTCTTCATACTCCTCAGTTTCCTCTTGATCGGTAATGTAGTTGTCGAGGCAACTAAATTCCTCATCGAAGTTAAACTCTGTCGTGGCATAAAGTAGTTGGCATTCTTCTGGATCATCGGCATGCCTTAGTGTTTGGAACACATTTAGTTTGACCTGCTGGTCATTCACCCTCATTGTGAGTTCTCCCTTTTCAACGTCGATCAAGGTTCTCCCTATTGCTAGGAATGGTCTCCCAAGAATGATTGTTGCATGCTCATCTGCTTCACAATCCAAAACAATAAAGTCAGCGGGAAAAATAAATTTATCAACTTTTATCAGTATGTCCTCGATTTTTCCCTCTAGACGCACATAGGATCTGTCGGCTAGCTGTAGCATAACTGTTGTAGGTCTTGCCTTCCCGATTCCTAGTTTCTGGAAAACCGATTTAGGCATCAAGTTTATGCTAGCCCCAAGGTCGCATAGTGCTTTCCCGACATAGTGATTTCCAATAGAACAGGGTATTGTGAAACTTCCGGGATCCTTCAACTTGGGTGGCATACAATTGTGCAACATTGCAATGCATCCATCTGTTGCGGCAACTGTTTCGAACTCTCCTAGCCTTGTTCTCTTGGACACAATGTCTTTAAGAAACTTGGCATAGTTTGGCATTTGTTCAATTGCTTCCACCAGTGGCAAGTTGATGTGGACTTGCTTTAGGATATCAAGAAACTTCTTGAATTGATACTCTTGTTTTTGTCGCTTCAACCTTTGTGGGAATGGTGGTGGAAGTCGGATACCTTCGATCATTTCATTGGTTTGAAACCTGATTGACGGCATTGCCGGGACATCTGGAGTTGCCGAGGCATTATCAAATGGGGTTGCCGAGGCATGCTTTTCACCAGTTGTCGACTCGTCTTTATCGTTGGTTGCCGAGGCATGCTTATTGCCGGTTGCCGCGGCAATTCCTGGTTCAGCATCTGAGGCTTTGCCGCTAGGTTCGTCTTGATCTTTTTGTGGAGTTTTGTTTGATGAGCGGGTTTGAACCTCTCTAAGTTGTTGGCCACTTCTAGTGGTGATCGCCTTACATTGCTCATGGCCAGTTCCTCTTGCGACTTCAGTATCGCTAGGTAAACCTCCTTGTGGTCTAGTATTCAGATTTTGAGCAAACTATCCGACTTGATTTTCCAATGATTTGATTGCCGCCTCTTGGTTTTGCAATCTCATCTCGGTCCTGTTAATAAAAGCATCAGTTTTTTTATGAGATTACTATTCTCAGCCATATAAGATTCAGTTTTCATCATAAAAGCATTTAGAGAATTTTCCAAAGAACTAGATGTCGTCGGTTGTTACTGCGACATCTATTGCCGTGGCATATTCTGCTGGAATCCCGATGCTTGTGCATTCTGATTGTTCTGGTTTAGAGCATTGTTGGGATTACTCCATGAAAAATTCGGGTGCTTCTTCCAAGCTGGATTGTATGTATTGGACATCACATTGTTGTTCCGATTGTAATTCCCCACATAGAAGCTGGATTCTGCATACATTCAGAAGAATTATGGTTATCACCACATAACTCACAAAAAGAATCCATTACCTTGACTTCATGTGTGTTGTTTGGTTTTTGCATGTTCTGGACCATCTTGGTTAAAGTGGCCAATTGTGCCGAAATTGAATATGATGATCCTAGTTCATGTATTGTGGCTTGGCATCTAACTCCTCCTCTTCTAGTAGATGGGAATTGATAATCATTCTTGGCCAGCCTGTTTAAAATTTGCACCGCTTCCTCCGGCGACTTATCTAGGAGTATGCCGTTTGCCGAGGCATCTAGCATCATCCTTGTTGGTGTATTCACGGTGTTGTAAAACATTGTTACTTGAGTCCACACCGGGAGTCCGTGTAGAGGGCATTTGTGTAGAAGTTCTCTATATCGCTCCCAAGCCTCGTACATGGATTCATCATCCGTCCGCGAAAAAGAAATGTGTCGTTACGGCTTATCACCAAATTTGTAGGATTAAATCTAGCAAGGAAATCACGAAAAAGATCAGTCCAAGATGCTATGGATCCGGCAGAATGCTATTCAACCATGCTTTCGCCTATCCCTCGGTGAATAGGGGAATAATCTTAATCGTAAGACATCGGGGTGACTCCGTATCTTGAACGAGTTGCAAATCTCGAGGAAAGATTTCAGATGTTGCCGTGCATCTTCGATTGTTGAGCCGCCAAATTGACCTATTGTGTTGATCATATTAAACATTACCGGTTTCAACTCAAAGTGGTCGGCTTCAATTTCAGGTGCGACAACTCCGGGTTAAGTCCATCAAGATCTTCTTCAAGATAGTCTCGAATAGTTATGTTTCGTGCAAGAATCACTCTTCCTCCCGCCGAACATCTTGATTCATATTGCCATCTTGATTTGCCATTGCTTCTCTTATCCTTCGCCTAAGTCTTTGTAAGGTTCGTTCGATTTACGGATCAAAGGGATATTCGTGAAGTTGGTCTCGCCGTCATATACCAATGCAAAACCAAAGTTTGTTAGCCCTTTGAATTTTAAACAAGAAAAATAGAAAGAAAGTGCAAGAAAAAATAAAAACAAAGTCGCTATTGCCAATCCCGAACGGCGCGCCGAAAACTTGTTACGCGTAATAAGTGCTACGCAAATGTGCAAGTATACACGTCGCAAGTTATAGTATAAAAGATATCGTCTCCATAGGGATTGGTGCCACTTCAAGAATCTAATCTCTTGCACTGTAAAAAGTAAAAACACAAGTAAAGGATTATAGGAGTTTAACTAATGACTAATCTAGAAAGCAATAAAGTAAAAGAAAAGATGAATTCAAATGAGAGAGAGATAGGCCAGGTTATCGTGAGTTGAGGTGTGATAGCCGATTGGATCGTTTTGGTAAAAGAGTGCACGGGCAACTCAGTTGCCGTGGCAACTTGCACAACGGGGTTGCCTTGGCAACTAATCGATGGTTGCCTGGGCAACTAGTTGGATAACTACTTGGGCTTCTGGGCAGCAACCTTCAAGGTTCGGCAGTGCGTTCTTCAATGGTTTCTTCTTATCCCTAAGTCGAAACTCTAGCTACTTGTGCATGCCTTGATAATACATCCCTGCGTGAATCAAGGGTGAACAACAACCAATCTTGCGCTCCTCTTAGCCGTTGAAATCCTTAACATATTCCTAAGCCGGATTAATCTTCACCATCAATAGATTGAATAAATATCATATTCATTCGTTTCTTGAATCTAACTCTCCCGATATTAGATAAATAGATGAAATCACGAGATCCTCTCCCAATTCACTCGCAAACAAGAATAAGAACCAAGAATGAATAAACCTTGAAATAGAAAAGTGCAAACTCTTATTACCTAAACAAAAACCAATAGTTTCTCACAACCACAAAACACAATAACCATAGCCAAATAGATTTAGTTCATGGCTAGGTTCCAAAGAAACACAAGATAAACAATCCCTAGCATCAACCCAATCGAACAAGAAAGAAAAGGATGAAGGAGGAGGCTTGTCGAAATCCTCCTTGCCCTTGATGCTTGTCGAAAATTCTCTCCTCTTGCCCTACTTGGACTTGTCGAAATTTCCCTCTTGCTCTCTCCCTAGACTTGTCGAAATCTTCTTGCTATTTATAGGGCTAGGCCAAAGTCCTTCTTTGAGGAGGAGTTTAAGTTGGAATTAAATTATCTTTAAAGAATATAATTCTTTATTATAATTGTATTCCTACTAGAACTTCTCCTATCTTATTGGAATTTAATTCTTCTTTAATCTCTGCATGGAAATCAAATTCCTTTGGGTTTGGGCTTTGCTCCACGTCATCTTGGGCTTGTTTAGTCATCAATTTCGACTACCATATCACCTTTACTCTTGTCGACAATTGCCATGGCAACTGGCTCGGCGTCTCCTTCATGCATTGCCCTGGCAACTAGCTCGGCGTCTCCTTCATGCATTGCCCTGGCAACTAGCTCGGCATTGCTTTGGCAAGTGATCCTGCACATACATACACAAAGCACACCAAAGCAGCATCTTTTCCACAAAAACTACCAAGTTATGTAATCAAGCTCAACGATGGAAGGAAACATGGATTAATGCATGAATAGCTAATTATGCAACTAATATGAGCCTAAGTCTAACAATAATATGAGTAAAAAGGGTAAGAAAAATAGTACTTTTGAACACATATCAATAAGTTAGTTCGAAAAGTCTTAAAGGAGACTAATAAGATATCCCAAACAAAATTTTGAACCCGGTTAAACTTCTGAACTCCGAATTAGTTCCCGATAATACTTTCTGACCTGGTTCTCTACCATGTCGGGAAGGGGGTGTTACAAGGCGTATTGATACGCTTGAACGTATTTGAAGAATTTGGCTTTGAGACACTTAGAAAATATTTTGGGTTGAAGGTTTTTGACTTAGAAATAATTTTGGTTCAAATCCTTGTCATTTTTTGAGACTTTTGAGTACATAAAAATTTATTTACTTTTGCAATTTGGTCCTCAAACTATTTGTTATATCAAAATCAAATATAGGTTTTACACGTTGTATGCTTTAGCTCAGATGATCTAGTGTGATATCAAGTATAGTTGGGCCTTGTGGGCTATGCATGATGATTGCTATGTTGAGAGCATGTGTTTAGGCGACTAGTAGTAGCGCCATGTGTTTATTTATCTATCCTTATTCATCATACTAGCTTGCATGCTTATGTTTATGACTAGCATGAATTATAGTAGAGTAGATGTGTACCACTGTGCTTTGTAAGCTTAGTGGTCAATATCATTGTTTTTGTGCATAGGTTGATTGTCGGATCGTGGGTTCGAGGAGCATTATTAGTATGGGATTCCAACATGTGGTGATCTCTAGAGTACGGTACTTGTGTTTAGTGGCTATGTATTCATAGGACCTTATGTGGTCGAGTCTGTAATTATTACTTTTAAAAATGTATTAATCAAGTCAAACGTTTAAATGTTTTAAATTAAAGTGGAGCTCATTTGTAATAATTTAAATTGTTTATATATGCTTTCAACTTTTGGAACTAAATATTTTGGAAATACCTTGTTTGGGCTAAACCAAGTTTGAGAAATTTTATGGTTTTTGGTTTGGTCTTGAGGCCCAATTGTGATATCTGGGTCAGAGGTGTTACAGGTACTGACCAATCAATACCGAAACTAGATGAATCATGTCACATCCCTAAAACTGGCCTAGTCAAAATTTGATTCCAGTGACCGGAAGTTTTGTATCGGATATGCTTGGAATTGTAATCTTCCAATCCTTGTACTCAATTTGAAGCAATGAAAGTTGTTTGGGCTTGATTTAAGTTGTGAGGAGCTTTTTGTAAGAAATTCAAAGTTGGAAAAGTTGTTTTTAAGGTAGGAGTATCGGTACAGTGGGACTAGTATCGGTACGATTTTGGCTAGGTATTTCGATACAGCAAAACCTGTATCAGTACGGCCTAACAGCCATAATGAACTTACCCATTTTAGCTTGGTCGTATCTGTACGGCCATAAGGTGTATCGATATGGGTCTCTGCAGATATTGGCTCTGAATATTAAATTGAGAGATAAAAGGGAATAGGTGATGAATCACCACCTTGCTTGCCCCTCCCACGTGAAACACCTCAGAAAAGGTGACTAATTGTCATCCAATTGACAGTTGAAAGAAAGGAGGGAAAGATGATTGAATTGGGTTTAGCAGACCCTCAAGGATAAGAAAGCTTTCTATTGGTTGTTAGGTAGGTGGAAGAATGATTAAGGGTGGTGTGTGGTTTTAAAATAAAAAACAAAGCTTCCTTTCTTACCTTTTAATCCTCCGAAAGCTAAAATTCACCCTTTGTCATCCAACAAGCAATCACCACCATTATTGTCTTCAACCTCGAGCTAAGAAAGCACCTCGATTCAATTATCAACCTTCGATCGATTTCAATACGTCGTTTGAAAGCTTATAACTCAGTGATTAAAACCCCCTTATCGATTCAACGATTTCTTTGATATTTGAGAAGTAATTTCAAGAATTAAGCCTTGATCATTCAAGTCAAGCCCGTGTGTTAGTAGGCTAATTTCCTTGTTTCGATGTTGTCTACTACTTCGGTAAGCTTTAAAAACGTTTTTGGATCCTTAGTTAAATTCTAAAGCAACCCTTAATTTTTGTGCTAGCTCAAGAAGTGGAGAAAAACCCCTCATCATCTCCAACGAAAGCTAGGCATCAAGGGATCGTAATTCGAGAACCTTGAAAGGTTCGAAATCAAGGTGGGTGTAGTCGTGTCAAGGGATAGGCAAGGAGCCATGCCGTTGCATTCGTTTATGTTGCAAATGCATTTTTGTTTAAGGGCTCAAATAGAGCAAACATGTGTGGATGATAATGGCAAGCATGGTAAGTCCCCAATGTTATTCGATATGTTATGAGTTCCTATGTGATATGTGAAATATGATATGTGAAATATGCTACATGTGTATTTTGATATGGATGTGTTATAATATGAAATATGGAGCTAAGGCTCGATTTACTATCCGATATGATGTGATTCGAAAGGTAAATTTTTTTTATGAAATATGTGACTTGGACATTCGTGGACATTGTATACAATTGGCATGCCATAGGGTTATTCGAGCTCGCCAAGGAAGGGATTGGACTACGGTCCGAGGCTACGGCCTATATGTGGGGGAGAAAAGGATAGATTGTGTAAGGGACATTATCTGGAGCTACGGCTCAAGGCTACAGCCTATTTCTGATATGTGTGGTGTACAGGTGAATCTGCGTATCCATTGGTTACCATGTCCAAGGAAATGATATGCTTATATGATTTATATTCGTTATATGAAATCATAACTAATGACTATGAATATGTTTTGCTATGATTGATGTTATGTAAATTGTTAACCGAGCATGCTTATACGACATTCATGTAATTGATAGATTATTGTGTATTTGTTATGACTACCTCACTAGGCTAAGTAAGCCTAACGTCTTAGTGTCTCATGCATTTTCAGGACCTTGAAAGAATCCGAGCATTGGTCGTGTGTTGCGGTTGCAAGTCACTTTCATCGACCTCATGTATGCTTAAATTTTGCTTTGAACTACTAGTAAGGTGGCATATGGTCTAAACATGTTATAAATGTGCTTTATTATGTATGTGTAATAGCCTAAAGGTGACCAAATGCTTAATGGTTAATATGGTGTGAATGTGAGATAGTTAAACTAGTAAAATGAGCTTAAAAGCCCTAACAGGTGAAAACTAAGGTAAATGGACTTAGAACGCTCTAAATTTTGTATGCTATTACTAATATGGATTAATAAAATGCTGGTGAAATTTCATGGCATTCGGACATCGTTAAACATGTTAATTCGAATAAAAATCAGATAAAATCTATCATTACAAGGCAGACGTATCGATGCGGGTCAAGCTGTATCGGTACGGCCTTGCATAATTGGACTTGATAAAATAGGGCGTACCGATACACATAGGGGGTGTATCGATACGAAGTTGGACAGTAGGGTCTGAAAAATAAATTGTATCGATACGGTCTTTAAGGTGTATCGAAACAGTCAACCTAGGTCAACGTGTATCGATACGGGTTTAGGGGTATCGATACCGACTTGTTATCCTTGAATCTGAAAAATGAAAATTTGACTTAGTGTACCGATACAGCCCTAAGTGTATCGGTACGGAGTTAGTTAATTCCGTTAAAAAGGCTTAAAACCCAGTTTTAAGAAGTTTATAAAATGGTCACTAAAACTTGTATAGCCTAATTGGATAGGTAAACGATCTCTGTTAATAACGAAACTCCACAGGTTAATAATTGGTATGTCTAATTGAATATTTGTAAAACTAAACTCTGATAAGGTCCCCTAATTTGTAAAAATTACAATTTAGTCCCTAAGATCAAAAAGAATTTAAAATTGACCCCGAATTGTGTAAGTCTTAATAAGATAATTCTGTTAAGCCTTGAAAGAGATTAATAAATGATCCGAATAAGTTTCTAAACTCCAATTAAGCTTCTGAATCTCTGATATGTTTTCCGGTAGCACTTTTCGACCCGGTTCTCTACCAGGCCGGGAAGAGGGTGTTACAAATCGAGTATTGGTACCACATTGAGCTAGTATCGGTACTCCCTTACATGACCATAACATGCGATCCATGATCACCCCACATGGGCAACATGGTACTTTAACCCGAACTAACTCCATACAATCCATCACTTATCGAGATCATTTTATTTAGGCGGCGATCTATCACATGGGCAACATGGTACTTTAACCCAAACTAACTATGTATAATCCATCACTTATCGAGATCACTTTATTTATGTGGTGATCGATCACATGATCAACATCTCTTAACTACTTTGACCCACATCGTGGTCCAAATCTCAAATCCCTTAAAGATCAAGTACCCAAAATTCACATTGTTGGGGTAGGCACACCCTTCTCTCTTCTTGCACAAAATACAGTACTGAGAAAACAATAAAAAATCCTCGAAGATCTTAAAATCTCATTTGACTCTAATCGAGTCAGTACCGATGTCACAAAAAAAATGGTGTCACGCAGCTCGAATTTCCACCAATGTTCCTCGACTCCTTCCAAGGAAACTATGATACAAATCAAAAGCATTTACGAAGTCTCAACCCTTTCTTCCTTAGCTGATTACACGATACCTATCCTTTTCCATACACAAGGTCATCAAGGTAATTATCTTGCCAATGCTCATCTTTCCATATTCCTTATACATTCTCACGTTTTACACAAAGCATCAAACTTATATTCGAGAGACAATATGGTGGCCCCCTCCCTATCATCATTGAAACCCCTCAAACATCAGTGTAGACATTGAATGTTACCACGACACACTTTAAAGAGAGAAATCATCTTTCCAAAATTCATTTCAAAACAACAAGCCTCTAGCACTTTAACCGCAACCATCTTATTCTCAAACCAAATCCAGAAAGACACACGGGGTACTTCAAAATCGGTTAAATGAGTCATCTACCTTAGAAGACACGTATCGGTCCATCACTACCACATAACAAGATATCAACGGTTTAAGCATCGCCTTAACAAACCAACTTCTTACTAACAAACAAGCCCTATTCTCCTTTGGGCTAAACACTCAAGCAAAAAAAACCTCGTTCAAGTTGTACCTTCGCAACTGAATCTCTGACTCTCTCAATTGGGTTGGTAACCACTGACAAGGGCGATGGGCACCGATGTCCAACTCGGCCTTAGCTCAACATCTACTCACTTTCTTGATAGGGAAAAAGTCCTAACGACTTCTACAAGAACGATAAACAAACACTCTGACAGTCTAAAAGCTATCGAGTGTTGCACTATATACACGTTGCATCTACCAAATGGTCAAACATGTCCCATAACCCTTTCGTGCCATTCTCTAAACAACCACTACGAAAAACTTGATAGAAACAGTTCAACACTCTCATTACCAAAGGTTGGGTTCCCTCGAGCTCTCGGAGCTTCAAGCCCACTCTCGACATTACTGCTAGTATCGTGCTTGATTAACAAAAGCAATTTCCAAGGTGCCACAACTCTCAAGAAGGAAGCTCTATAAAAAATGTAGAATGTCTAACCTCAGTCACACTCTAGCGAACTAGTAGATCCTGAATCTACTATCTCTGAGAAATGCCCTTGAAAAGGGTGATGATACTTCTCATGTATCAACAAGACTCTTTTTAAGTGAACAAAAGGGTTCTCCAATGAACGGACATCCATTGATCGATTTCAAAAACGGTTTAGCTAAACCCGTACCACAACATACCGATGAAGATTCTTTGCCACAAACTCTCATAACGCATCTAAAGGCTTCGGAACGTCTACAATACACAACGAAGACAACATTAAGGTGGCAGAATGAGGATACATGCTTGACTCTAACGTCATTCAACTAACTTGTATCGTAATAATTCGGGGTGCCCTCACCCCTGAAATCGCTCCCATGAACAGCTCAACACCTAACTCAGCCACGATCATAACCATTTTATCATCGCAACATTGGACGAACCATCAAGATTCTATTTTTAAGGAGTACGAACTTAATTTTAGGGCTTGTATTCACTAGAAACTTACTAAAACAGCTATATCACCTGAGGTTTCCTAGAACATGCTAAACCTAAGCTCTGATACCACAGCTGTAACACCCTCAACCCGGATGTCACATTTGGGCCTAAGCACAAACCAAAAACCATAAAATTTCTCAAATTGTGTTTATCCCAACAAGGTATTTCTCAAAACATTTAATGTCAACAATTGAAAATCTAGATAAATAATCAAAATGGTATAAACGAGCTCTAATTCAAATTTAAAACATTTGAACATTCGGTTTGATTAATACAATTTTGAAAATAAGAGTTACATACTCAACTACGTAAGTCCTATGAATACATATCACACTAAACACGAGTATCGTACTTTGGAGGTCACCACATGCTAGAATCTCATACCGATAGTGCTCCTCAATCCAACAATCAACCTATGCAGAGAAACAATAATTTTAAACGCTGAGCTTACAAAGCTTAGTGGTACATCTACTCTACTATACTTCATGCTAATTCTAAACATAAGCATTCAAGCTAGTGCAAGCAATAATGAGAGATAAATAAACACGTGGCGCTACCACTAGTCACCTACACACATGCTCTCATCATAACAATCATCATACATGACCCACAAGGCCCAACCATACTCTGGATCTCACCAGATCATCTGAGTGAAAGCACACAAGACATACATCAAACCTGGAGTGACATCTGCATCCACACAATATCAGGATCGTACACTCTGAGTGAGGCCCACGTCCACACAGCATCAGGATCCTACGCTCTAAGTGAGTCTCGCGTCCATACAGCATCGAGATCCTACACTCGTATGAGTAAGGCCCACGTTCACATAGCATCGAGATCCTACATCCATGCTCGAGATCTCTCATCAAGCATCTTCGAATGAGTCTTGCGTCCACACAACATCGGGATCCTACATTCGAAAATCTTCAACCATGGTGTTGCAACACACTCAAACTCTTACTGGGTATCCCGATCCCATCAACCAAAGATGACTCAACTATCTAGGTGTCCATATCAGCACACAACAAGGACCGTCTTCCATATAGCACACAACATCACACGATCCACCAAGGATCCTTATGGTTGCTATTACCATTAAGTCACCCAATTAAGTTTACCAACTTGTTAATACATTATGGGAGTGTATATTAAACATCCTCATTAATTATCTCCATTAATCCATATTATCTCATTAACAGTTCACGTCAATTTCCATATTTTTATTAGCATAATAGATTATCCGTTCAGTGGGTACCGATACTCGAACACGAGTATCGATACGGTACCCTAGAGTACCGGTACTCACACGTGTACCGATACAGATATTGCTTACTGGAAATCCTAGATTTCCACCAGTACCGGTACGGGTCAACCTGTACCGATACGACCCTCAAATGCATATTGATATGGCCGAAGCCCGTACCGGTACCCAACTTACAAGTTCATACCATTTCCTTGAATTACGATTTTACAACACTTTATTTGATCCCTAAAGCTTATGAAAGTCATTAAGGTTTGTTTACTAATGCATTTAATCAATTATTATTAATTGCCAGCTTCATGATCATTTATTCGAATATTACCAATTATCGGTCCATTTAATATAAGTTCCATCGAACATGCCAATTCATATCTCAAGCACTCAAGCAATACAACATGTAAATCAACCAATCAGATAATTATACAAATATTCAACGACCATACACGATCTCTAAAGCTCATATGAGTCTCAAAATATTCCCAACTCCTCATGCATCTCATACATACAAGTCTTAGAATACTTGTCTCAACACATGCTTATCTATCATCAACCTATTTTGCAACCACTAACAAGTAAGGCAGTTACATTTATGATGCTCATGAAGAATTTCAGAGTTCAAGGTGTACTAACCTTAAGCCAACACAATAAATCCCCCTCCAAGCTCCTCTAATCATCTCTTTAATTCTAATATTTGAGTCCACCAAAATCTTGGATAAAACAAATACGACTACATAAGTCATTTCACACTATCAGACTACTTTAGGGGATAAAATGCGTAAAAATAGCTTACTAGATTCGAATTTGGTGAAACGGACTGCTCCAATAGACTCAGAACGTCGAGCAATCCCCGAGTAGGGTCCCCAGAAAAAGTTAACCCTAGTAAAAATGTCAACGGTGGCTCAGTCAACGTCCCGATCAGTGGCTTGGTCAACGCGGCTCAGCTTGGCTCAAATGGCTCTAACCGCCTAGAATGATTCCCATGTGCGGCCGGCAGCGCGTGCGGTGTCTTCCGATGGCAGGAATCGACCGACGAGCTCCAGTCTGATGTTTTGGCACCTCCCAAGCTTGATGGTGGAGACGGTTTTCAATTTTGAGCACCCGAACCTCCTCATCAAGAAACTTTATCTCTCTCACCCCCTTCGACGGCGACACCGTGACCACCGAACAGCTCATCTCGGCGAGGTGAATGTAATGGTAAAAGAGGTGTCGAACACGGACACTCCGATTGCGGTAGATCGGGCATGAAAGCTTGTGAAAGAAAAGAAAGATAAAAGAGAAAAGAAGAGAGAGATGGGAAAGATGAAATCTAATTTTTCCTCCTCCTTTTTTCCACTTCAATTCAAAAGAAACCTATTCTCCAAGCCACACTTTCTTTAATTTACACTCGGGTTAAAATATCCGACCCGAAACCAATATCCGCAATATTGACCCAGAAATTGGGTCGTTACAAGTTTTATATTTTTAAAAATATTTTTTATATAAAATATTAATAATGATTTATCATAAAATATTTTTTTATATTTTTATTATAATTTAAGTTAATATATTTTATATATTGTAATATTAATAAATTCAAATATAATTCAAATTAATACATTTTTTATTTAACAATATAATGTGCAAAATATATATTTTTATCTTTTTAAAAGTACTTTACAACTACAATATCAAACAATTAATTTTAAACTAAACTTTTTAAAAGCAATTCTCCACCGCACTTTTTAAAAACAACGTCAAACCAAGTCAAATTTATTGTTTGAGATTTGACATTTTAATATTATTTTTTATATATTTTTATTTTTTAATTCCCTACGAATTTTAATGCTTTTTATTATATATATATTAAAATTTATTTTATATTTACCGTACACTTACTATATTCGTACCCTATAATTTAAAAAAATGTCGTTTCTCGTCCCCATATCTGTATCTATGCAACATAGTTTTAAACCATGCCTCAACACAATTTATGAGTTGCAGCAAGATCATCCTTGCAAGAACAATCCAACTCGATAGCGACACCGGATTCATGGTTGTTACTCTCTAAACTCAAATGACAAATTCTATAATTTTTCTCAACTTCAGTCGACACTGAAGATATCCTTATGGAACCCAAAACGTCCCCAATCTCACAATCTGAAGCCCACCAGTGTTGTAATCATTATAGAAACCGTATGTAGTGGAATAGAACTGAGTAGCAAGAACCTTTAACGACGCTGACTTCACTCCTATTTCGATGATTTATCCTTTGATTTAAATCTCTAACGAGAACATTTTAGAAAGACCCAAAAATTAAAATTTAGAGATTGAGTTGAGGCCCTGTTAGAAGAGCATTAAGAAAATTAAAGTTTCAGAGAGGGTTTTTAAATAAAATTGGTATAAAATGTTAAGAATTTTAAAAAATATTATAGAATTAGGTGAACCTTTGCATCCATTAGAGTTTTCATTTAACGTGAAAACCCTATTAAAGAAAAGAAAATAAAGATTGTCTCAAAGAACTAAAAAGGTGAAAAACATGACAATTTATATATTCATAACTTGTACTTTAGAAAAATGGCAGAGACAAAATAGATAGAGTCCGTGTTAAACAGAAACCTATAGGGAAAAAGATTTGAAATGTGCAGTGATTGCATGGAGAACTGAAAAAAGTTCATCAAGTGTACAAATAACTGAGAAGAATTCATCAAGTTTTACCTTTTCGTTTTGATTTTATGATTTAGGTTTTATTTTTAAATGATTAAATTTTTACGTGGTTGAAAAAAATCACAAAAAAAATTCATATCATCCTACAATAATGGAGTTAATATTGGAGTGACAAAAAAAATTTAATGTATAAAGTTCATTGAGTAAATTAAATATTTTAAAACTTCAATGACCTAAATAGGTCTCAGAGTAAAGTTCAATGATGATTTACGTAATTTATCTAAATATTATTAAAATAATATATAATTTTCATTTGTGTATATAGTTTTTTACATAAATGTTTAGTTTTTGGACCCACCTCATAAGTGTGATAAAATCTAACTTTAATTAAGATATTTTATAAATCCTACTAATATAGAAGTAATATGCAAATATTCGACTAACAGAAATAAAATAACTTATATGACCATAACTTTTATGATTCCATATATTAGAAGGTAAAAGAATATTTAAATCTTTCTTTTGATATTTGACAATTATATTATTTTTAAGAAACTCAAATTTTAAGTTTGTTACACAAGAGCAAGCACATTTGGTTAGTTGGTTAAATTGTTCATCTTTATTCCTTCGTTTTTTTTAGGTCATGAGTTCTCTAAACCCACCACGAGCACCCCTTTTTTTCTCATAAAATCTCCTATTCCCTCTCTTCTCTAAGTAGGATTATGATTAAAATTAGACTTTGTCAAAAAGTTTGTTACACAACTTCTAACACTAATTTAATAAATATTCATTTTATGAAAAAGAATAAGTGAATGCAAACTATGAAAGTGGAAAAAATTCATTAACTTTAGAAGAAAATAATAATAAAAGTAGGCTTTGTCTAACCTATGCATACATGCATATGTTAAGGGTCAATTAAGAGTTTGCATTAAATATAAGATTTTATTTGAAAAAAATACTCATTCAATGTATTACTAAACCCTAAACCTTAACCCTAAAAACATAACCCTAAACCTTAAACCCTAGCCATAAATTCTAAACCCTAAACTATGAACCCTAAATCCTAAACCCTAATACATTAAATGAGAATATTTTTATTGGAATCTTTTAAGATTTTGTAATACATTGAACGATAGAGATTTTTTCAAATAAAATCTTGTATTTAATGCAAGATCTTAAATGACCCTTAACCTATACATACATGCATAGGTTAGATAAAGGACATCTTTGGCAATTAGCGGATAGCTGATAGCGGATTACATTAGCTGATAGCCGATAGCTGATTGTATTAGCTGATTTGACTAGCAGATTGTATTAGCTGATTGTATAAAAGTGTTTGGTAAAATTAATTGATAGCTGATAGCTGTTTGATTATTTAAACAAGCAAAATGACATATAAGGGCATGATTATTTTCAATACTTGTCTGAATAGTTTATTAGTTATCAATATTGTATCTATTAATATTAATTAGATTATAAAAAATATTTTTTTAATATAATATTATTAAGCATATTTGAAGGATCTATATATTAATTTATTATTTAAATAATTATTTTTAATATAATTTAATTAATTGTTAAATTTAAATACAAATATAAATGTGTGAAAATAAAAAGAAAAAAATAAAAAAATATTAGTTTACAAATGTAACAATGTAAATACGTGAGGATGGAGAATTAAAATAGAGAAAGGTTAAATTTAAGTTATCTGAAGATTTTTTATAATTGTTAAGGGTAAAATGGTCTTTATAACTCTAATGTCAAAACCTCTAATTTCAAAAAGCTCCTATTACCAGCTTTTTCAAAATTAGAGGTTTCTCTCCAATTCGTTATTTCAATCCGCTATTCACCAAACATTTGCATTAGCAGATTTGACCAGTCAAACCTCTAATTTTAGCTTAAACCTCTAATTTTAGCTCAAACCACTATTAACCAAGTAGTTCCAAAGCCTTTTATATAAACGAGATGATCCAATCCAATTTTTAATTCATTGATGTGAAAATTACATTGTTGGTTTACGGTCTTTCCTTGTGAAGGAAGATTTGCAATGTAAAAACGTATAACAGTTATTGAAATTGAAGTCAGGACCACCTAACGCTAACAGCTTTCCTTATTGAATAATCAAATGCATTTATTCAAAAGAAACAATCACCGTGACAAATTTGATGGCAGTAAGTGTTTGAATGAACGGAATGCTAATGTATTTGGCATTTAATACGTACGACCAAAACCACCCAACACTCCAATCCAATGGTTGCAAATTCACCAAACGCCGGCTGCTCGTGCCTTGCGGTTCACCGTCTTAGCAGCGGCCACATGGTTTTTGGGTCTGAGGGCAGTTTCCTCCGCATCATGGTGTCTGCCACATACCACCGCACGCCTTTGCAGAAACCCTCTCCACTTGGTACTAGTGCTACTGCTCTTTCTCTTGGGGTGATGATCATTAACACCTGCATCGATCCTCAACAGCTCATGGTAGAATTTGACTCCACTCAACCCGATCAGCTGATCGAGTCGCTTTGAGATGCTTTCGATCTCGTAGGAATCCAGGAGATTATGGGTGGGGACCGATCCCTCCATCTCCATCTCCGTGTTGTTGTTGGCGTTGGTATTTCTTATGGCTTCCAACTTGTAGCGTGAAGGTCCCGGATCTCGTTGAGATCGCGTGGCATCAGATTCTCGGACCGCCACAGAGTTGCCCTCGGAGCTCGAACCGTGCTGGTACCATGCCCTTGCAGCTGCCTTCACAAGGTCTAAATCGTCGTTGGACTTGGAGAAAGCTTTGATGGTTTGCTTTGCCATGAGAGGGGGGGGGTGGAAAATGAGGTAATTGAGTTTGGGATTCGGCTGAAGGAAAATAAAAGGGGTGGGTTGGAGTTGGGATTGTGAAGCAATAGCATTAAATGAGAAATGGACATGAGAGGTAATACGATGGGGGGGGGGGGGGGGGTTCCAGTTGCTTCCAGCTCCTACGACCTAATTTTCATGGTCATAAATGGGACGTTGAGACAATGCCATTTGGTTTGGAAATCAAAACCAGACATTGTCTCTTCTTTCTACTTCACTTGTGAGTTGTGACCTTTCCCTTTCCCTTTCCCACGTAAGTTCCATACAGAGCAAACAATAAACCATTTTAACTACATATTTAAATTATTTATTTTTATAAGAATTAGGTATCTAAACTATTCTCTATAATCATTCTCATTTATTATTATTTAGGCTAACATTTCACATAACATTACCACAAAACGTCAAGTAATAATTTTTAAAAAAAGAAAATTAAAATTTTAAGATTTCTCATTTTTTAAAATAAAAAGTTTATAAAATTTTAATTTGCAAATATTTTTAATTATTTAACATTTATACATATATTTCTGTTTTTTTAATTTCTATTTTTTATTTTTTTATTTTTTATTGGAATTTTCAATTCTTTTGGATTTTTCATTTATTTTTGTCATATGCCATTTTTTCGGTACTGCCACTTACATTTTTTACTGTACCATATTAATTTAAATAGTTGAGATAATGGTAGGAGTCTAAAAGGTTACGGATAATAATTTAAGTACATAGTTTGACAAAAAATAATTTAACTATCTAACTCAAAAAATCGTATAGTTTACAGATTTATTGTTAAATTAACTTTCTTTCTTATTTATGTATTGTTATTCATTGTAATTAAAACTCTAGACTTCAAAATTATGAAATCCATTAAAATTATGATTTTATATGATATATATGTATATGGATATATATAATTAAAGAAAACATTATATACACTCCATACCTACTCCCTAAACTGTCTCTTTTAGTTTATATTTCTGCTTATTTCTTAAATATTTTTATCCTATATGGTATCTACTCCATATCTACACTCTAGATTAACAAAATTACTATTTTACTAACTTAACATCCACCCAAAATTTTGTTGAACAACTTATAATGGATCACCTTTGAATTCCTATTTCATTTTAATCTTACTGTAATCAATAATTTTGTCCAGGGTGAATTCGTTTTATTTTTTGATTTTACAATAATGGGCTTAATTATGTTACTGCTATCTAAATATATATTAAGGGCTTTGTATACTTTATTTGTTTTCATTAAAACCAAAAACAACAAAAAATATTACTAGTACTACATATATATGTATGTTGCTATATTGTTACCCAATTCACTATCGTTTTATACTATTATATGTTATGTTATCTAAAACCCAAAAGTCAACTATAATGTTTATGTTATTATATGTATATCAAGTAGGAGTCGCTAGAATGAGATTATTATTATATATGGTTATTAACCATTTAGGCATGTATATTTATGTATATTGTATGTATGATTGTATGTACGTATTATTGCGTATGTACGTGAGTATACATATTGTGTAAATTATTGAATATGTATATTGTATGTGTTGCTTGCATGTATGTATGTATTCATTATTACTTTAATGTCATTAATATTTAACTATGAATGTGAGTAGGTATATTGCATGTATTATGTATATGTGTTAATGTATGTGTAATATGTATACGTATATATATTATGTGTAGTGTTATTATTATTGTTATCTAAAATTAAAAACAAACAAAACAAACAGATCAATTAAATAATTAAAGCCCAATATTTTTATATAAGTCCAAGTCCATTACATATTTAAAACTAAAAAAATAAATAATAATACATATGCATGTTTGGCCCAAACCCAATACAAGCAAAAACCCTAAAAACAATATGATAACCCTTCTTTTATTGCAGCCGCCAAGATCTAGCCGTTGGATCAGATCTGATCCAACGGTCCAGATCAAACCCGAGGACTGCCCAGCTTTCGCACGCGCCAACCATCCAACTCCCCACGTGCGCGTGTGATGCATGCCCCAACCGTTCAGTCCCTCACGCGCCAATGTGCTGGTACCGGTTTATCTCCCTATCCGCATGGCTACAACGTCGGGATTTCCGCTGCCACCACCAACTCTCCCAACCACCGAAACAACAGAAAATGCATAAAAAATAGGGGATATCAGAACATCATCATCCACAGTTTAGACATTTAATGTTTGCTTAAAAATCTAAACAATAGGATAGGCAAACAATGAGCGATCTGAGGAATATAAAGCAATGTAATCAACCATTTGTAACCCGAAGTTCGAACAGGAAAAATCCAGAAGTAATACAAAAAAAAATAAAAGCCATTCAAGGTATATTCTCTCCATTTTTTCAGATTCAAGCATGCATGTATATACAAAGAAAAAAAGGGAGAATCTAGGGTTTACCTTTGTGCTGCAGCGTTTCTCCTGCCGGTAATAAGCTTCACGATCTCTCGAGATCGTCCGATGGTGAACCGATGAGGAACCAAGCGCCGGAGATGGGTTTCAAAGCCGAGTTAGGATTTTATATCTACTTTCGGTACTGTTTTTATAAAAAAGAAGTGGGTTTTATCCTTTTTTTAAAGGATTCGAGGGTAAATCTAAGTTCAGAATGAAATAAGGAGTTTTTTTGGGTTTTTTGGGCTCGCTGGCCACCGCCGAGCAGCAGCCGACACGGCGGCTGCCGGCCGAAATCTGGGTAATCCTAGAATTCCAGAGGTTTCTAGCGGGGGTGTTATAACAAAATGGCTAAAAGGGCTGAATTTTGGCTAAAATGGGGTATTTATAGAGTTATAACATTTTAAACTTAGTATTATTACGTTTTAAGGACCTCTGCCCTAAAATAATTACGTTATTAGTCCTTCTACATGGTTCGATTACGCTTTTGGTCCCTCTACGTGGGATAATTACGGACCCAAGCCATTCCGCCTTTGTAAATCACGCTCTAGGTCCTCGAAACTTTTTGTTTGTTTTCAAATTTCATCCCTATATAACCAGTTTTATATTTTTAAATTTTGGCCCTCTGATTTTCAGTTCATCCAATTTAGTCCCTTTTCTAGCTTCAAATTATTATTTTTTATTTTTTACATATACTTTTTCATGCATTTTTAATTTAAACCTTGTACATTTATTTCTAGCAATCTCAATTTAATTTTATGTTAATATTACTCGTTTGTGATCGTTATTTTATGGATAAAATTAGTTCGAATAGTATAGTTAGGGAATAAATATGTACATAGTTTAGTATAAGATAGAAACCTTAAAAGTGTAATATATATAATCTTTTTTTTTATATTTTTAGGTAAATTAGAAATTTGCAAACGGAAATATATATGCGTGTATATTCTCAACCTATAATATATATGATTTTAGTATAGAATAGAAATTTGTAAAAATGTAATATATGCTCATGTTTTTTTATATACATTTTATATATTTTTTATTATATAATAGATTTTTTTAAAAAAATGTAATATATACTTTTGATGTACATAATGAATAGTTTTCAAAGGATAAGATAGAATTTTGTAAAACGTAATATATATTTATGGCCTATAATACACAGTTTTCAAAGTATGTGCTAGTTTTATAAAATAATATATATGTATTTTGATATAATGTATAGTATTTATATTATATAATAAATGTAGTTTCAAAGTTTATAATATGTATGTTTTTTCTAAAGTATAGTGTGGTTTCTTAGGTATTTAATATGCATAAATGGTTTTGTAAAGTTTATATACAATTTATATATTTAAAGTACATATTATGTAACTTTTAAAAAAAGTTTATAAAATATTTCTTCATAATATGTAATATAAATTTATGATAGTCATATGCATGCTTGTAGTGTTTTGGGCCTTGTTGCTTTAGGGTTGTTTTGTTTAAATTTGGTTTAGTTTGGGCCTACTTACTTTTGGGCTTAGATTGCTAGGATTAGATTAGTTTGGGCTTTTTATTTTTTTGGGTTTGAATAGCTTGGGTGGGCCTTAGGCCCTTAAATTAGATTAACTTAATTAATTTAGATTGTGTGCTCGTCTCATAGGGGCACGATCCTAGGATTAATTATATTAGCCTTAGGCTTTTTAGAGCCTTAGTTAGATTAGGGTTTGAATTAATTTAGTGAATTTAAGTTTATCCTTGGCTTATTGGGGTAAATGTTAAATTCACTAAATTAATTGGACATTTCTTAATTACTTGAGGGGTAAAATCAATTTCATGTTTAGATTAATGTTAAATTACAAATTAGTCACCATAAATTAGGTCTCCTAAATTTTTTTAGGGCTAATTAATTTAGTGTTAAGTGTTAGAATCATTTAGTTGATAAATAAATCAATAATTGGGTTTTCTAATAAATTGGGCCTCCCTTTTGTGTGTTTATATTGGTGCCTTTGTTTGTTATGCCTAAGTTGTCATTCATATAACTTTTAACCTTAATGGCATTCCTAATTAATCTAAATCGTTAAAGGGAGGTACTTATTAATTCCAATATTTGTGTCGTAACAGTCATAGCTTAAAGGATGTTGACCAAATATTCGGATTAATCCTTATCATCCAGAGGTGAATGGATTAAAAGTTAACAAGATCATCACATCATACTTAAATGCTTGCATCATGCATAAAGGTGACGTAGGATGTCGAACCATAAATTAACACGGCAGTCGAGCTTATTCGATGTCGGTTTAATTTATGGTCCGACATATCATTAACCTTATTAATTAAATGTCCAATTAATTTGAATCCACTAATTCGATAAAGCCCGTGCAATCAAGGTTAACTTTCATTTAAGAACTAGTTAAAATCGATATAAATTTCAATAATTTTCATCTTTTTAAAAGCAACAAATATTTTGGTACCGATTTCTGGGAGTGATGGGGGTGCTAATCCTTCCCCACGCGTAACCAACTCCCAGACCTCTTTCACAACGAATCTTTGGTTTCTTATGGTGTCCGGCCTACCTTACCCAAGTGGCCGGTGGCGACTCCAAGTTTTCATCGTTTTCAAAATTTAAGATTTTCAAAAGAAATCCTCATTCTTTTAAAAGATTTTCATTAATAATTAAAGGGGATAATCTGACGATTGTCTTTTTCAAAAAAAGGTCACTACAACTTGGCGAGTCCGCTGGGGACGTTTTTTAAACAAAAGAAAGGCCAAAGAAAATTTGTTGCTTTTAAATAATGAAAATTATGGGGATTTTAATTGATTTTAACCAGAATGATTCTTCCTTGAAAATGTGATCGAGATTTCACGGGCTTTGATAATCGGTGGTCCTCAAATTAATTTTTCATTTAATTTCTAAGGAGTCACCGACATGTGTTGCATCATATCATTAAGCTCTATACCCGAGCTTCTTCCCTTAAGTGGGAGTGAAACGCCACATACCCACGTGAGTAGCCCTCCACGGGTCAGTAATTCACTTTCGGAATCCACGCCTTTTGACACGTGAGTTGCCCTCCACTTCATCAGGTCGTGCTTTCCCTCGAATCGAAACCAATTCGCAAGCTTATAATGGGCCAAAATTGGGTTCTTGTTTCCTTAGTAGGCAATAAGATAGGTTCGGGTACCCTTAATTAGAATCGAACCCATGTGTGAGAATTTAAGCAACCCACCCCTATTAAAGCCATACAGATAACCTTAGCGAACTATAACTCATGTGGTTAGGTTTCTTTCTTTATGTAAATTGCTTATGTTTATCTTTTCATGCTTTCACATTTTTATCTCATGACTAACTCTTCTCTTTTCTTTCTTTCTCTTGTTACTCTTTTTGCATATTGTCGTCATATCATAAAGAGCACATTGAGTTGGAAATAGTATAAAGTTAAAGGCTAGATTGATGGGAGACCTAGTTCGCAGCAATGATGAAAAGAACTCTGACGTGCAAATATGGTCTGAAGAGGAACAATTGCATGATGGAGACAGTATCCCTTTCGGGTTCAGGTCAACATTGGCAATAGAGACATTCATGAATACATAATGCAACGACACTTCTAGGCTGAAGACAGTGTGGAACAGTTGGGATTTGGAAATAAGGTGCACTTTTAGCAGAGAATATGGTGACATTGCATGTTTGTTAGATGTTCTGGTAGATCAGGCACTGCTGCAAGCCTTGATGAGGTTCTGGAATCTCGCCTATAGTTGTTTCAGGATCGGTAACTTCAACTTAACTCCTACGATTGAAGAATATTAAGATCTTTTAAATTGTGAGAAGATTGTCGAGACTCGGTTATACTCAAAACCTAGTAAGAACAAAGCCTTTTGGGGCAAGCTCCAGAGATTCTCGGACATGTTGAAACCCTGGGTCGAGCTTCAGGTTATTACTTGGAATGGTAACGAGTACCTTAAGTGGGATGGGATTCTAGCCCTAGCTTCTGTACATCCGGTAGGCTGAGTTCAGCGGGATCTCTTCGCGTTGTTAATTTACGGGTTAGTGTTTTTTCCCAGGCAAAAGGGCTAATTGATCCAATAGTGTTGGACCTATTTGACTGTTTGAGTGGTAGGATCAATCTGGTGCCTGTGATTTTAACTGAAACTTTTTGATCTTTGAGGTTTTGCCGGGAGCATGGCATGGGGTCATTTTCGTGGTTGCCCACAGCTTTTGACAGTATGGTTCTATAGTCACCTATGGTCGGATGCTAATTTCCCGAAGGCTCTTTTCAATGGCAGTTTCTCACCTTTAGAAGAATTTCTGCGAAAGGAAGATTGGCCTACACGAAAATCTGAGGAAGTTTAGGTAGATGTTCTTAGCAACCTAAAAGAGGAAGATATAGTTTGGAGGGCTCCCTAGCTTTCTGCAAGGAGTATCCTCTATAGGTGCGGGGTACATTATTGGGTGCCATTGCTTGGACTTTGGGGGCACACTGCTTATGCTCCTTTTATGGTTTTGAGACAGTATGGCTCGAAGCAATTTGTGCCGGCTACCAAGGGTTTGAATGATTTCAATATGAATTATGAGAAGGAAAAGGGCTACAAGGCAGTGGTGTATGATGTTTCTTCAGCTTGGAACAGCGTGAGACGGGTTAGAGTCATGAATTCTACCCATATGACCACTCCTGAATACGAGGCGTGGAGATTCAGCCATGTCAATGACAATATTCCCCAATTGAAACCCGATAGAAAGAGGTCAATGGAGGAGAGGTTCGCCATACTTCCTACCTAAGCTGAGTGGATGAGAAAACATCTTGAAGGGGAGTAAGAGAGGTACCTCAAGCTCGAGGAGAAAGCCCGCCAAGAAAAATTCGACTTTGAGTTGGAGAAGATACAATTTGAAGGAATGGTTAAAGGTCTACAAAAGAGAAAGGATAAATTGGAACTCGAGCTCAAGTTAGAAAAGGAAGAAATTCAGAAACTCAAGAGGCTAAACAAAAGAAAGAGAGTTGTGGAAGGTGGATCAGGCAAAGGGTTAGAACTCTGACTCAGGGAGGAGAAAGCGAGAGCCGAGAATTATAAAAGGGTGTATTGTGAGAACAGGGACCAGGTGCCCACTTTAACACAAGAAATGAAGAACTTGCACACTTCTCACTCTAGGCAGCTCGAGAAAGAACGTCGTCTAAATGAAGCCTTGAAGGATCAGGTTAAGTGTTTGGAGAAGTCTCTTTTCATGCACAAGGGTTCGACTAGCAAGTTAAAAGTAAGCAAGTCGGAGAAGCAAGCTTTAGAGGCTCGCATTGAAGAGTTGGAGACTAAGGTTCAACAGCTCAAGGATCATGTGGCAAATTTTAGGGGAGCAATTCAAGTACGCCCAATGCCTAGTTTGGAGCAGCTACAGTTTGCCGCCTACACCATTTGGAGACAAGAACAAGAGTTAGTGCAATGGATGGCTCAGATGCAAGGAGTTGCCCAGAAGATACAGCTCTTGGCAGAAGATGCTACTGAACTTCACGATTGTGTCGACGATGACTCTGAAGAATGAGAGAGGATTGTTTGGATTTTGAGAGAGACATTGACCTCGATACTACCCTGAAGTCATATGTTTAGTTGGCTTTTTTTGGTTATTGTACCAAGACTATGTTTCTATTAATGAAAGTCGTTTAACGGTGATATTTTCCAAACTCAGTGTTGCTCATTACATTCATGCATAATTCATTTATTTGCATTCTTTGTTTTGTTACAAATAAATTGTCTAAAAAGCTTTCTGTTTCAGAAACAAAAAGATTGCATTTTGGTTCTTTAAAATTACCATCATTCCACACCCATATCATACCCGTTTACGAACGAAGCGAATGGAGGAAGGTTTTGCGAAGCTGGAAGCTGATCTACATGGTCAAATAGAACAAACCCAACAAGAATTAAGGGACACCATCCTCAAGTCCCAGCAAGATATGATGAAGGAAATATTTCAACTGTTGTAAGACCGACTAAGGTATGAGTCAAGAGACAAGGGTACCGTCAAGAGTCTTGCCTAAAACTCGGGGGATCGCCTTTATGCCCAAAGCTTCAAGAATCCTCTACTCATTGATCCTTCATCGAATCCTACACAAGGCGCCTATGTTTCCCATGCCGGTGCAACAGTTCAAGCTCAACCAGGGGTGACCTTCAAGAATCCCGAGATTATCAGGGACGACATCCCAGATTTTGACGAATTAGAAAAAATGAACCAAATGAAAGCGGAGTTCACTAAGCAACTAGAGGGCACTCAGAAAGACCTAGAAGAAAGGTTCCGAGTAAAGGAAGACGAGGATGACCCCTATGGGTTAAGTTCTAGGGATCTCAGTTTGGTTCCCGATGTGGAGATCCCATATAAGTTTAAGGCCTTAGATTTTGAGAAGTTTGATGGAAGCACCTGTTCGTTTGCTCATATAATGATGTTTTTCCAGAAGATGGCAGGATTTACCAACAACGAGAAGCTCTTGATTCACTGTTTTCAGGACAGCTTAGTAGGATCTGCTTTGAGGTGGTATAACCAACTGACCAGGGCCCAAATCAAGTCGTGGAGAGATCTGGCAAAAGCTTTACTGATCAGTATAAACATGTAACCGACAGGGTTCCCAACCGACTATTATTACAAGGCATGGAACAAAAGCGCAATGAGACCCTTCGTGAATATGCTCAAAGGTGGCGCGATGTGGCAGTCCAAGTCCAACCACCGCTTCATGAGCATGTGATCTCTCCAATGTTCGTAGATACGCTAAAAGGGGCACTTTATGATCGGTTGATCAGTAACCCTATTAGTAACTTTACAGAAATAGTCATGATTGGCGAATACACTGAAGCGATCATCAAGAGCGGAAGGATCGATGGAGGAGATCATTCACGAAAGTAGTTTAAGAAGAAGGATCATGAAGTGAACAACACCAACGCTTTTGAAAAAACCAAGAACTTCACCATCTCCCAGCCACAAGCCCAGTAGGGAATTCCAGAAACTTCAACAAAAGAGAAGATAAGGGACCTAAGAAGGAAAGGGATGATAGGTCTTTCACGCCTTTGCCAAGTACCTATAAAGAACTCTACTCATAGTTATACAAGGCCGATCTAGTCTGACCATACCACGTTACTCCTTACAACCCACCGTACCCGGCTTGGAATAACCCTAAGAAGCATTGTGAGTATCATGCCGATGTCCCAGGATATTCAATCGAGAACTGTATAGCATTCAAAAAGTTTCTTAAAAATCTGATTCGAACTGGGGTGTTACAGTTGGGGGAGCCCAGTACGGCCAATAATTTGTTGCCAAACCACAAGGGACAGGGTGTAAATGCTATCGAAAATAAGTGCACCGGGAAAGCCAAAAGGAACGTGTTTGAAGTCCAGTCTCCCTTGAGATGGGTCTTTCAGTAGTTATGCATGGCACATCTCAGCAATCAGGAAATGGTGTTGGTCAAAGAAAGATGTGGCCCATACTGTGAGTATCATCAATTAGAAGGTCATGATATTCAACATTGTGAGGAATTCCATCATTTCCTACAAACAATGATGGATAACAAGGAGATTGAGTTTTTTGAAAATGAGAAAAGAGGAAAAAGAGTTGTAGTCTGTGTGTCAGAGAGTCAAGAAACCAGTTACAGTGCGAAGAGACCACTTGTCCTCGGTCTTAGATGAGTGAAGCAAATGAACTAAAAGTGCCTCCCAAAATTACAATTGCTACCCCAAAATTTCAAGAGGAAAAGGGGACAATAGAGACAAAACCTGCCCAACCGAATAGTGGAGAAGTAAGTGATGTATGGAATCTAACAAGAAGTGGTCGATGCTACATTCTAGAAAACCTAAGAAACCCAAAGGAGAAAGGCCACGAAGTTGGAGCAAGACCCGAGAAGTTGTTCGGAAAAGACCCACCCTCAAAAATAAAGGAGTCGGTCACAAAAATACAAGCCCAATAATTTTTGAAAATTTTAAAGCACAGTGGTATAATGTTGTCGATCAACTCCAAAAACAACCAGCTCGTATTTCAGTACTTGATCTGTTACTAAACTCAGAAAAGCATCGTGATGCATTGTTAAAGGTTTTGAATGAGAACTTCGTTACAAAAGACATCTCTGTTAGGAGATTGGATCAGATTATCAGTGACATCACCAACGTCAATCACATTACTTTCAGTGATGATGAAATTCTAGGGGTAGGCACAAGGTCTGTCAAGGCCCTGAACATCACCACTCACTGTAAGGGTTATGTGCTACCGGGCATTTTAACTGATAATGGCTCTGCATTGAATGTTGTGGCATTAGCCATGCTACAACGACTGTCAATCAATAGCTCACATATGAAACCATGTCATAATACGGTACGAGCCTTTGACGAGACTCAAAGAGATATGGTCGGGAAAATAGAAGTACCCCTGCTCATCGGTCCCACTGAATATGTGGTCGATTTCGTGGTCATGGATATCCAGCCATCTTACAACTACCTGTTAGAAAGGCCATGGATACACTCGGCCGGCGCCATTTCGTCCTCACTCCATAAAAAGTTAAAGTTTGTCACCGAGGGGAAGTTAGTAACGGTGAATGCAGAAGAGGACATCATCGCTTTAGTGACTCCAAATACACCATACATCCTTACTGATTGAGAAGCAATGAAGTGTGCCTTTAGAGCCTTAGAACTTATCAATGCTACTTTTGTTGCTGAAGGGAGCAAAGTTCCATGCCCCAAATTGTCAAACTGCACTAAGATGATGGTATTCGAAACCCTGGGAAGAGGAGCAAGAAAGAATAAAGGTTTAGGGAGGAATCTACAAGGGCGTCTTCATCCCGTTAGTGTGATTCATAAGGTAGACCACTTTGGACTTGGCTATAAGCCTAATTTTCTACAAAAAAGACAAGAATGGAAAAAGAGATAAGAGCAGAGGAAGGCCAGGTTGAGAGGGGAAGACATTCCCTAGGTTCCCATAACCTACTCAAACTTCAGAGACATCTTCATATCTGGGGGGATTCGAAATCCGGATGAGGACATCCAAGAGGCAAATCATGAGGGTAAAAGACGCCTCCAAGAAGAGCTGATCAGTGAGGCTTTAGAAGAAATGAATGTGAACATGATTGGTGACGGAAGGAAGCCTAACTGGTTCCTAGCCAGAATTCGCCTGTGTCTCTAGGAGAAGAGCTCAACAACTGGACATTCAGGGTTATACCAGCATTTTATAGAAACAAATCAAAGTAATGCCTGGAACCACTCCGTTACTTTGGCCCGAAAGTAACGAACATCTTTTGTAAAAAAGGGCAACTATGTCTTATTCATCTACTTTCAATGAAATATACTATATCTACATTTTCTTTCTCAAATGGAAAACATGGCATAATTCCATTTCATTCATTATTTATTTACCTATTCATTTATTTATTGATTAATTATTTATTCGCGTTATAAACTATACTTTTCTTTTCCCAATACGCACTTTCAAAATTGTACATGCCTCTTAATATAAACTGTATGAACGATGTGGAACCTAATCCTAAAGTAGATTTTGAGCGGCCCATGTACTTAGCGGAGATAGGGGAAGAAAATGATGAGATTCCTGATGAGCTGCTAAGAATGATGGCCGATGAGGAGAAGCAAATCCTTCCGTACCAAGAGGAGATAGAGATCCTAAATTTGTGGACTAATGAAGAAAGGAGAGAAGTAAAGATCAGGGAACCCTATCACTAGAAGTTAGGCAAGGGTTAGTAGAATTGCTTGTAGAATTTAGAGACGTGTTCGCATGGTCATGCCAAGATATGTCGGTTTTAAACACGGACATTGTGACACACAAGATTCCCATTAGGCCATAATGCAAGCTTCGAAGAATGAGAACTAACATGTTACTAAAAATTAGGGAAGAAGTGAAGAAATAGCTCAAGGCCGGATTTTTGGAAGTCTCTAAGTACCCAGAATAGGTAGCCAATATTGTTTCGGTACAAAAAAATGATGGGAATGTGCGTATGTGTGTAGATTATAGAGACCTTAATAAGGCGAGCTCTAAAGACAACTTTCCTTTGCCCCATATTGATACTTTAGTGGACAATACTGTGGGGCATGGCTGGTTCTCGTTCATGGATGGCTTTTCGAGAAACAACCAGATCAAAATACACCCCGAAAAAATGGAGAAAACAACTTTTGTGACCATGTGGGGAACATTTTGTTATAAAGTGATGCCCTTTGGATTAAAAAATGCCGGAGCAACTTACCAAGGAGCCATGGTAACCTTGTTTCATGACATGATGCATAAGGAAATCGAGGTATACGTGGATGACATGATAGCCAAATCTAAGACCGAGGAGGAGTACATCCAAAACTTGCAAAAACTCTTCCGAAGGCTAAGAAAGTGTCAGTTAAAGCTCAAGCCGACCAAATGCACTTTCACAGTTACATTAGGGAAGCTTTTGGGCTTTGTGGTAAGTTAGAAGGGCATCGAGATTGACCTTGACAAGATCTTCCATCACCGCAAACACAAAAAAAGGTCTGAGGATTTTTAGGGAGGTTAAACTACATCTCTCGGTTCATATCTCAATTGACTAATAAGTGTGACCATGTCTTCAGACTGCTCCGAAAAAATAACCCAGGGATCTGGGATGAAGATTGTCAAGAGACACTAGAAAAGATCAAGAAGTATTTGACCAATCCCCCAATTCTAGTAGCACCAGTGCTGGATAGACCGTTGATCCTGTACTTGACAGTCTTTGAAAACTTTATGGGGTGTGTACTTGGACAACATGATGACTCAGGCAAGAAATAAATGGAAATCTACTATTTGAGCAAGAAGTTCACCGATTTTGAAACCCGGTACCCGCCAATCCAGAAATTATGTTGTGCCTTGGTATGGGCTACTAAGCGGCTACGACAGTACATGTTCTACCATACCACCTGTTTATTTCTTGGATGGATCCCCTAAAATTTCTGATGGAAACGCCAGCATTGACCGGGAAGGTAGGCCGTTGGCAAATGCTCTTGCCGAAGTTTGACATCGTTTATGTGAACCAGAAAGTGGTAAAAGGAAGTGTCGTGGTAGACCTTTTTGCAAGTCACGCCTCAGGTGACTATAAACCATTGGATTTCCATTTTCCACATGAAGATTTGATTTGTGGTTTAGCTGAAGGGAGGCCCGTTATCGAGAAAGGGGGATGGAGGTTCTACTTCGATGGGGCGTCGAATGCCTTAGGCTATGTAATAGGGGCAATATTAATTTCCCCTGAAGATGACCACTACCTTTCACAAGTAGGCTAGAAATCTTCTGCACCAACAATATAGCCAAGTATGAAGCTTGCGTCATGGGACTCCGAGCAGCCATTGAGAAGAAGATCAAGGTGCTACAGGTTTTTGGAGATTCTTCCTTGGTAGTCTACCAACTTCGAAAAGAGTGGGAGACCAGAGATCCAAAGCTAATCAAGTATCATGATTTGATCCAAGATTTGGTCAGAAATTTTGAAGAATTCAGTTTCACCTACTTACCAAGGGAGGATAATCAAATGGCCGACACTCAAGCCACTTTGGCCGCTGTGTTCAAAGTAAATGAGATACCCAAAATAAAGCATGTCGAGATGCACACTTTTGAGGTGCTGGCCCACTTCTATAGTTTGGAAGAGGAAAAGGACGGAAATCCATGGTATTATGACATCCTTTAATATATCAAGTACCAAACTTACCCAAAAGACGCCAACGATAACAAAAAAAGAACTATCAGAAGGTTGGCATCGGGGTACATCCTTGATGGAGATGTTCTGTATAAGAGAAGAAAAGATCAGATACTATTGAGATGTGTCAATGCCCGGGAGGCCAAAACTATTTTAGCAGAGGTCCATGGAGGTTTATGCGGAACCCATGCTAGCGAATTCTCAATGGCTAGGAAAATAATTAGATATGGCTACTTCTGGTCAACAATGGAGGGAAATTGCATCAATTATGCAAAAAAATACCATAAATGCCAAATCTACGCGATAAGATACATTCCCCGCTAGTACCACTTTACGTCATGAACTCACCTTGGCCTTTTGCTACCTAGGGAATAGACGTTATTGGTCAGATACACCCGAAAGCTTCTAATGGGCATCACTTCATCTTAGTAGCCATTGATTACTTCACCAAATGGGTTGAAGCTGCCTCGTACGCCAACATCACAAGAGCGACAATTTACAAGTTTCTCAAGAAAGAAATTATATGTCACTATGGTCTGCCCGAAAGAATCATCATCGACAATGCTTCCAACTTGAATAACAAAATGATGACTGAGGTGTGTGAACAGTTCAAAATTATACATCACAATTCTACTTTTTACCGCCCCAAGATGAATGGAGCAGTGGAGGCGGCGAATAAGAATATAAAGAAGATCATAGCAAAAACCACAGAAAATTATAAGGATTGGCATGAAAAGCTACCTTTTGCTCTATTTGATTATCGAACCTCTGTGAGGACCTCCACCGGGGCAACGCCGTACTCTTTGGTATATGGCACAGAGGCGGTATTACCCATCGAGGTAGAGATTCCATCACTTCAAATTTTGAACGAAGTAAAGTTGGGTGAGGCCAAATGGATGCAAGCCAGGATTGATCAGTTGAACCTCATTGAAGAAAAAAGATTGAAGGCTATATGTCATAGTCAAATGTATCAGAAAAGGATGATGCGAGCCTATAACAAAAACGTTCATGCTATAGAGTTTCAAGAGGGGGATCTAGTGCTTAAAAAGATCTTACTTAACCAAAATGACTTCTGAAGGAAGTGGATGCCTAATTGGGAAGGGCCTTATATTGTAAGGAATGCCTTCTCCGGAGGAGCACTAATCCTAGCCGAGATGGATGGGGCTGAGTTGAGCAACCCAGTAAACTCGGACTCTGTAAAAAAATATTATGCCTGAAAAAAGGGAGGAAAGAAAAAAAAAGAAAAAAGAAAAAGAAAAAGAAAAAAAAAGAGCAAAAAAAAGAAAAGAAAAAATAAGGAGGATGAGAGTTTAGGGCGAAAACCCAAAAATGGCATCTTAAAACGAAGGGGGTGATCTGAATTGAAAATCCAAACAAGATAGTTCAGATATACTTGAATTTTGGCACACGACTGGCAGACTTCATCGAAGAACGATGCTTCAATCCTTAAGTCATCAAAAATTGTAACCCAAGATGGCGAGTGAAAAGTCTACTATGGTTGATGGGTTCTCATTATTCATACAATCGATATTATCTATATATTTTCTTCCTCATATTTTCCATGACTTTCAAAATTTTGTTAATATTTCTCTAAGTATTAATAAAATGCTCACTTCCATTATCCGTCTCTTAACCATCGAGCAGACGAATTGGCATGGAGAAAATAAATGATTTCTTGGAATTACTATGATTTAACCTATTGAGTGCAGGTCATTCCAGGGTAGCAGTAAGTCCACTGAAACCAAGAGAAGAAGACATCAAGGGTAAAATTGACGAGATTCAAAAAAGAAATACAAGGAATACCTCACGTGTTGAAATTGAAGGAGCTTCAGGCGCAAACCTAGAAGGGCGCCCAAAGGAAGGGGAAAAAAGAAAGAAAAAAGAAAAAAAAGAAAAGAGAAAGAAAAAAGAAAAAAACCTGAAGTGAAAACCAGTAAAGGGCGCTTTGGGGAAATACAAGTCTAAAGTGAAAACCTGAAAAGACGCTTTAGAACAAAAGGACCAAGAGTTCAAGAAGGGGTATAAAGGATGAAACCGAGTGACAGATGGGGCACCGCCGTTGCAAAGAAGAGAAGAGGGAAGCAAAAGGAGATCAATATCAAGGGACCAAGAAGAAAAGTGTTTGGGTGAATTAGTGTCATTCATGCATCATACTTAGTTAGACATCCCTAGGTTAGGGTCATGCTAACTCATATCATCGTAGCATTTCATCACTTTTTACAGGTATTTGAAAGATAAATTGGTTACCTCCTAAAGAAGAAAGATAAACGTCAAAGTGGAAACTTGAAAGGAATTTTCAAGCAAAGGATTTCGAACACACCACTTCCCGGTGAAAGAGACGAGATGATAGAACCTTTCATAAAAGGGATGAAGAAAATTAGCCTATCCGTTCAGGCTCACGAAGAGTGGAAACCTTCGTGGAACCCTTATTTGAAGAATTGCTATTCGTTTATTACTGCTTCGGAGGAACATGTTGTCGTTGCCCAATTTGCTTTCTACCGCTTAGGGAAAGCAAGATTATTCATTCATTGCCATTTTGGAGGAATGAGTCATTTGAAGGATAGTTGGCTCGTCTGTTGCCGTTTTGGAAAGACATGCCGATGTTACCTGGATTGTTTTCTGCCGTTTTGAAAAAACAAGTTATTTGGATTTGTTCACTGCCATTTCAGAGGAATGAATCATTTGCCATCTGGTTCGTCCATTGTCATTTCGGAAAGACATGCCAGCGCAACCCAGTTTGTTTTTGTCGCTTCGGAAAAACAACTTAGTTGGATTTGTTCACTGTCGTTCCGGAGGGGCAAATCGTTCGATAGGGAAGTAGGACAAAATTAGTGCTTATGGTCTTTGCTTTATCCTTTTTTCCACAAGTATAAGCAAAGAGGGGTAACTATAATCGCTAATTTTGTCAGGGTGAACTTGTTTTATTTTTTGTTTTTACAATAATAGGCCTATATATGTTACTAATGTCTAAATATATATTAAGGGCTTTGTATACTTTATTTGTTTTCATTAAAACCAAAAACAACAAAAATATTACTAGTACCACATATATATGTATGTTGCTATATTGTTACCCAATTCGCTATCGTATTATACTATTATATGTTATGTTATCTAAAACCCAAGTCAAAAAATATTAATATAATGGGTATGTTATTATATGTATATCAAGTAGGAGTCACTAGAATGAGATTATTATTATATATGGTTATTAACCATTTAGGCATGTCGATTATATGTATGTATATTGCATGTATGTATTATTGCGTATGTATGTGAGTATACATATTGTGTAAATTACTGAATATGTATATTGTATGTATATTGCATGTATGATTGTATGTACGTCGTATGTATGGGAGTATACATATTGTGTAAATTATTGAATATGTATATTGTATGTGTTGCTTGCATGTATGTATGTATTAATTATTACTTTAATGTCATTAATATTTAACTATGAAAGTGAGTAGGTATATTGCATGTATTATGTATATGTGTTAATGTATGTGTAATATGTATACATATATATTATGTGTAGTGTTATTATTATTTTTATCTAAAATTAAAAACAAACAAAATAAACAGATCAATTAAATAATTAAAGCCCAATATTTTTATATAAGTCCAAGTCTATTACATATTTAAAACCAAAAAATAAATAATAATAATAATACATAGGCCTGTTTGGCCCAAACCCAATACAAACAAAAACCCTAAAAACAATCTGATAACCCTTCTTTTATTGTAGCCGCCAAGATTAGCCGTTGGATCAGATCTGATCCAACAGTCTAGATCAAACCCGAGGACTGCCAGCTTCCGCATGTGCCGTCATATGCCGACCGTCCAACTCCCCACGTGCGCGTGTGATGCACGCCCCGACCGTTCAGTCTCTCACGCGCCTACGCGCCGGCACCGGTTTATCTCCCCTCTGCGTGGCTACAACGCCGGGATTTCCGCTTCCACCACCAACTCTTTCAACCACCGAAATAGCAGAAAATGCATAAAAAATACGGGAGAATCTGAGGAATATAAAGCAATGTAATCAACCATTTGTAACCCGAAGTTCGAACGGGAAAAATCCAGAAGTAATACAAAAAAAATAAAAGTCATTCAAGGTATATTCTCTCCATTTTTTCAGATTCAAGCATGCATGTATATACAAAGAAAAAAAGGGAGAATCTAGGGTTTACCTTTGTGCTGCAGCGTTTCTCCTGCCGGTAATAAGCTTCACGATCTCTCGAGATCGTCCGATGGTGAACCGGTGAGGAACCAACCGCCGGAGATGGGTTTCAAAGCTGAGTTAGGATTTTATATCTACTTTCGGTACTGTTTTTATAAAAAAGAAGTGGGTTTTATCTTTTTTAAAGGATTCGAGGGTAGATCTAAGTTCAGAATGAAATAAGGAGTTTTTTTTTTAGGTTTTTTGGGCTCGCCGACCACTGCTGAGCGGCAGCTGACACTGCGGCTGCCGGCCTGGATCTGGGTAATCCCAGAATTCCAGAGGTTTCTGGTGGGGGTGTTATAACAAAATGGCTAAAAGGGCTGAATTTTGGCTAAAATGGGGTATTTATAGAGTTATAACATTTTAAAATTGGTATTATTATGTTTTAAGGACCTCCGCCCTAAAATAGTTACGTTATCAGTCCTTTCGCTTGGTCCAATTACGCTTTTGGTCCCTCCGCATGGGATAATTACGGACCCAAGCCATTCTGCCTTTGTAAATGACGCTCCGGATCCTCAAAACTTTTTGTTTGTTTTCAATTTCGTCCCTATATAACCAGTTTTCTGTTTTTAAATTTTGCCCCCTAATTTTCAATTCATCCAGTTTAGTCCCTTTTCCAACTTGAAATTATTTTTTTTATTTTTTATATATACTTTTTCATGCATTTTTTAATTTAAATCTTGTACATTTATTTCCAGCAATCTCAATTTAATTTTTATGTTAATATTGCTCGTTTGTGATCATTATTTTATGGATGAAATTAGTTCGAATAGTATACGTTAGAGAATAAATATGTACATAGTTTAGTATAAGATAGAAACCTCAAAAGTGTAATATATATAGTGTTTTTTATATTTTTTAGGTAAAGTAGAAATTTGTAAAAGGAAATATATACGTGTGTATATTCTCAACCTATAATATATATATATATATATTTAGTATATAATAGAAATTTGTAAAAATGTAATATTTGCACATGATTTTTTTGATATACAATGTATATATTTTTTTTATTATATAATAGAATTTTTTTAAAAAATGCAATATATACTTTTGATGTATATAATGAATAGTTTTCAAAGGATAAGATAGAATTTTGTAAAACGTAATATATATTTATGACCTATAATACACAGTTTTAAAAGTATGTGCTAGTTTTATAAAATAATATATATGTATTTTGATATAATGTATAGTATCTATATCATATAATAAATGTAGTTTCAAAGTTTATAATGTCTATGTTTTTTCTAAAGTATAGTGTGGTTTCTTAATGTATTTAATATGCATAAATAGTTTTGTAAAGTTTATATACAATTTATATATTTAAAGTATATATCATGTAACCTTTTTAAAAAGTTTATAAAATATTTCTTCATAATATGTAATATAAATTTATGATGGTCATATGCATGCTTGTAGTGTTTTGGGCCTTGTTAGTTTAGGGTTGTTTTGTTTAAATTTGGTTTAGTTTGGGCCTACTTACTTTTGGGCTTAGATTGCTAGGCTTAATGTAACACCCCTTCCTGGTGTGGTAGAGATTCGAGTCGGATAGTGTTATCGGAAGACTAATCGGAGGTTCAGAATAGAGTTCAGAGTTCAAAACCTAATCTAAGTATTATATTGATTATTCTTAAGATTTATCCACTTTGTTTGTTACTAAACTTATTCGGAGTTGGGGTCAATTTTAAACTTTTTTTGAGTTTTAGGGACTAAATTGTAAATTTTACAATTTAAAGGTCCTTGGACAAAATTCAGGTTATCATACTAAAATTAATCTTACTAATTATTAGCCTGTGAAATTTCATTTTTAATAGAGGTCATTTACCTATATGATTAGACGATACAATATTTAGTGACCATTTTGTAAATTGTTCAAAAATGTTTTGTTATTTGGATTAACCTTTCGGGTGATTTCCAAACCTTACCAAATTTTACCAGTACACTTACAAATCATGTTCCTATTGGTATGTCACATTTTAAGGCGTTCGGAATCCATTTACCAAGTTTTCACCTTAGGCTCATTTTAAGAACTTTTTAACCTATTCAAATTTAGTCATTATAAGCATTCAACAAAACCATATTACCAAGTCATCATACAATCCTAGAAAGGCTTATACAAAACAAGTTGGTCCATATGCCACTTCACTAGGAGTTTATAGCAAAAGATAACATACATATATGGCAAGGACGTGACTTGCAAGCGTAATAACATGATTAAGGCTCAGAATTGATCAAGGTCCTGAAAATGCATGAGACACAAATGTTAGGCTTACATAGCCTAGTGAGGTAGTTATAACAATTACAATGAATGATTAATATTATGAAATGCATGACAATCAAATATTCCAGTAGTCATATTATACTATGCATAATTCATGCTTTCATATTCACATATTACATGTCACATAGTCATATCATAATCATATTGCCATAGCACAATTCATAGGCACATATCACATTAGGTACCATTGGATACACGAATTCCCCTGTACACCAACACATATAATGGAGAATGGGTCGTACCCCTTGAGTCGTAGCTCCGGAGATATATCCCTTATACAGCCGACCTTATTTCCCCCACATATAGGCCGTAGCCCGGGACTGTAGTCCTCTCTTACTTAACTGAGCTCTATAATCCTATGGCATGCCAATTGTATCCAATGTCCATAATTGCACAAATTCACATAGTCCATAAATTTTCAAGTCATATCATATCAAATATCAAAATGAGCCTTAGCTCCATATCATGTCACATTTCATATTAATTTCGTATATCACATACGTGCAGCATATCATAGTCATATTTGCACATATCAAAGCAATGCAGGTACTTACCGGATTTGCCAATCGAATTCAACATAGTTTCTCTACGTGAGAACTTAAACAAATACAAACATAATCACAAAATAATGCAACGAGATGGCACCGAGCCTATCCCTTGACACAACTACACTCACCTCGACAGCCCGATGTTTTTAAGTTTTTCAGATAACGGCCCCTTTTATCCTTGGCTTTCGGAAGAGATGACGATTATTCTTTATCAACCCCTTGAGCAAGGTTAACCAATAGGAATTGGTTAGAATTGACAAAATAACATCGAATCAGTACAGAAATATTAACCAAGGAGTTGAGCTTACCTGATCGATAAAAAAACTCAAATTTATTAAACCGAAATCTCGAGCTTACCAACCTATCACTGAACCGATTGTTTGTTCCTTATTTTTTCCTTTGTTTTTGTCTATCTTGCGCGATAATCCCCCTATTTATACTAAACTTGCTAGCCTCTCATTGCATTTTCCACGCTCCACGTTTGTTGGAGCCGTGGCCAATCCTTAGGGCATATTGCCCTTTTGCTTGCCCACGTGGCACAACCCCAAGGGATGGCGTCTCATGCTCTCCACGTAATTGGAGAGCTGCCATCTATTGCTATATTTTCCCCACGTGCATGGGGTACTTAGCAATAGCCAAAGTTTTCCTCTCTTGTGGGGTTTCCTTATTTTATCTTTTTATATAATAATTATAATAATAATAATAATAAAAATTGTTACAGTTAGGCCGAGTAACCTTCATTACTTCAAATTAGGTACAGGATCGAGCACATTATTAAACTGGTACAAAATATTCGATCTCCAGAACTTAACCCCGACTAAACCAATTTTTGGGGTGTGACAACTCTCCCCCTTAAGAAAATTCGTCCTTGAATTTTCATTTTAGGCGAACAGACAAGGATACTATTTCTGCATAGTCTCCTTGGGTTCCCATATTGCCTCTTCAACTGAATAACTTCGCCACAAAACTTTCACTAAAGGCACAGTCTTGTTACGAAGCCATTTAACTTCTCGTGCAAGGATCTGAACAAGTTCTTCCTGATACGTCAGATTAGATTGGATTTCCACAGACTCCGATTCAATCACATGGGAAGGATCTGACCGGTACTTACGTAGCATAGATACATGAAAGACATTGTGTATTCGACTTAATTCTTCGGGAAGAGCTAACGGTAGGCAACAGGTCTAATATTTTTAATCACCTCGAATGGAAAAATGAAATGAGGGCTTAGATTTCTTTTCTTTCCAAAACGAAGAATCTTCTTCCACGGAGATACTTTGAGGAAGGCCTTTTCACCAACCTCGTACTGAATATCTCTCCTGCCCAGATCGACATAGGACTTGTGTCGGTCGAAGGCAGCCTTAAGCCGATCACGAATAATGGTAGTTCTTTCTTCAGTTTCCTGAAGTAAGTCAGGACCTAGCATCTTGCCTTCACCGAGTTCAGTCCAACGAAGATGAGTTCTACACCTCCTTCTATAGAGAGCTTCATACGGAGCCATTTGAATTGAAGCCTGGTAACTGTTGTTGTATGCAAACTCAACCAAGGGTAGGGACTTCTCCCACGTATTCTTGAAGTCAATGACACAGGCTCGGAGCATATCTTCTAGAATCTATAAGAAAGAATCATGACTGGTACATACACTTATTCACATAACTTAGAGGAGGGTTTAGAGTTACCTATATAACTCTTTCAAATTGGTCGTCAGTTTGAGGATGGAAAGCAGTGCTACGATGCACTCGTATTCCCAAGGCCTCGTGTAAGGTCCTCCAAAACCGAGACGTAAATCGTGGGTCACGATCGGAGATGATAGATAGTGGAATTTCGTGTAAGCAAATAACTTCAAGAATGTACAATTCCACGAGCTTAGACAAGCTAAAATCTATTCTTACTGAAAGGAAGTGAGCAAACTTGGTGAATCGGTCCACAATGACCCAAATGGCATTATTTTTCTTTGGAGTCAAAGGTAGACCACTTACGAAGTCCATCATGATACACTCTCATTTCCATTGCAGAAGTTTAATGGGCTGTAGAAGACTTGTAGGTACCTTGTGCTCGGCTTTGACCCATTGTCAATTCAAACACCTAGTTATATAGTCCGTGATTTCATTCTTCATATCGGACCACCAATAGATATCCTTCAGATCTTTGTACATTTTGATAGCTCCAGGGTGAACAAAGAAAGGGCTAGAATGAGCTTCACTTAGGATTCGGTTTCAAAGATCATAATTATCGGGAACAAAAATGCGATTGCGGAAACACAACAACCCTTCAGAATTCAAAGCAAAGTCAGGATCTGAGCTATCCTTGACCTTAGCAATAAGGGGTTGCAACTCCTCATCAGTTTCTTGAAGTGCCTTAATTCGAGATACAATGGTGGAGTGAACTCTCAGCTCAGCTAACAATTTGCCATACTTTCTGAGTCGTAAGTGAGCATTCAAGCATCTCGGAGAAGAAGTGGGCTTCTGGCTAAGAGCGTCAGCCACCACATTGGCTTTACCGGGATGGTAGTCAAAACTAAATCATAATCTTTCAATAGCTCCATCCATCAGCGTTGACGAAGGTTTAACTCTTTCTAGGTTAGGAGATATTTCAAGCTTTTGTGATCAGTGTAGAGGAACAATTCTCACCATAGAGATAATACAGCTAAATTTTCAAAGCAAACACAACTGCGGTGAGTTCTAGATCATGAGTCGAATAGTTCAACTCGTGAGGATTGAGTTGATGTGAGGCATAAGCTATGACTTTGCCTTCTTGCATCATAACACAACCTAATCCCAAGTGGGACGCATCACTGTACACGGTGAAGTCTTTGCCCGACTCGGGTTGCACTAATACAGGGGCATGAGTAAGGACTTGCTTGAGCTGGTCGAAACTCTTTTGTTGATCAATATTCCATACAAAAGGAGTATCCTTGCGGTGAAGCTTCGTTAAGGGTGCTACAAGCAATGAGAATCCCTTAACGAATCTACGGTAATAGCCTGCAAGGCCCAGAAAACTACGCACTTCTCCCACATTCTTCGGAGGAGTCCAATCAAGGATTGCTTGAATCTTCTTTGGGTCCACTTGAATTCCCGTAGAAGAGATTACATGGCCAAGGAAGGATACTTCAGACAGCCAAAATTCACATTTACTGAACTTGGAGCTGTTTCTCCCGAAGGGTCTAAAGCATGATCCGAAAATGTTCTTCATGAGAAGCATGGTATTTAGAATAGATCAGAATTTTGTCTATAAAGACAACCACAAACTTATCGAGATAGGGTTGGAATATACGATTCATCACGTCCATGAAGGCTGTAGGTGCATTCGTGGGCCCAAAAGGCATCACCAGAAATTCATAGTGACCATATCTGGTGCGAAAGATAGTGTTTGGAATGTTAGACTCCTTTACCAGCATTTGGTAGTATCCGGATCAAAAATATATCTTGGAAAAGATAGAAGCAACCTTCAACTAATCAAAGAGGTCATCTATCATCGAAAGTGGGTACTTGTTCTTGATCGTCACTTTATTCAATTGACGATAGTTAATGCATAGACGCATTGATCTATCATTCTTTTTAACAAACAAAACCGGCGCTCCCCAGGGTAAGGAACTCGGTCGGATGAACCCCTTATCTTGAAGGTCTTGGATTTGAGCTTTTAACTCCTTCAACTCTACCGAAGCCATTCTATACGAAGTAGTGGAGACCAGAGTAGTTATAGGTTGTACTTCTATCCCGAATTCTACTTCACGGGTGGGAGAGTGTCTCAAAAGTTCATCAGGAAACACATCGGAAAATTCTTTCACTATGGGTACATCTTCGATTTTCAAGTCTTTTTAGATTCCATGGCATACATGAGACTCTTTTAAAGTTCGGGTTCAGACTTCATCAAGGTTATGCTCTCCTTATCGAGTCCACGAAGATATAATTTCTTCTTCGAACAATCTACCCACGCTTGATGTTCAATTACTCAACTAAGGCCTAGAATGAGATCGAATTCATGGAAAGGCAAAGCCATCAAGTTGGCCAGAAATGGGATCCCTTGGATCCTCAAGGACAAGCTTTACAGATCAATCGTATAACCACACTGTCTCCTACTGGTTAGAGACAATAACCTTAGAAGTAACTGGTTCAGATTTTAGAGCATACTTTTTTAATCAACGGTTCACTGATAAAGGGATACGTAGAGCCTGGACGTGTTTCTATTGCAACACGTCTATCGTTAGGCGCATACATTTTCATATCAAATTATATAGAAAGAATTTAAATCGTGTAAGTTGCAAGTCACAGATAACATATACAGATAAACTACTAGGTGGCATACGCAGACATAGACTCATAACGGACGCCTGGTTAGTCCTAGAATCGACTAAACCTAGGCTCTGATACCATAATTGTAACACCCCATTCCCGGTCTGGTAGAGATCCAGGTCGGATAATGTTATCGGAAGACTAATTAGAGGTCTAGAATAGGGTTCACAGTTCCAAACCTAATGCAAGTATCATATTGATTATTCTTAAGGTTTATCCACTTTGTTTGTTACTAAACTTATTCGGAGTTGAGGTCAATTTTAAACTTTTTTGAGTCTTAGGGACTAAATTGTAAATTTTACAATTTAAAGGTCCTTCGCTGAAATTAAGGTTATCATACTAAAATTAATCTTACTAATTATTAGCCTATGAAATTTCATTACTAACGGAGGTCATTTACCTATCTGATTAGACAATACAATATTTAGTGACCATTTTGTAAACTGTTCAAAACTATTTTGTTATTCGAATTAACCTTTCGGGTGATTTCCAAACCTTACCAAATTTTACCAGTACACTTACAAATAATGTTCCTATTGGTACGTCACATTTTAGGGCGTTCGGAATCCATTTACCAAGTTTTCACCTTAGGCTCATTTTAGGCACTTTTTAACCCATTCAAATTTAGTCATTATAAGCATACAACAAAACCATATTACCAAGTCATCATACAATCCTAGAAAGGCTTATACAAAACAAGTTGGTCCATATGCTACTTCATTAGGAGTTTATAGCAAAAGATAACATACATATATGGCAGGGACGTGACTTGCAACCGCAATAACATGATCAAGGCTCGAAATTGATCAAGGTCCTAAAAATGCATGAGACACACATGTTAGGCTTACATAGCCTAGTGAGGTAGTTATAACAATTACAATGAATGATTAATGTTATGAAATGCATGACAATCGAATATACCAGTAGTCATATTATACTATTTGTAATTCATGCTTTCATATTCACCTATCACATGTCACATAGTCATATCATAATCATATTGTCATAGCACAATTCATAGGCACATATAACATTAGGTACCATTAGATACACGGATTCCCCTGTACACCAACACATATAACGGAGAATGGGCCGTAGCCCTTGAGCCGTAGCTCCGGAGATATATCCCTTATACAGCTGACCTTATTTCCCCCACATATAGGCCGTAGCCCTGGACCGTAGTCCCCCTTTACTTAACTAAGCTCAATAATCCTATGGCATGCCAATTGTATCCAATGTCCATAATTGCGCAAATTCACATAGTCCATAAATTTTCAAGTCATATCATATCAAATATCAAAATGAGCCTTAGCTCCATATCATGTCACATTTCATATTAATTTCATATATCACATACGTGTAGCATATCATAGTCATATTTGCACATATGAAAGCAATGCAGGTACTTACCGAATTTGCCAATCGAATTCAACATAGTTGCTTTACGTGAGCCCTTAAACAAATACAAACATAATCACAAAATAATGCAACAGGATGGCACCAAGCCTATCCCTTGACACAACTACACTCACCTCGACAACCCGACATTTTTAAGACTTTCAGATAACGATGCCTTTATCCTTGGTTTTCAGAAGTGATGACGATTATTCTTTATCAACCCCATTGAGCTAGGTTAACCAATAAGAATTGGTTAGAATCGACAAAACGACATCGAATCAGTACGAAAATATTAACCAAGGAGTTGAGCTTACCCGATCGATAACAAAGACTCGAATTTATTAAACTGAAAGCTCGAGCTTACCAACCTATCATTGAACCAATTGTTTGTTCCTTATTTTTTCCCTTTGTTTCTGTCTATCTTGCGCGATAATCCCCCTATTTATACTAAAGTTGTTGGCCTCCCATTGCATTTTCCACGCTCCACATTTGTTGGAGCCGTGGCCAATCCTTAGGGTATATTGCCTTTTTGCTTTCCCACGTGGCACAAGCCCAAGGGATGACGTCTCATGCTCTCTACGTAATTGGAGAGCTGTCATCTATTGCTATATTTTCCCCACGTGCATGGGGTACTTGGCAATAGCTACGGTTTTCCCCTACCGTGGGGTTTCCATATTTTTTTTTATAATATAATAATAATAATAATAATAATAATAATAATAGATTGTTACAGTTAGCCCGAGTAACCTTCATTACTTCAAATTAGGTACAAGATCGAGCTAATTATTTAACCGATACAAAATATTCGATCGCCAGAACTTAACCCAAACTTGACCGATTTTCAGGGTGTGACACATAGATTAGTTTGGTACCTAGTTCGCAGCAATGATGAATAGAACTTCGACGTACAAATATGGTCCGAAGGGGAACAATTGCATGATGGAGACAATATCCTTGTTGGGTTCAGGTCAACATTGGCAATAGAGTCATTCATGAATACATAATGCAACGACACTTCCGGGCTGAAGACAGTATGAAATAGTTGGGATTTAGAAACAATGTGCACTTTCAACAGAGAATATGGTGACATTGCATGTTTGTTAGATGTTTTGGTAGATCAGGCACTACTGCAAGCCTTGGTGAGGTTCTGGAATCCCGCCTATAGTTGTTTCACGATTGGTAACTTCGACTTAACTCCTACGATTAAAGAATATCAAGACCTTTTAAATTGTGAGAAGATTGACGAGACTCGGGTATACTCGAAACCTAGTAAGAATAAAGCCTTCTAGGGCAAGCTCAAGAGATTCTCGGACATGTTGGAATCTTGAGTCGAGCTTCAGGTTATTACTTGGAAAGGTAAGGAGTATCTCAAGTAGGATAGGATTCTATCCCTAGCTTCCGTACATCCGGTAGGCTGAGTTCAGCGGGATCTATTCGCGTTGTTAATTTACGGGTTAGTGTTTTTTCCTTAGGCAAGAGGGCTAATTGATCCAACAGTATTGTACCTGTTTGACCGTTTGAGTGGCGGGACCAATTCGGTGCCCGTGATTTTAGCTGAAACTTTTTTATCTTTGAGGTTTTGCTAGGAGCATGGCGGGGATCGTTTCCATGGTTGCCCGCAGCTTTTGACAGTATGGTTCTATAGTCACCTATGGTCGGATGCTAATTTCTCGAAGCCTCTCTACAATAGCAGTTTCTCACCTTTAGAAGAATTTCTACGAAAGGAAGATTGGCGCACCCGAAGATCTGAGGAAGTTTGGGTAGATATTCTTAGCAACCTAAAAGAGGAAGATATAGTTTAGAGGGCTCCATGGCTTTCTGCAAGAAGTATTCTCTATAGGTGTGGGATACATTCTTGGGTGCCATTGCTTGGACTTTGGGGGCACACTGCTATGTTTCTCTTATGGTTTTGAGACAGTATGGCTCGAAGCAATTTGTGCCGGCTACCAAGGGTTTGAATGAGTTCAATATGAATTATGAGAAGGAAAAGTGCTACAATGCACTGGTGTACGATGTTTCTTCAGCTTGGAACAACGTAGGATGGGTCAGAGTCATGAATGCTACCCACATGACCACTCCCGAATACGAGGCGTGGAGATTCAGCCGTGTCAATGACAATATTCCCCAATTGAATCCTGATAGAAAGAGGTCAACGGAGGAGAGGTTGGCCATACTTCCTACCGAAGTCGAGTTGATGAGAAAGTAGCTTGTAGGGGAGCAAGAGAGGTACCTCAAGCTCGAGGAGAAAGCTCGCCAAGAAAAATTCGACTTTGAGTTGGAGAAGATACAGTTTGAAGGAATGGTTAAAGGTCTACAAAAGAGAAAGGATGAATTGGAACTCGAGCTCAAGTTAGAAAATGAAGAAATTCAGAAACTCAAGAGGCTAAACAAAAGCAAGAGAGTTGTGGAAGGTGGATCAGACGAAGGGTTAGAACTCCGACTCAAGAAGGAGAAAGCGAGAGCCGAGAATTATAAAAGGATGTATTGTGAGAACAGGGATCGGGTGCTCACTTTAAGACAAGAAATGAAGAACTTGCACACTTCTCACTCTAGGCAGCTCGAGAAAGAACGTCGCCAAAATGAAGCATTGGAGGATCAGGTTAAGTGTCTGGAGAAGTCCCTTTTCAATTCATCCAATTTAGTCCCTTTTCCAACTTCAAATTATTTTTTTATTTTTTATATATATTTTCATGAATTTTTAATTTAAATATTGTACATTTATTTCCAGCAATCTCAATTTATTTTTTATGTTAATATTGCTCGTTTTTTATCGTTATTTTATGGATGAAATTAGTTCGAATGGTATACGTTAGGGAATAAATATGTACATAGTTTAGTATAAGATAGAAACCTTAAAAGTGTATTATATATATATGTTTGTGTGTGTGTATTCTCAACCTATAATATCTATGTTTTTAGTATAGAATAGAAATTTGTAAAAATATAATATATGCACATGTTTTTTTTATATACAATGTATATATTTTTTATTATATAATAGATTTTTTTTAAAAATGCAATATATACTTTTGATGTATATAATGAATAGTTTTCAAAGGATAAGATAGAATTTTGTGAAACGTAATATATATTTATGGCCTATAATACACAGTTTTCAAAGTATGTGCTAGTTTTATAAAATAATATATATGTATTTTGATATAATGTATAGTATCTATATTATATAATAAATGTAGTTTCAAAGTTTATAATGTTTATGTTTTTCTAAAGTATAGTGTGGTTTCTTAAGGTAATTAATATGCATAAATGGTTTTGTAAAGTTTATATACAATTTATATATTCAAAGTATATATTATGTAACTTTTTTAAAAAGTTTATAAAATATTTATTCATAATATGTAATATAAATTTATGATAGTCATATGCATGCTTGTAGTGTTTTGGGCCTTGTTAGTTTAGGGTTGTTTTGTTTAAATTTGGTTTAGTTTGGGCCTACTTACTTTTGGGCTTAGATTGATAGGCTTAGATTAGTTTGGGCTTTTTATTTTTTTGGGCTTGCATAGCTTGGGTGGGCCTTAGGCCCCTTAAATTAGATTAACTTAATTAATTTAGATCGTGTGCTCGTCTCATAGGGGCACGATCCTAGGATTAATTAAATTGGCCTTAGGATTTTTAGAGCCTTAGTTAGATTAGGGTTCGAATTAATTTAGTGAATTTAAGTTTATCCTTAGCTTATTGGGGTAAATGTTAAATTCACTAAATTAATTGGACATTTCTTAATTACTTTAGGGGTAAAATCAATTTCATGTTTAGATTAATGTTAAATTACAAATTAGTCACCGTAAATTAGGTCTCCTAAATTTTTTAGGGCTAATTAATTTAGGGTTAAGTGTTAGAATCATTTAGTTGATAAATAAATCACTAATTAGGTTTTCTAATAAATTGGGTCTCCCTTTTGTGTGTTTATATTGGTATCTTTGATTGTTATGCCTAAGTTGTCATTCATATAACTTTTAACCTTAATTGCATTCCTAATTAATCTAAATCGTAAAAGGGAGGTAATTATTAATTTCAATATTTGTGTCGTAACAGTCCTAGCTTAAAGGATGTTGATCAAATATTTGGATTAATCCTTACAATCCCGAGGTGAATGGATTAAAAGTTAACAAAATCATCACATCATACTTAAATGCTTGCATCATGCATAAAGGTGACGTACGGAAGTCGAACTATAAATTAACACGACAGTCGGGCTTATTCGATGTCGGTTTAATCTATGGTCCGATATATCGTAAACCTTGTTAATTAAATGTCCAATTAACTTGAATCCACTAATTCGATAAAGCTTGTGCAATCAAGGTTAACTTTCATTTAAGAATTCCTAGTTAAAATCGATATAAATTTAAATGATTTTCATCTTTTTAAAAGCAACAAATATTTTGGTACCGATTTCTGGGCGTGATGGGGTGCTAATCCTTCCCCATGCGTAACCAACTCACGGATCCTTTCACAACGAATCTCTGGTTTCTTATGGTGTCCGGCCTACCTTACCCAAGTGGCTGGTGGCAACTTCAAATTTTCATCGTTTTCAAAATATAAGATTTTCAAAAGAAATCCTTATTCTTTTAAAAGATTTTTATTAATAATTGAAAGGGATAATCCGACGATTGTCCTTTAAAAAAAAAGTCGCTACACTTACAATATTTGAATAATAAAGCATCATTTATATATTTTCTTTAAACGAAAGACCCTAATGCCTGAACCTCCTGAACCCTCGGACGATTCTCGCATCCCCAAAAAGCCACGACGGCGTGATGATGCGCTGCCAGATAACCCTGCCCAAGCCTCCCAACCTTTTGCGACGATGGATTGCAATGCCAATCCCCCAGCAACTATCTCGTACAAGGACAAACTCACTGGTGCCAGTGATGAGTCGCTAGAAGAAGAGCTTTTCCCTATTGAAGAGGATGATATAGATCTGTTAGAAGAAGATATCTGAATTGGTGAAGTGGATGGAATTCCTTCGACCGATTTCTCAGATCGTGTCCAAGCACTTGCTCTGAAAAGTATGTATCTGACTCTTGTGGTTAAAGTCCTTGGTCACCGTATTGTCTTCAAGACCCTCCATAACCGTATCTTTAATATTTGGAAACCTTCGCATCCTCTCAAACTCATCGACATTGAGAACAATCACTTCTTGGTGAAATTCTCAGCAGGTAGCGATTATTTGAAGGTTTTAACTGATGGTCCCTGGACTATCTTTGGACACTATCTCACAGTTGAGCCATTGTCTCCGGATTTTAGCCCTCATCAAACGCATCCGAGTCGTATCATGGCATGGGTTAGGCTCCCGGGTTTTCCTATCACTTGCTACAAACGCAGCATGTTGGAGGCAATAGGTGCTCGTATCGGGTCTGTGGTGAGAATTGACTTCCAGACTGACAGTGGTATCGCTCGCTTAGCCGTGAAGGTAAATCTACACAAGTCGCTTATTTCTAAAATTATTGTCAATGGCAGTATTCAAGCGGTAGAATATGAATCCTTGCCCGTCATTTGCTACTGATGTGGAACATATGCCTGAAATCTTCTGCGAATTCTGATGATCCGACTCCAGCCAGTTCATCGCCTACCCATGTTAATCCCCCACCTCCTCTCCAAGAGCATTTCGGTCCTTGGATGACGGTTGAGAAAAGGACGCGACGTCCTTCTAAGCAAACTGTTGTTCCTTCTCCACAGTGGAATCAGGGTAATTCAAATGTTCTGATTTCAGCTTCACGGTTTAATCCAATTTTTGACATTGGAGATGATTCTTTAGAACCACAAGAGTCTACCCCTGATGTTTCTGTTGCCGAAGCTGTTGCTGCTCCAACAGCTGCCTCTCCTTCATCTGGCAAGGAAAATGTTAACAACGCCTCGCCCGGTAAATCCAAGTCGAAACACTCGAATGCGTCGGCTGTGCACAAGTCATCGGCAGTTGTCCTCGGCCCTAAGAATCTGAATATTGCTCGCCTCCCTACACCTCCCTAAGAGCTTGGTTCTACCCTTGAACAGAAGGAATTACTTTGGAGACAAAAATCGTGCTCTGATTGGGTGAACTTTGGCGACAGAAACACGAAATATTTTCACTCTTTGGCGAAGGGCAAGAGGCGACGCGCTGCAATTCCTATGCTGAAAATTAATAATGGCGAATGGTCTTCCGATGTGGATGTAATTAGAAATGAAGCTGACTCAGATTTCTTCTCCTTATCACTCCCTGACTGGCTCCTTCGTGGCATTATTAATGCTCGCATTTGCCCGCTGACTAATGGCCCTTGATCCACCTTCTTTGCTGCCCTTCTCCGCCAATGTTGGAAACGTCGCAACTCTACCATCTTCTGCGACGATTCCATGGATGCAACGGCTCTCCTTCAGATCAGCATTCATTGGGAAAAAATTTATGGTTCTTCGTCACCTCATAATCTATCCGTTACCACTCCTTTGGTCAAAACGGTGCAATGGCAAGCCCCTCCTTTGGGGTGGGTTTGTCTTAATTTCGATGGAGCTGTATCAGCCATGACAGGTGACTAGTTCTGTTGGAGGTGTTTTTTGTGCTTCAAATGGCAATTTCCTGTCGTCCTACACTAAAGCAATTGGAATATCAAATGTGCTCCAAGCTAAGCTTTGGGGTGTCTTTGAGGGCATCAAACATGCTCGCTCTCTTGCCTTTAAGCGATTGATTGTCCAGATTGATAACGTTGAGGCTTTCAGACTCCTCTCTCGTTCATCCTCTTCGAGCCCTCATGCTTTGGTTCGGGCTATTTCTTTATTACTTGACTCTACTTGGTTGGTTAAATTTGTGCAATGTTCGTCGCGAAGCAAATAGGGTCGCTGATTTTATGGCCAAGCTCGATTTTGGTTTGATTGGTTCTCTTGTCACTTTTGATTCGCCACCCGTTGATTTCCTTGATACTTTGTTTCGAGACTTCCACGGTCCCCCTTATAATCCACTTGAGGAGTACCTAATGTAATGGCTTCGACCTTCTTTTTTTAATCCAAAAAAACATTATTTTACTTTGAAATAAAATATTTTTCATTATTTATAAACTTTTTTATGAAATAAACAAAGAAAATTTTTGTGGCACTAGAAATAAATAAAAAATTGTTTTTTTTTTATGTTTCTATTTACGTTTACAGAGAAATTTGTGCAATATTGCACTCGAAATTATTTTTTAATCTATTGTACTTTCTACTATGCTTTTAAAATCGGATGAGAGGGAACCCGAGTATGAACAATGATTTAATATTTTAAATAAAATATGAAAACTGGCTTTCTTTCAAGCCGATTATGAAAAGGGCTTGCATAGGGGCCGACACATGGCAGGGCTGTATGAACACTGTTCATATTGGGGTCCCTTCTGTTGCCACGTTTTTTCTCTTTTGAAAAAACATAATATATAGGGTTTTATAAGTTCGGTACTATGAGTTGCCTAAAATTATTTTTTTAAAATTTGCTGTAAAGGAGATCACTTTTGAAAATTTTCATTCATTTGAAAATAATAAAAAATTTGGAGTCCCCACCGGCTACTTGGGTAAAGTAGGCCGGATACCATAGAAAACTAGAGATTCATTATGAAGGGGTTCGAGAGTTGGTTACGCGTGGGGAACGATTAGCACTGCCATCACGCCCGAAAATCGGTACATGAATATTTGTTGCTTTCAAATTGATAGAATTTGTTGGAATTAGAATTGAATTTAAATCGGCGTACTTAATTGGGAATTTGACTTTAATTACACGGGCTTTATCAAATTGGTGAGTTCGAATTTATTGGACATTTAATTAGTAAGGTTGACGATATATCATACCATAGATTAAACCGACATCGAATAAGCCCGACTGCCGTGTTAATTTATAATTCGATTTTCGTGCGTCACCTTTATGCATGATGCAAGCAATTAAGATGTAATGATTTTGTTAAGTTTTAATTTTACCTTGAGTCGGTAAGGATTAATTCAAATATTTGGTCAACATCCTTTAAGCTCGGACTGTTATGACACCAATATCGAAATTAATGAATACCTCCATTTTTATGATTTAAATTAATTAACATGTAAACCAAATGGGCCAAATGATGACAAATATAATGAATGTCAAACAGTGGCTTGAAAATTAAACACACAAAAAGCCCACTAAAAGTCTTAACCTAAAAAGGCCCAAATTATGGAAATTTAGTTGGTGATCTAGTTACAAATTAGGTGATTCTAATATTAAACCTAAATTAATTAACCCTAAAAAGGCTAAAAACCATAACAAATTATGAGTTATCTTGCGACATGATGATTAATTCAATCGATTTTAAGCTAGTGTTCCAATAAGCCAAGAACACCATTTAAAATAAATCAAGTTAATTAATCATAGTTTTAAAATGTTAATAAACTCTTAATTAATTTTATCCCAAAAGTGATTAAGAAATATTCAATTAATTTAATGAATTTAATATTTATCCCAATAAGCCAATGATAAATTTAGATTCACTAAGTTAATTCGAACATAAATCTAACTAAAGCTCTCAAGATTCTAATCCTAGAATTAACTTAATTAATTTAAGGATCGTGCCCCTATTAGACGAGCACACGACCTAAATTAATTAAATTAATTCCTAAACTAATCCAAAGACCTTAACAAACACCAAGCCCACCTAAACTAAACCCAAGGCCCACTAAGCTATAGCAAACCCTAAGCCCAAATACAAATATAAATAAATTGTACATTCTATACTAAAAATATATTATATATTTAACACTATATTATATATTACAAAGAAACTATGACTTATGTACATTATAAAAGCTTGTTTGATAGGTATTATATACATATAAAAGGACTTATATTATATAAAAAAACCTTCACATTATACATTTTAAAAAACTATATATTATATATACTATGTAAAACCATATATTATGAGGAAAACCATATTATATATATTATATAAAACTATATTATATACAAAAACACATTTTATATATTAAAAGAACTATAGGTTACATAAAACTACACGTTATATTTTATAAAAAAATACATGCTATAACATACATATTAAACATAATGGATGCATACATATCAAGTTACATAAAACATATATCAACAAGAAATTAAAGCATAAACGCAGAAAACAGGACTGAAATGTAAAAGAAACAAATTACGTAGTAAAAATTAGAACATGTATAAAAAAACGAAATGGCTAGAGTTTCGAAATTCCAGGGACTATGAGAGTAAATAAAAAAGGCGAAATGGCTTAATGGGCGTGATTATCTCACGCGGAGGGACCAATAATGATATTTGCTCATGCGGAAGGACCACGGGCGTTATTAAGACGGGACAGAGGGATTTAAAAAATAATTATACCAAATTTAAAACGGGGACCAGCTATATATAACACAAAATCATTCTTTTTGCTTCTTTTGGTAAAAAAAACCTTGCCGAACTCTCCTCGTGCCTTTCTTCATCCTCCAAAACAGGGATGAACACTACCGTGGTGTTCATCCCCAAACCTAGAAACCACCGCGTTTTCTAGAAATCGGTGACCGACTGCCACGAGCCACCGCTGGCTGGCGCCAAAACCTTAAAAAACCTTTTTAAACCCCTCTTTCGAGTCTAAACCTGAATCTAAAAGCCTTTTCCTTTAAAATCGAGTCATTTTACCCTTGAAACCTTAAAAATAGAAACGAAAAAGAACCTATTTAAAAAAAAACAAGCAAAACCCTAAGATAAATCACTAAAGAAAAGTCTACGAAAACCCGAAACACCTTGAACTTTCTCTCTATGGCTGCTCGGATTCCCATAACACAGGCATCATACTGGGCTATATTGTTGGTGCAAAAGAATCCAACCTGTTTGTGGAAAGGTAGTAGACATTGTTTGGGGAGACCAAAACTGCCCCTATTCCATGACCCAAGGCATTCGATGCCCCATCAAAATAATGCCTTCATCTTTCATTCTCGATAGTAGACGTCCCTTCGGACAGATCACATATCAGATCCTCATCTGGGAAACTGAAATCCAATGGTTCATAATCATTTGAGGCATGGCTTGCTAAAAGATCTGCCACCACACTTCCTTTTACCGCCTTTTGACTTACATAAACAATGTCAAATTCTGACAAAAGCTTCTGCCAACGGACCACTTTCCCGGTTAATACTGGTGCTTCCATTAGAAATTTCAACGGATCTATCTAGGAAATCAAATAAGTGGTATGATACAACATGTATTGTCAGAGCCGCTTAGTAGCCCATACCAAGGTGCAACATAACCTTTGGATCAACGGGTATCATGTCTCAGACTTGGTGAATTTCTTGCTCAAGTAATATACCGCCTTTTCTTTTTTGCCTGTGTCATCGTGCTGCCCCAACACACAGCTCATAGATTTTTCAAAAATTGCCAAGTACAAATTCAACGGCCTATCTGGTACTGGTTCTATTAAGATCAGAGATTGGCCAGATACTTCTTGATCTTTTCCAGTGCTTATTGACATTCTTTATCCCAAATTCCTGGGTTATTTTTCTGGAGTAGTCTAAATACGGGGTCACATTTGTTGGTCAATTGGGAGATGAACCGAGAGATGTAGTTTAACCTTCCCAAAAATCATTAGACCTCCTTTTGAGTTTGAGGTGCGGAGAGATCTTGGATTGCTTTCACCTTGTTAGGATCAATATCATTGCCTTTTTGACTTACCACGAAACCTAAGAGCTTCCCAGACGTTACTGTGAAGGTACATTTGGCTAGGTTGAGCTTTAGCTGAAATTTTCTTAGCCTCTAGAAGACCTTTCACAGATTTTGAATGTACTCCTCTTTGGTTCAGGATTTAGCTATCATGTCATCCACGTACACCTGAATTTCCTTATGCATCATATCATGGAACACGGTCACCATGGCTCTTGATATGTGGCCCCAACATTCTTCAACCCAAAAGGTATCACTTTATAGAAAAACGTGCCCCACAAGGTTATGAAGTGGTCTTCTCCATATCCTTGGGATACATTTTGATCTGATTGTACCCTGAGAAGCCATCCATAAAGGAAAACCAAGCATGCCCTGCAATATTGTCAACTAGAGTATCAATATGAGGCAAAGGGAAATTGGCTTTGGGGCTCGCCTTATTAAGGTCCCTATAATCTACACACATACTCACCCTACCATCCTTTTTCGGTATTGACACTATGTTAGCCACCCATTCTGGGTACTTAGAAACCTCCAAAAATCCGGCCTCAAACTGTTTCTTTACCTCTTCTCTAATATTCAATAACATGTTTATCCTCATTCTCTGAAGCTTCTGCTGGACAAGCTTGTATTCCGGCCTGATGGGGAGCTTGTGCGTTACATTATCTATGTTTCGGCCTGGTATATCTTGGTATGACCATGTGAACACAACCTTAAATTCCACAAGCAACTCCACCAACTCCTGCTTGACTTTTGGTAATAAGGTACCTCCGATCTTTACTTCTTTCCTTTCTTCGTTAGTTCCCAAATTCAAAACCTCTATCCTCTCTTAGTGTGAGAGATTTTGCCTTTTCCTCACTAGCCATCATTCTTAGCAGCTCATCGGGGAATTCCATCATCATCCTCTTCTACCTCCGCCAAATACGTGGATCGTTCAAAATCTACTTCAGGATTAGGTTCCACATCATTCATATAGTTTATATTAAGAGGCCTGCACGATTTTGAAAGTGTGTATTAGGAAAGAAAATGTATAGTTTATGATGTGAACAAATAAGTAAATATGTAAAAATAAACAAATGAATGAATAAATAAGTAAATAATAAATGAAATAGAATGAAATGACTGTTGCGTTTTCCATTTGAAAAGGAAAATGTGGACATAGTCTATTTTCACTTAAAACTGATAGATATGACATAGTTGCCCTTTTTACAAAGGATGTCGGTTACTTTCAGGCAAAAATAACGGGACTATTCTGAGCATTACTTTGATTGGTTCCTAAAAAATACCGGTACGTTCTCAAAGGTCCAATTTTTGAGCTTTTCTTCTGGGAGGCAAGGGTGAATCTTGGCCAGAGAATGATTAGCCTTGCTCTCATCGCCAATCATATCCACATTCATCTCCTCAAAAGCCTCACTAATCAACTATTCTTGGAGGCACCTCTAACCTTCTCAGTTCACCTCTTGGACATCCACCTTCGGGTTTCGAATTCTGCCAGATATAAAGGCACCCTTGAAGTCTCCATAGATGATAGGGGCCCATGAGATGTCCTTCCCTCTAAGCCTAGCCTTTCTTTACTCTTGTTTCCTCTTCCATTCTTGCCTTTTTTGTAAGAAATTTGGCTTGTAACCGAGTCCAAAGCGGTCAACTTTGTGGATCACCTTGATGGGACGAAGGCGTCCTTGCAAATTCTTTCCCAAGCCTTTTCTTTACTTTGCTCTTTTTCCTAGGGTTTCATACACCACCATCCTAGTGCAATTGGATAGATTAGGGCACGAAATCTTGTTTCCTTTGGCAACAAAGGTAGCATTGACAAGTTCCAAGGCCCTAAAGGCACACTTCATCACTTCCTCATTAGTGTGGATGTACGGTGTATCCGAAGTCACGGAAACGACTATGTATTCTTCGGTGTTCACTGTTACTAGTTTCTCTTTGGAGAAAAACTTCAACTTTTGATGGAGTAAAGAAGGAACAGTGCCGACCGAGTGTATCCACGGCCTCCCTAACAAGCAGTTGTAAGATGGTCGGATATCTATAACTATAAAATCGACCACATATTCAGTGGGACCGATAAGCAAGGGTACTTCTATTTTCCCAACCACATCTCTTTGGGTCCTATCAAAAGCTCGTATCGTATTATGACATGGCTGCATATGTGAACCGTTGATTTTTAGTCGTTGTAGTGTAGCTAATGTTAAAACATTCAATGCGAAGCCGTTATCAGTTAGTACACCCAGCAACATATGACCTTTGCAGTGAGTGGTGATGTTTAGGGCCTTGGTAGACCCCACCCTCTCTCGGGATTTCGTCATCACCAAATGTAATATGATTAACGTCGGTGACATGGATGACAATCTGATCCAACCTCCTAACTGAGATATCCTTTGCAACATAGGTCTCATTCAAAACCTTTAATAGAGCCTTACGATGCTTCTCTGAGTTCATTAAAAGGTCGAGCATAGAGATTCGAGCTGGATGTCTTTGAAGCTGGTCGACGACGCTATCATCCCTGTGCTTCAAGAACCTCAAAAACTCTTGTGCTTGAGTTTTCGTGACCGGCTCTTTGACCTTCGATGGTGGGTCATCTCTGAAAACTTTCTTGGGTTGAACTTTGACTTCCTTGTCTTTCTCTTTTGGTTCCTCTGGTGCCTTTAGGTTCTCTGGAGCATAGCATCGGCCACTCATCGTGAGATGCACCACATCTTCTCCTTCGTGTAAACTAGAGGAACTCGACATTGTGATGCTTGCAGTGTAGTTCCATGGAACCATCTTCGTATCCCTAAAAGGAAACGACCTTGGAGAAGCAATTATCATCTTGGGGGATACCTTCGGTGCGCTTGTCTTGTTTGGCCTGAGACCGAGGAAGAGTGGTCTCTTGGCGCTATACTTGGTCTCCTGGTTCTCTGATGCACAAACTTCTACTTTCTTCCTTCCTCCTTCTTCCTCAAAAAACTCAATCTCCTTTTTATCCATCATAGCTTGTATCAGCTGACAGAACTCCTCACAATCTTAAATCTTATGATCTTTCGATTGGTGGTATTCACAATACGGGCCACAACCTTCTTCCACAATCACCATTCCCTGGTCAATAAGGTATGGCAGACACAACTGTTGGAAACCCACCTTAACGGTGACTGAACCTTAGATACGCTTTCCTTAGTTTTTCTAGCATTCTCGTCTTCGATAGCATTTATGCCTTGGCCTCTGTGATTTGGTAGAGGGTTGTTGGCCGTCCTCAGTTCTCCCAATTGTAACACTCCGGTCCGAATTAAGTTCTGAACAAACTTCTTGAATGCCACATAATTTTCAACCGAATACCCTAGAACATCGACATGGTATTCGGAGTGTACCTTGGGGTCATACCATGCTGGGTAAGGTGGGCTGTAAGGAGTAACATGATAAGGACGAACTAAATCGACCTTGTACAATTGTGAGTATAGCTTCTTGTAAGAGATTGGCAAATGAGTGAAGGATCTCTCATCCCTTTCCTTCCTAGGTCCCTGTCTTCTCTCTTGTTGATGTTTCTGGAATTCCCTGCTGGGGCCTGGGGCTGGGAGATAGTGAAGTTCTTGGTTGCCTCGAAGGTGTTTGCATTGTTCACCTCATGGTCCTTTTTCTTGTATTGCTTACGTGAATGATCCCCTCTATCAATTTTCTGCTCTTAATGGCTACTTCGATGCGCTCGCCAGTTATGACCATCTCTGCAAAATTGCTAATAAGGTTGCTGATCAATCGATCATAGAGCATCCCTTTCAATGTGTCTAAGAACATTAGGGAGATCTCATGCTTGTGAAGCGGAGGTTGAACTTGTGATGCCACATCACGCCATCTTTCGGTGTATTCACGAAGGGTCTCGTTGCGCTTTTGTTCCATACCTTGCAACATTTGTTTGGGAACCATGTTAGTCACATGCTTATACTGATCAGTAAAAGCTTTCGCCAGATCCCTCAATGACTTAATTTGAGCCCTGGTTAGTTGATTATACCACCTTGAAGCAGATCCTATTAAGCTATCCTGAAAATAGTGAATCAGGAGCTTCTCGTTGTTGGTAAACCCAGCCATCTTCCGGCTAAACATCACTATATGAGCAGTAGGGTAGGTAGATCCATCAAAATTTTCAAAATTAGGGGTCAAACTGAGTTCCCTAGCACTTAACCCATAGGAGCCATCATCGCATTCATTCACTCAAAATGTTTCCTCTAGGTCTTTACGAGTATCTTCTATTTGCTTAGTGAATTCTGCCTTCATTTGGTTCATCTTCTCCAACTTATCAAAGTCTGGGATGCTGTCCCCGACAACTTCGGGATTCTCGAAGGTCACCCTCGGTTGAGTCTGAGGAGCTAGACTGATAGGAAAGGAGGATGCCCCTTGTGAGGGATTAAGAGAAGGGTTAACGAGTAGAGGGTTCTAGACGATCCCCCGATTTTGGGCAAGATTCTCAAGGGTACTTTTGCCTCTCAGATCTAGTCCTAGTCGAGCTTGCAGTTGCTGAGATATTTCCTTCATTATGTAATGTTGAGACTTCATGATGGTGTCCCTTAATTTCTGATGGGCTCGTTCCATTTGGCCACATAAGTCAGCCTCCAACTTTCATTAACGGCAATTAATAAAAAACGCAAGCTATTGTACTAATTAGATGATTATTAGCTTTTAACAAGGAATGTAATTGAAGGAATCATGCATGAATGCAAAGAGCAACACTGAGTTTGGCAAATATCATTGTTAAACTACTTTCATTAACGAAAACATTGTCTTGTTACAATAACTTAAAGAGAACCAACTACACATATGGCTTCAGGGTAGTATCAAGGTCAATGATCTCCCTCAGAATCCAAACGATCTTCTCTCTCCCTCCTTAGAATCATCATCCATACAGTCATGGAGTTCGGTAGCATCTTCCACCAGAATCTGTATTTTTTGGGCAACCTCTTGCATCTGAATCATCCAATGTGGCAGCTCTTTTTCTTGCCTCCAAATTGTGTAAGTGGCGAAGTGCAGTTGCTCCAAACTCAGCGTCGGGCGTACTTGAATCACTCCCTTAAGGCTTGCCAAGTGATCCTTGAGCTGTTGAACCTCAGTTTCCAACTCATCGACGCGAGTCGTCAAGACTTGATTCTCTAAGTCGCTGGCCTTCAGCTTGCTAGTTGAATCTTTATGCTTGAAAATAGATTTTTCCAAACATTTGACTTGATCTTTCAAGGCTTCATTCTGGTGTTATTCCTTTTCGATATGTCTCAAGTGGGAGATTCGTAGATTCTTCACTTCTTCAGTCAAAGTGAGTGCTCGATCTTTGTGCTCGTAAAACATTCTTTTATAGTTCTCGGCTCTTACTTTCTCTTCCTTCAAACGGAGCTCTAACCCTTCACTCGGTCTGCCTTCCGCGACTCTTTTACTCTTATTCAACCTTTTAAGCTTCTGAATCTCTTCCTTCTCCATCTTGAGTTCGAGTTCCAGCTCATCTCTTTTCCTTTGTAGATCTTTAACCACTCTTCCGAACTACTTCTTCTCTAACTCGAAGTTGAACTTTTCTTGATGGGCTCTCTCCTCGAGCTTGAGGTACCTCTTTTGCTCTTCTTAAAGTTGTTTCCTCATCAAGTCAGCCTCAGTTGGAAGTGTGGACAATCTCTCCTCCATTGACCTCTTTCCATCGGGATCCAAGTGGGGAATGTTGTCGTTAACACGATTAAGTCGCCATGCTTCGTACTCGGGGGTGACCACGTACAGAGGATTTACAATTCTAGCCCATCTTGCGTTGTTCCAAGTTGAAGAAGCATTGTATACCATTTTCTTGTAGCCCTTCTCTTTTGCATAATCCACGTTGAACTCATTTAGACCTTTGGTGGCTGGCACGAACTGCTTCGACCCGTACTATCTCAAAACTAGAAGAGGTGCATATATGGTATGCCCCAAAGGCCAAGTAATGGTACCCACGAATGCTCTCCACATCTATAGAGAATGTTCTTTGCCAACAACCACGGTGCTCTCCAAACTACATCCTCATCCTTCATATTTCGGAGGACATCCTGTCATACTTCCTCAGATCTTCGGGTTGGCCAATCATTCTTTTGCAGGAATTCTTCTAAGGGCGAAAACTTGCCGTCATAAAGGGACCTTGAAAAACTGGGAATCAGGTAGCTTTCTTCACTCTTTCATTCTTTCTATGCTTATGAGCAATCCGATGGATTTCCTTCATATAAAAGAAGCTTATCAACTTAGTCCACGTGTGGGTGATTATAGTTTGAGGAGGGGCTAATCGCAAGGTTACTCCCTCAACTCTTAATTCTTTATGCTTGTACCCCCCAAACTTTCAATTTCTATAATTTAGCCACTAAACGATTTTCAATACATTCAATAAGGTCATTAAACAATAATTTGACTCAATTGAAGTCAAATATCAATACAATTGAACTTGTGGTGAAAGTCAATACAACATTTAGACCTTTTCGATGTAGGGTTTTCGATCGCCAGAACCTATTTCTAACTAGATCGGATTTTAGGGTGTTACAACTCTCCTCCTAAGAAAAATGTGTCCTCAAATTTTACCTGTATCAAAGAGATGAGGATATTGCTTCTGCATTGTTTCTTCCAGTTTTCATGTTGCTTCCTTAGCGGTGTGGCTCTTCCAGAGCACTTTAACAAATAGAATAGTCTTATTATGAAGTCTTTTGGCTTCCCTTGCAAGAATCTGAACTGGTTCTTCCTCATAGGACAATTGGGTTGAATTTCCACAGATTTAGGTTCAATGATGTGCGATGGATCAGAAAGATACTTCCGAAGCATGGATACGTGAAATACATCATGGATTTTACTTAATTCTAAGGGCAACAATAAGCGATAAGCCACGAGGCCAACTTTTTTAATAACCTCGACAGGTCCAATGAATCGGGGGCTCAATTTTTCTTTCTCGCCAAACCTCAAAACTCTCTTCCACGGTGAGACTTTAAGAAAAGCTTTCTCACCAACTTCATATTGTATATCACATTGCTTGAGATCTACATAGGCCTTCTGTCGGTCAAAGGTAGCTTTTAGTCGATCATAGGTGATGGTAACCCGTTCTTCGGTTTCCCGAAGTAAGTCAAGGCCTAACGCCTTGCCTTCACCAAGTTCAGACCAACACAAAAGAGTTCTGCATCGCCTGCCATACAATGCTTCATACGGTGCCATCTTAATGGAAGCTTGATGACTGTTGTTATAGGCAAACTTGATAAGAGGTAGGGATTTCTCCCAAGAGCTTCCAAAATTGATGACGCATGCTCAAAGCATGTCTTCCAAAATCTGCGAAGAAGGATTCAATAGTGGTACATTTCATTGATGTTTCAAAGAAAAGTACTTGTGATAGTTACCTAAACTACCCTTTCTGATTGGCCATTAGACTGAGGGTGAAAGGCAGTAGTAAGATTAACTCTAGTACCTAGAGCTCCTTGCAATGACTTCCAGAACCGAGATGCAAATCGTGGATCTCTATCTGAAATGATAGACTGAGGCACTCTATAGAGTCAAATAACTTTTTTGATGTACAAGTAAGCTAATTTAGGAAGACCGTAGCCTATCCGAATTACTAAGAAATGTGCCGACTTAGTGAGACGGTCTATAATGACCAAAATGACATCATGTTTACATGAGTTAATAGTAGACCACTAACAAAGTCGATAGTGATCTTCTTCCACTTCCATTGTGGTAGATCGATGGGTTGCAATAAGCCGGTAGGAGCACGATGTTCAGCCTTAACATGCTAACACGTGAGACACTTGGATACGAATTCAACTATGGCTTGCTTCATGCCCGACCATCAATAAAGCTCCCGTAGGTCTTTGTACATCTTCACCGACCCTGGGTGAATAGAGAAACAACTCGAATGAGCTTCCCTAAGGATATCAGTGCAGAAAGATTCATCATTGGGTACACAGACTCGTTTACGAAAACATAAAAGCCCTTCAGACTTCATTCTGAAGTTGGGATTGTTTTGCAACTTGGAAACGATGGCTTGAAGTTTAGGATCTTGTTCTTACAATGCTTGAATTCTCGATATGATGGTAGACTGAACTTGATGTTCAGCTACGAAATAGCAATGCTTCCAAAGATGGAAGTGAGCATTGATAGATTGAGGAGCTACAATACAAGGAATTTACAATGAGTCGATGCAGTAATCAACATATTAAACTTAATGATCAATAACAATACTTACCAGGTAGAGGTTTACGGCTGAGTGCATTAGCTACAACATTGGCCTTGCCCGGGTGGTAGTCGATGACAAGATTATAATCCTTGACGAGTTTCATCCATCTCTGTTGTCGAAGATTCAACTCCTTATGTGATAAGAGGTACTTGAGGCTTTTATGATCGGTAAAGAGATAACATTTCTCTCCGTAGAGATAATGCCTCCAAATTTTCATTGCAAAGACAGCTGCTGTCAACTCCAGATCATGGGTGGGGTAATTTATTTCATGTGGCTTTAGTTGTCTAGAAGCATAAGCAATGACTTTGCCTTCTTGCATTAACACACATCCTAACTCGAGATGTGAAGCATCACTATAGACAGTGTAATCCTTTCCAGACTTAGTTTGTGTTAGAACCGGTGCATGACTCAAAACTTGTTTCAATTGATCGAAGCTTGTTTTTGTTCCCCAGTCCAGAAAAACAGAGCTCTTTCCTTAGCAACTTAGTCAATGGAGCTGCTAACATAAAAAATCTTTTGACGAATCTTCTATAATAGCCAGCAAGACCAAGGAAACTTCTAGCTTCACCAATATTCTTCGGTTATGCAGTCAAGAATTGCTTGAATCTTCTTCCGGTCTACTTGGAAGCCTGAAGCTGATACAATGTGCCCAAAGAAGGCAACTTAGGTGAGCCAGAACTTACACTTAGAAAACTTGGCATATAATTATTTCTCTCGAAGAGTTTGAAGCACAATGTAAAGGTGGTCTCGATGTTCAGTAGGGTTCTTGGAGTAGATTAAGATATCATCAATAAACACCACCACGAACTTATCGAGGTAAGATCAAAAAACCTGATTCATTAGGTCCATAAAAGTTTTCGGTGCATTGGTTATCCTAAATGGCATTACCAAGAATTCGTAGTGACCGTATCACGTGCGGAAAGTAGTTTTAGGCACATCACACTATTTTAACTCTCATTTGGTGATATCCAGACCTCAAATCGATCTTAGAAAACACCATGGCATTCTAAAGCTGATCGAATAGGTCATCAATCCTTGGAAATAGATATTTTTTTCTCTATGGTCACCTTGTTCAACTGCCGGTAATCGATGCATAGCCTCATGGAACTATCTTTCTTCTTCACAAAGAGAACCGGAGCTCCCCAAGGCGAGGAACTCAGTTGAATAAAGCCTTTATCAAGCAATTCTTGAATCTGGGCTTTCAATTCCTTCAGCTCAACGGCTGCCATTCAATAAGGTGCAATGGAAACTAGGGTAGTTCCTAGTTGCAATTCGATATTGAATTCAACTTTACAGGTTAGAGGTAATCCCAAATGTTCATCAGGGAAGACATCGGGAAATTCACACACAGTATCAATATCTTGTAGTCGAGGTTCATCCTTAGCTTCCAATGTCAAAGCATACAATGAAGGATTTCTTGAACTCATCAATACAATGCTCTCCTTGCCAAGGCCTCGAAGATATAGTTTCCTCTTGCTACAATCCACCCACGCTTGATGTTCAATGAGCCAGTCTAGACCTAATAAAACATCAAACTCATGGATCGGTAAGGACAATAGGTTGGCCACAAAAGGATTCCCTTGAATCACTAAGGGACAATTCTTACATACAAGGCTTATGGTGACACAATCACCTAGTGGGTTGGTTACGGTGACCCTCAGTGCTATGGGCTCAGAAGATAATATGTCTTTCTTCACTAGCACAATACTTATGAAAGAATGAGTAGAACCAAGGTCAATAAATGCATATAAAGAATGGGAGTACAGTTCAATGATACCTGCAATGACATCGGGCTCATCTTCCTCCTCATTTCTCCTCACATGATGCATTTGAGCAGGAACCTTGGATTCTTGCTTACTCGGTGCCTTGATAGAGCCACTAGGTCTCTTTGTAGCTCCCGATGAACCTTGCCTTGACCCCTTACCTCGGAAGGACTGAGTAGAGGTTGCATTACTTTTCGGTGCAGCAGTAGACTTGGTGGCACCAAGAGGACAATCACGGATGAAATGACCTGGTTCTCCATAATAGAAGCATGCTCCGATTTTCTTACGACACTGACCCATTGGATGTCGTTTCTAGCAGTAGTTGCAAACTGGATTTTGTAAACTTCGGTTGGAACCTACAATGCTTTCAACTGAGGCTAACTTGACAGAAGATTGCGTTATGGTTTGAGGTCTCTCGATATTCCAGTACGGGAAGGCTGAGGGTAAGCATTCTGCTTAGGGCCTTGATACTTTCCCTTCTTACTCCACTTGGGAGCCCGAGAATCATCTCTGAATCTCTTCTCGGACTTGCTAGATCCACCTAATCTCTGAGCCCTCTGTGCAGCTTCGGTGGCCTTAACTTGATTAACAAGCTCCTAAAAGTTAGTGATGCCCAAGGCAGTAATATAGGGCATAGCTCGTCGCTAAGCCTGGTAATGAACATCCTGCATTTGTCTTCCTCCTTCTTAATATATTCTGAACCATATCGGTAATACTTGCAAAAGTCATGAATGTACTGCTCGATAGGTCGACCATCTTGCTTTAGATGAAGGAAGATACTGCGCCTTTCTGTAAGGTAGTACTCACTAATGTACTTCTTTCAAAATTCTTCAAGGAAAAACTCCCAGGTAACGGTCTCTTTAGGAATAGTGAGAATAGTGGTCTCCCACCATTGAAGTGCTTCATCAGCTAACAATGCCAGGGCACACTCCAGCTTATGCTCATCCGAGCACTATAATTGCTTGTTTTGGACTCTCAATGTGTTGTCCAGCCAGTATTCTGTAGTCTCAGGATTATCATCATCTTGGCCAGTGAAAGTGTAGGCTCAAAGCGATGCCATCTTATTGATAGAGGCCCGAGCATACTGACAACGGGTGAAGTAGGTTGCACCACTGTCTCAGCTCTCATTGATGTCATAAATGGTTTGAACATGTTAACCATGTCCCAATAACATTCAGCCTGTGCATTAGGCAGCACCAGCTCAATATTCAAGGTGAAGGATTAAGAGGATTCGGAGGGTCTCCCCCCTTAATTCCTCTCCGTGTGTCGAGGAATCGGTAGCAGGCTCGTCTATAACATAAAGAGATCGGATTAGTTGACAAGTCACAATATACACAAATACAACTTCTAGGTGGCAAAGTAACACAATAACAATACAATAGGCTTCGGTTTAGTCCTAGAATCGACTAAACTCTAGCTCTGATACCACAAATATAACACCTCCTTCCTGGCCTGGTAGAGAACCGGGTCGGAGAGTGCTACCAGTGAACAAAATAATGATTGGTGCGATAAAATTTCAATCAATAATTTTTACTTAGTCTAAGCCATGCTTTTTAACCCTTATTAAAAATAAACATTAGCCCAAATAGATCAATAAGAACAATAATTAATCATTTAAGACCAATTTTCAACTCCTACAAGTTTTAGGGACTAAATTGTAAATCTAGCAATTTAGGAGTTCTTCTATAAAATTAACTATGTAACACTGAAATTGGATATGTTAACAGTAAGCTTGTAACTTTTTATATCATTTCGATATCCGTTGAATTAGACTATACAATAATCAGTGACCATTTTGAAAATTATACAAAACTGTGTTTAATGTCTTTTAACAGAATTAACTACCACTATCAAAACAACTCGGTGCTGTACCGGTATGGGTGTACGTGAACTTGAGGCCCAAATGAAACTATCCAAACACGTATCGATACGGTTAAGGACCGTATCGGTACCGCATGCATGGGTGAAAACCCAATTCCCAGCAAAACGAGAACTCATATCGGTACAGCTTGACCTGTACCCAAATGGGTTGACTAATGTTGAATTTGACCATGACCTATTTCGATACACCACAAGACCGCATTGATGCATTTAAATGCCCAAACCTTACTGCCAAAACCTGTACCGATACACTTTAGACCTGTATCGATACGCCATGGTTAACTCATGTTTTCTCAGGCCAAATATGCAAGGCCGTATCGATACAGCTTGACCTGTATCGGTACGCCCTACACTATAATGTCAATTTTCTTCTAATTTTTAGTCCATTTGACCTAGCAAACAATGTCGAAATGCAATGAAACTTTACCAACAATATTTCAACGCTATAATCTACTTGCATGCCAGATTTTAGGGTTATTTAAATCTATTTAATAAGTTTTCACCTTTTAGTGCCAAATATGCATATTAGGCCTCTTTTAGACAATTTCAAAAGGGTCATATAGAGCTATTATAACTTCTACAAGTCATGCATATTACACACGTATTAAAAGGGTCATAAATGACTAGTTCAACTACTTTGCCATCATTCTAGGAGTTCGTAGGAGCAAAACACATTATTTGGGCTTGTAGTGACTTGTCAACAACGTCAATTATCTGATCTCCAATGGTGAAATCCTTAACCTGAAATGTATGAAATGAAATGCATTAGTTATACATTGCCTAGTGAGGTAGTCACAACTAAACACTTTATCGATGAAATATATTTCAAATCATATCTTGACAACGACAATGCAATGTTTCAATAGTAGCAATGCAATGATTGTGCTCAATAGAAATAAGTCCATAATTCAACAATAACCCTTGGATCGATTCAAGATAGTGGATACGCGAATTCCTACGCCTCGCCAAATCGATGAATGGTCTAGTCCCTCTGCCTCGCCAATATGACCAATATCACAACACATCCCTCTGCCTCGCCAAATCAATATAGGCTGTAGCCCTAAGACCGTAGTCCACTCATACAATGAGCTCATAAATTCTATGGCATGTCAATTGTATCCAAAGTCCTTTCGAATCCAAGGTCTGGTGACAATATCAATGATCTCAACGATGATATCGATAGGCGGTGATTCACTTGCAATGTTTCAATGACAATAACAATGTCTACATCAATAATCCATGACAATGGTAATAACAATGGCAATGTCAATGCTCTATAATCAATACCCTATATTTCCATGATTCAATGATGATGTCAATGTTAATGACATTAACAATACTCAATACCAATGATAATGCTCAGTACTCGATGCGATAACTTACTGATGCTTACCACAATATCCGCTAAGCGGTTCGATGCAATAATCCTTAGCGATGAGGTTAGCAATGACAATTTCATTAACAACAAAATCGGGAAAGACACCTAGCCTAATCTTGAGACTCCGACTACACTTACCTCGATAATATGAAGCTCCTATGGCTCTCGGATAGGAATCCCCTTCTTCGTAGCTTTTGATGAAGATGATGGGGTCTCTCTTTCAATTTCTTGAGCTAGGTAAACGATATGATTGTGTAAGAATCAATATTACGATATCAAAATCAATATAGAGATATCAAAATCAACATCTAAACTCAATATATACAGTATCTATCAATTATCCATGGATAGCAAAAACCTAGCTTGTGATTACTCTCAAATCCTTCATGGATTTCAATAATTGTTTGAGGGATAAGCTTACCCAATCAATATCAATGATTCAATCGAAATGGATTGAAGGAACGTAAGCTTTTTGATGTACACCAATGGAGGTGTGCGCTTCAAGGAAGAATAAGATAAGAGAGAGGTGCTAGCTTAATTGAGGAATCAAGTAGCTTTCTTCACTCTTTCATTCTTTCTATGCTTATGAGCAATCCAATGGCTTTCCTTCATATGAAGGAAGCTCATCAACTTAGCCCATATGTGGGTGATTATAATTTAAGGAGGGGCTAATCGCAAGGTTAGTCCCTCAACTCTTAATTCTTTATGCTTGTACCCCCAAACTTTCATCTTTTATAATTTTAGCCACAAAACGGTTTTCAATACATTCAATAAGGTCCTTAAACAATAATTTGACTCAATTGGAGTCCAATATCAATATAATTGACCTTGTGTTCAAAGTTAATACAATTTTTAGACCTTTCTGATGTAGGGTTTTTGATCGCTGGAACCTATTTTTCGATTAGATCGAATTTTAGGGTGTTACAGATGGTGCATAACCTATCAATCTGAGGCCTTACAAATTTACTCACTTCTAGAAGATAGAAGTGTAGAAGAAAGTTTCTGAAATGCTAGCCTCTTCTGTAATTAGAATAGCAAGAGCCCTTTTGTAGCTCCATGCTTGTTGGCTTAAAAGAAGGATGGATCATTGAGAATGTGTGTTGACTACAAATAGCTAAATGATATGACAGAAAAAGACAAATTTCTTATTCCTGTGGTGTAGGATATGTTGGATGAGTTAGAGGGAGTTGTGTATTTTTCAAAGCTTGATCTTAGATCAAGATATTGACATATTAGAGTCAAAGAAGAGGGCATCCCCAAAAATACTTTTAGGACTCACCATGACCACTTTGAATTCAAAGTTATGCTATTTGGCCTCACTAATGATCCAAAAACATTCCAGGCTTTGATGAATAAGCTATTTGGTCCTTATTCAAGAAAATTTATATTGGTTTTCTTTGATGACATTCTAGTTTATAGTCCTAATTTGTAGGATCATGTGGAACATCTTGGGAAGGTGTTAGAGGCGCTGAAATAGAATAAATTATTTGCAAATAAGAGTAAGTGATTTTTTGGCTAGAAACAAGTAGAATACTTAAGGCATGTCATTTCACCAAGAGGAGTTGCCACTGACCCCACTAAGATTGAATCCATGAAGGAGTTGCTACTGCCAAGGAACTTGAATTCATTAAGAGGTTTTTTGGGATCGACAGGCTACTACAAAAAGTTTATCAAAGGGTATGGGGAGATAAGCAAACCACTCACTAGAATGCTTAAGAAGGAAGGATTTAAGTAGACTGAAGAATCAAAGATGGCCTTTGAGAAGTTGAAGTCTGCAATGTGTCATGCTATAGTTCTAGCATTGCCTAACTTCAACAAGACCTTATACTTGGAGACTTGTGCTAGTTTCAAGGGAGTTAGGGCTGTGTTATCTCAAGATGGCAGACCTATAACCTATTTGAGTAAGGCTTTAGGTTAAAAAGAGGTTGACTTATCCATTTATAAAAAGGAGTACTTAGCTATTTTGATAGCAGTAGTTAAATAGAGGCACTATTTGGAAGGGGCACCCTTTATAATCAAAACTGACCATGAACCATTAAAACATCTTTTGGATCAAAAGATCACTACTGCCATCCAGAAGAAAGGGCTTACTAAGCTGTTGGGGTTGAAGTATACCATCCAGTATAGAAAAGGGAGGACCAATATGATTGCTGATGCTTTATCTAGGTAGAAAGAAGGGGAATGTGAGCTACTGCAAATGACTGCAACTGTAGTCACTCCTGGTTGAGTTCAGGAGATAGAAGCTAGTTATGAAAGAGATGCAACAGACCATGAATTCATCACAGCACTGATAGTTCAAGGAGGGATTGTTGATGACTGGTCTTTTTTAAAGGAAGTGCTCAGGTACAAGGGAAGAGTTTATGTGGGAGAGAATGAAGGTCTTAAGTCTCAGCTTATTTCAGCCTTGCATGATTCTCCCCAAGGGGGCATTCTGGCATACAAGCCACATACAATAGAATTATGCCCTACTTCTACTGGAATAGGTTGAAGGCCATGGTAACCACACATGTCCAATAATGTGAGGTTCGCCAGAGAACTAAGAGTGAGCATACTACAAGACTTGGTTTACTATAGCCTATACCAGTCCCTAAACAGGCTTAGGAGATGATTGCCATGGACTTTGTGGAAGGGCTTCTCACCTTCATGAATTATAATTGTGTATTGGTGATTGTGGATAAATATACAAAATATAGGCATTTCCTTCCATTGTCACATCCCTACACAATGATGGAAATAGCCAACACTTATCTGGATCATGTTTATAAACTACATGAGCAGCCTAAGATAGTCTTATCAGATAGAGACAAGACCTTCACCAGCCTTTTTTGGAAGGAATTGATGAAGGAAACATGAACTACTGCTCTCTTCAGCACTGCCTACCACCTTGAGACTGATGGGCAGACCAAGAGACTTAATCAATGTCTTGAGCAATATTTGAGGAATATGTGCTTCTTGAAACCCAACAGTTGGGCTAAATGGCTACCTCAGGCCGAGTGGTGGTACAACACTAACTACCATACAACTTTAGGAATTATACTATTCGAAGCACTTTATGGCTACAAACCTCCTACTCTGATATGGAATTTATACTCTATAGTGAACAATGTGCAAAAAGATATGGCAAACAGATATCAGATGAATAAGATACTTAAAGAGCAACTAGAGAAAGCATAATAACATATGAAACATTATGTAGACAAGAAGAGATAAGAAAGAACATTTCAAGAGGGTGATAAAGTATACATGAAGCTGCAACTCTATAAGAAAACCTCAGTGACAGTGAGAAAGAATTTGAAGTTGGCAACATGATTCTATGCCCTCTACTAGATAATACAAAAAATTGGGTTAGTGGCCTAGAAATTGAAATTTCCCGAAGGCTCAAGAGTCCATCATATATTCCATGTCAGTCTGCTTAAGAAAAGGGTAGGAAAGGATGATGTTACATCTATGGATCCACCTGAAATGAATGTTGAAGGGAAACTGAAAGTGTACCCTGCAATTTTGCTTGCCAATTAGATGGTGAAAAGGCAGAACAAGGTTGTGACTCAGTTGGTAATCTAGTAGTCAAATCTAGGGGTGGAGAATGCAACGTAGGATGATTATAGTGTGCTGAAGGCCTAATTTTTGGATTTTGATCCTTGGGGACAAGGCTCAAGTAAGGGGAAAAATTGTCATAATCTTGAAGGTAGAAGAAGAATTGGGGAAGAGCATTGGGAATTTAGGGATTTGGTATGGACATAGAAATGGGTTTAATCTAAAGGAGGGAATCGAGGATCAAGTAGCCTCTCCAAAGCTTGAACTAGACGACACCGTTCTAATTACCGAGGAATTGGAGCTAGCCCGTGACATGATTAATAAGCACGTGAGTCGCAAAGTGGACTTGTTGGGCATACGAGCGAATGGGCCTGGTTATCAACCCAAGTTAGAGAAGATGAGCTCAAGATACCAGTCTGAATGTGATCACATGGGAACTTATGATGATAGCCGTTAGAAACCTACTAAGTTGTCATTAAATAATTAGCTAGTACCTTGTATTGAAATCAAATATACTCTACTATAATGGACAAAGATTATCATCAATGAAGAATTATCAGATATTTCTTTCTCTTAGTTCTCTCTTTTGAAACTTAAACTTTCTTTTCCATCATCAAACGTGACATCAAGGAAATAGAAGGGAAATGTGAAGAACTAGGGCTCGAATCTTTGAAATGTGAGACTGGCGGGAAGAAAAAAAAGAGATTTGGGGAAAAAGAACATTGCTTGTGATTTAGGGAAAATTTTTAGGGTTCATCAAATTTGGGGAAGAAGAGGGATGATCTTTGTTGTGTAGCCCATGAATGTCTTGATTTTATTGTTTAATTAATTAATAGCTTGAAATTTAAAAATCAAAATAAAAAAGATTTTATCCTTATTATATTACAATTGAGTGATTTGGCCTGGTGGTTTCGGGGAAGCTTTCTTTCATAGTAATCTTGGTTTGAGTACCCATAGATGCATTATTTTGGATTGTCCAAAATTCAAAACACTGTGAGATGTCATGTGTTTCTTTAATAATAAATTAAAAATAAATAAATAAAATTTTTCATAAGTGTAAACAATGCCACATCACTTGTAACACCCTGGTTTTGGGCCTAGGAGTTCGAGGTTGATTGGACAGTCTGGTGGACTGGATTAGAGATTTGAGTCAGATTCTAGATAAAAATTGAAATAAATATTTTTGTGTGAGAAAATATATGGGAAAATATCCTAAAATCATTATTCAATATATAGATATTTTTGGTAAAGTCAGTTTTGAAAAGTGGGATTTGGAAATTGGACATTTTGGCTAGTGACCAAAATGTAAAGAGTGAATAACTATTTTTAGTTACTGTTTTAAAAAAAGGGTCAAATATTAGAATCTTTAAGGAGCTAATTTACCAAATATTTTAATCTGATTTTTCGCTCAATTTGGATTATTTTAAATTTGTTTTAATTAGTGAATTAAAGGGGATTTAATTAAGGAAAGGTAGTTATTTTCTTAAAACCACTTTTGACGTAACTTTTTCTCTTAAACTTTTCTCTCAAAGTTTCTTCATCCAAACACTCTCTTTTGAATCAAATATTTGAGATAAAATTCTTGATTTTATAAACTCTTGATTTCTAATGGATTCCTCAATCTTTTTTTTCTAAAATCTTATTATTTTCCTTTGTTTTTCAAGAGTAAAACATCCAATTGAGAGAAAATTCACTCATTAGAGGTAAGGTTCATTCTTCTCCTCTAATGAATGGTTCTTTACTGAAATTTCCAAGTATTTGATCCTTTTTTAATGTTTTCTAATGAGTTTTAATGATTTAATTATGGAAAATTGGTTAAAACAAAGTTTAATTGACGAGATTAGGTGTTTTTTGTTTTGGATCTGTTTTGCTGAGTTCTTATTGGTTCTAATCATTATTTACTGGTTAATAATGTTAATAAGTGAGTTTTAACATTGGAATTTTGAAACTAAGTGACTCTCAAATTTCTTAGGTTGTTAGTGTGGTGTTTTTGGTGAGTTATGGATGTTTTATGAATGTTGGAGGTATAAAGATGATGTTAGGTTGTTTATGAATGTTAATTGAAGGTAATTGATGGACTAAACCTTTAGGTTTTGGCTGGGTTAAGTTTGGAAGGTGTTTGATGTTGATTTCGGTTGTTGTGGAGGGGTTTTAGGTAGAGTTGTTGTGCATTAATGTTGTTGAGTCTTTGAATGCATTTAGATGCATTGAATCCTTTTTTTGTGTGTGGTTAAACTAGGGGAAGTTGATCATCAAGCTTGTGGCATCATTTTGGAAGCTTCAGAGGAGTAGTTCGCATCGGCGGACGAAGTTTTACATAGTCGGTGAGTGAGAATGTGGATTTCAGCTTTGAAATGGTTTAAAGGGTATTTTTGGAGTTTAAATTAAGCTTGAAACATTGGTTTAAACACGGAAATAAGTATGATGATATTTCTCCCTCGATCGTGCTTTGGCGAAATTGATTTTATTCACTTGTTTTTAAATTACATGGTACCTACTGTATAAGCATGTTTTAAGTGTATTTTATACTGATTGTTGATCATATATTGATGATGAATGCATTTGGAAATGGTTCATGTGTAGCGACTAAAAATAAGTTTGGCTACGGGGTATCCCCACATTTTTGGAAAATTGAATTTTGGGGGGATTTTTTTCTAGAAAAATCATCTTTGAAAATAATAAGGACTTGGAGTCGCTACCGGTTACTTGGATAAGGTAGACCGGGCACCATAAAACCAGAAATTCATGAAAAGGGTTCGGGAGTTGGTTATGTGTGGGGAAGGATTAACACCCCCACAACGTCCAAAATCGGTATCAAATCATATGTTGCTTTTGATCGATGAAAATTATTGAAATTTAAATCAACTTTAATTAAATGCTCTTATTTGAATATAAGCCTTAATAAGTAGGCTTTAAAATTTTGGTGGGCTTGAATTAATTTACCATTTAACTAATAAGGATGACGTAAATCCAGACCACAGGTTAAACTGACATCGAATAAAATTGACTACCGTGTTAATTCATGGTTCGAATTAAATACCACACCTTTATGCATGATGCAAGCAATTAACCATGATGTTATATCTTAACCAATTTTATTCATTTCAAAATTTACCTTTAGACGATATAAATTACTTCGAATATTTGGTCAATATCCAATAAGCCAAGATATTATGACACAAATATTAGAGTTAATAAATATCTTATTTTTATAATTAAAAATTAATTAATTATCAAGTTAAAGGTGGGATTAAATAAAAATGGTAAGATAGATGACAAATAAGTGCATGTCATAAAAATAAGGAAATAGACAAAAAAAAACATGGCAAAAGCAAATAATATCCGAAAAAAGACCGGATCGAACAAAAGAAATACGTAAAATAAATGCGAGGAGATTGAAGTGCAAAAATTAAAAAAAAGTATTCGAAAAGGACCGGATGGAACAAAAAGCGAGAAATTAAAAGCGGAAATTAAAGGTTAGATGTTAGTAAGTTAGGGATTAGTTATATTAAACGTGCCATGAATAATACGGATCATACCCCGTTGCGGGTCTCCGTAAGGCCGAAAGCGAATTGTGAATGAACCGAAATTAAAGGTGCATAAAATAAAGATATATATATATATATATATATATATATATATATATATATATATATATATATATATAACATGGCATATATATATATGGCAGATCCCAAAGAAATAAAATATATATACATACATATATAAGGTAATAATATATAATACATAAATATATGTATATATGATAATACGTAATAAATATGCATATGAATGCAACGTGTCTTATGCGAAGAGTGAAGACGTGGGAAGTGTTGTGACCATCCTCTCACATGGTGTCACAACTGAGTCTCGGGGCCACAACCGAGTCACTTTTACCATGCCCCATTTTCAAGCACATCAATGTTTTAGGAAGAAGAGTCTTTGTTTTCAATTATTTCTTTAGTTAGGAAAAAGTGTCCTCATTTCAAAAAATAGAATGTTTACTTGGGTCATTTCTATAATGTTTTTTTCGCATATATGTAGGGGGTGGACAGTCGGCAGAGTTTGGGTTGATCCACTGGTAAAGGTATGTATCCTACACACCATCGAGGCGGCCCCTACCGCCCAAGTCGATGGTGTGGGTGAGTTTTCTAATGTAACCCAATGTTTTCTTTTCTAATAAAATAAAAACTGTTTTTCTTTCATACGGGGAAGCTGGGGGTCGACTGTGTGCATCCGCTATGCCCCACGGTTTCGACCATGGCTTGAAGAATGGTTTTGTGGCGCGGGACTAATGTGTTGCTTGCTTATTTTGAGCAGATCAATCGAGAGAAAAGGCTGACTTGATCGGGAAGAGTCCTTTTCAAGTGTCGCACGGCTTAGCGACCGAGTGAATTAAAGGCTAAGGCCGTGACACGTGGTATCCGAGCAAGGTTGTTGCACTCAATTTTGGGTGTGGTGTTGCTTGTTCATTGTGGTGAAAAGCACAGAGGTGCGTAATCAATAGCACAAAGGTGCTTTTTAATAATTGTGGCACAGTGGTGCTCAATTTTTTTTTTGTTCAAACACAGCGGTGCTTCCTTGTTGCTAGTGCACAGCGGTGCCTAGTTTTTTTATTGGGAAAGCACAGTGGTGCTTATCCCCTCTTGATGCATAGTGGTGCTCTCTTGCTTCTTGTGCACAATGGTGCCTAGTTTTAATGGGAAAACACAATGGTGCTTACTCCCTCTTGAAGCACAGTGGTGCTGAGTTATTAATAGGCATTGTGGTGCTTATTATTCTTCCTGTGCAGGAACTAGTGTGGTTGGAGTCGATTCGTGGATGGTGACTACGCGTAAGCATCAGAGGCCAAGAGTCATCCCGAGAACTGAGGTGCCAGCGGGCGCAGGTACTTCGGCACAACATGGCGCTAGAGTGCCCGCGCAAGGGGGTAGGACCATAGACCCTGAAAGGTATGAGGAGCTAGAAGCCGCGGTGGCGGCCCTGAGGGCTCATGTGGTGACCAATGAACGAGTTCGAGTGATTGAAGTTTCTCATCAGGAGTTGGCTAACATGGTGAAACACCTCACTGATGAGACAAAGGAAGCAATGAGTACTCTGAAGTATGAGATAAAGGAGCTTAAGGCTCAAATTAATTTGATTGAAGTGGCTGTGGGAAATTCGGTGACCATGGAAAGGGGCCAGAGGAATAGGGTCCCTGAGCCTCAGCGGTATGAGGGGAATAGGGATGCCAAAGAGCTTGAAAATTTCCTGTTTGATATTGAACAATACTTTCGGGCTACTCGCACCACTATAGAGAAAGACAAGGTCTCGATGGCTTCTATGTACTTGTCAGGGGATGCCAAATTGTGGTGGAGGTTCAAGTTCACAAATGGAGTGTGTTCCATTAAAAGTTGGGACGAGTTGAAACGAGAATTAATAGCTACCTTCTTTCCGGAGAATGTGGAGTATAATGCTCGAAAGAAGTTGAGGGATTTGACCCATACTGGGACTATTCGTGATTATGTGAGAGAGTTTGCTGCATTGATGCTAGATATCAAGGACATGTCGGAGAAAGATAAGATGTTTGCTTTCCTTGAGGGCCTAAAGCCATGGGCTAGAACTGAGATTCAAAGACAACGGGTGCAGGATGTAGTCGCTGCCATGGCGGCTGTCGAGCGGCTTAACGATTACAGTGATGGCTCAAACAAACGCAAGGCCCCAACTAGTGGGAGCAATAACCATGCAGGTAATGGGAGTAAGACGGCTAGAGAGGAGAGGCCGATAACTTGGGGAGCCGGGAGAGGACTTCCAAACAAGAAACCAGTGCAGAATAAGGGGAATGGTGGCTTTACGCCGAGGAATAGACCAAATAGGCTACCCCTAGCATGCTTCCTGTGTAAGGGGCCTCATCGCGTGGCTGAGTGCCCACATAGGGGTGCATTGAGTGCTTTGGAACTTTCACGGCCTGAGGACACACTCCCTAACCCACCTACAGAGAATAGTGAGACCGATTTGGCCAGGATTGGGTCCATTCGTTTTCTGAGTGCATTACAATCTCAATTGGACAACATAAAGAAGGAACCGAGAAAGGGCTTGATGTACGTGGACTTGGTGATAAATGGGAAGGCGAATAGGGCTCTAGTTGACACGGGAGCAACAAATACTTTTATCTCACCTGAGGAAGTCAAGAGATGCGGTTTAACAATTACTAGAGATGTGGGACAGATGAAAGCAGTTAATTCTGCTGCCGTCGCAATTTGTGGAAGTGTTAAGAGGGTGAAGGCCAAACTTGGGTCCTGGGAGGGAAGCGTGGATCTCACTGTTTCCCCTATGGACGATTTTGATGTTGTGTTGGGACTGGGTTTCATGACAAAAGCCCAGGCCATCCCTGTCCCTGCTGTGAGCTGCCTATTGTTTCTAGGGGATTGCCCGGGGGTGGTACCCGCTACCATTCTACCAAGAAGCGGAAAGATGCTGTCAGCAATGCAATTTAAGAAAGGGGTGAAGAAGGGGGAACCTTCTTTTGTCGTATTACCTATTCTACATGGGGAGTCAACCCTTGAAGGGGTACCAAGTGGGATCTGAGAGTGTTGGAGGATTATAAAGATGTCATGCCAGATCAGTTGCCAAAAGGGCTCCCTCCTCGAAGGACGGTGGATCATGGGATTGAACTGGTCCCCGGTGCCAAACCTCCTACGAGATGTCCGTACCGTATGTCCCCTCTGGAATTAGCTGAATTGAGGAAACAACTCGATGAACTGTTAAAAGCTGGGTTTATTCGACCGTCTAAAGCGCCATTTGGGGCACCCGTGCTGTTCCAGAAGAAACATGATGGGAGCTTGAGACTGTGTGTGGACTATAGAGCCCTGAACAAGGTGACTGTCCGGAACAAGTATCCCATCCCCTTAATTGCGGACTTGTTCGACCAGCTAAGTGGCGCGAAATATTTTAAAAAGTTGGATCTTCGATCGGGGTATCATCAGGTAAGAGTGGCCGAGGGAAATGAACCGAAGACAACTTGTGTTACTCGATATGGGGCATTTGAGTTTCTTGTGATGCCATTTGGGCTAACCAATGCGCCTGCAACCTTTTGCACCTTGATGAACCAGGTGTTCCATGATTTTCTGGACAAGTTTGTCATGATGTACTTGGATGATATAATGGTATATAGTTCCTCTTTGACAGATCATGAAAACCATTTGCGGCTAGTGTTGCAGAGGCTCAGAGATAATCAGCTATTTGTTAAAAGGGAGAAATGTGCTTTTGCCCAAACTCAAATTAAGTTCCTAGGACACATCGTTGGGTAGGGACATGTTCGAATGGATGAGGAAAAAGTGAAGGCAATCCAAGATGGCCGACTCCAAAGAGTGTCAGTGAGCTCAGATCATTCTTGGGATTAGCTAACTATTATAGACGGTTTGTCAAAGGCTACTCTCGGAGGACAGCTATACTTACCAATTTGTTAAAGAAAGGCGAGAAGTGGGTCTGGTCTAAAGAGTGTCAAGATGCTTTTGAGGGACTAAAAACTGCTGTGATGAACGACCCAGTCCTAGTATTACCAGACATTGAGAAACCAATGGAAGTTGAAAATGATGCATCTGACTTTGCCATAGGGGGAGTACTCATGCAGGGTGGTCATCCTGTGGCCTCTGAGAGTCGGAAGTTGAGTGGTGCTGAGACGAGATATGCAACTCAGGAAAAGGAACTTCTAGCCGTGATCCATTGTCTCAGGGCTTGGAGGCATTATTTGTTGGGCTCAAAGTTTGTTGTTAAAACAGACAACACAGCTGCTAGTCATATCCTGACACAACCAAAACTGTCGGCAAGGCAAGCAAGATGGCAAGAGCGCCTAGCGGAGTTTGATTTCAGTTTTGAGCATAAAGCTGGGAAGAAGAAACAGGTAGCTGATGCGTTGAGTCGAAGGGCTGATCTGGCGACCCTTAGATTGATCTCATATGTCAGCTAGTAGGGTGACAAATGACATCCGGGAACTCATAATGGAGAACATGGGAAAGGATCCGCAGATGATGGCAATATTGAGGATGGTGGAAAGTGGCCAATCGAAGACCTTCTGGGTAGAGAATGGGATCCTAATGACAAAAGGTCCGCGTATGTATGTCCCGAGAGCGGGAGAACTTAGACAGAAACTACTGCATGAATGCCATGACACTCCCTGGGCAGGTCACCAAGGTTGGCGGCGTACTCTGGCCCTGTTGTAACAAGGATATTATTGGCCGCACATGCGACACGATATTATGGACTATACCAAGACTTGCCTTATTTGCCAGCAAGATAAAGTGGATCGACAAAAGGAGTCACACAAGGGAAATTGTCCCCGAGCTTTTAATTTCTCAAAGGAGTTGCGCCAAAATACAGAGATTGCTCGGGCTTATCTTGTGAAAGCTGCAAAACATATGAAGAAGTGGGCAGATCGTGGCCGAAGGGACCAGTAGTTCAAAGTTGGTGATCTAGTGCTTGTGAAGCTAATGGCAGAACAATTGCGGTTCTTACGGAATAGAGATCGGCGGCTGGTGCGGAAGTACGAAGGACCAGTACTGATTGTGGCCAAAGTTGGGAATAACTCATACAAGATCAAGCCGCCCTCATGGATGAAAGTTCACCCTGTGTTTCATGTGAGCAACTTGAAGCCTTTTCATGACGAGGACAGAGTGATCGAGGCCCCATCTGTACCAAACCCCCATCAGAATGTCGAGTTGAGGAGATCCTTGCTGATAGGTTTGTTACGGTGTCCAAGAAAAAGCTTGTTCGTGAGTACCTGGTCAAGTGGGAAGGTCTCGGAGCCGAAGAGACAAGTTGGGAGAGAGAACATGACCTAAAGGCGTTCAAGCAGAAAATCGAGGAGTTCCTTGCAGCTCAGCCGACGAGGGCATCGACAAGTTAGGTGGGGGAGGATGTTGTGACCATCCCCTCACATGGTGTCACAACTGAGTCCCGGGGCCACAACCGAGTCACTTTTACCATGCCCCATTTTCAAGCACATCAATGTTTTAGGAAGAAGAGTCTTTGTTTTCAATTATTTCTTTAGTTAGGAAAAAGTGTCCTCATTTCAAAATATAGAATGTTTTCTCGGGTCATTTGTATAATGTTTTTTCGCATATATGTAGGGGGTGGACAGTCGGCAGAGTTTGGGCTGATGCACTGGTAAAGGTATGTATCCTACACACCATCGAGGCGGCCCCTACCGCCCAAGTCGATGGTGTAGGTGAGTTTTCTAATGTAACCCGATGTTTCTTTTTTTTTCTAATAAAATAAAAACCGTTTTTCTTTCCTACGGGGAAGCTGGGGGTCGACTGTGTGCATCCGCTATGCCCCACGGTTTCGACCATGGCTTGAAGAATGGTTTTGTGGCGCGGGACTAATGTGTTGCTTGCTTATTTTGAGCAGATCAATCGAGAGAAAAGGCTGACTTCATAGTGCCAGGATTGTTGGAGCCATTGCCAGTGCCACCACGGCCTTGGGAGAGCATTTCACTTGACTTCATAGTGAGCTTGCCTCGGGTGAGGGATCTTGGAGCTGTCATTGTGGTGGTGGATCGGTTCTCAAAATATGCTACATTTATCGCAACCCCCAAATATTGTTCGGCAGAGGAGACAGCTCGGTTAGTCTTTAAACATGTGGTGAAGTATTGGGGTGTCCCACAAGATATTGTTAGTGACAGGGATGGTCGGTTCACTGGAAATTTCTGGAGAGAGTTGTTCAAGATGTTGGGATCTAAACTGAATTTGTCATCAAGTTATCATCCCCAGACGGATGGGCAGATGAAGTGCTTTAATGGGTTGTTAGAAGAGTACTTAAGGCATTTTATCCAGGCCAACAAGAAAAATTGGCCTTCATTGTTCGATGTGGCACAACTTTGTTTTAATTCACAAAAGAGTTCTGCTACTAATAAAAGCCCCTTTGAAATTGTGACAGGTCAGCAGCCGCGGCTTCCACACACCACTCTAGATTCATACAAAGGAAAGTGTCCCCCAGCTTTTAATTTGTCAAAGGAGTTGCGCCAAAATACAGAGATTGCTCGGGCTTATCTTGTGAAAGCTGCAAAACATATGAAGAAGTGGGCGGATCGTGGCCGAAGGGACCAGCAGTTCAAAGTTGGTGATCTAGTGCTTGGGAAGCTAATAGCAGAACAATTGCGGTTCTTACGGAATAGAGATCGGCGGTTGGTGCGAAAGTACGAAGGACCAGTACTGATTGTGGCCAAAGTTGGGAATAACTCATACAAGATCAAGCCGCCCTCATGGATGAAAGTTCACCCTGTGTTCCATGTGAGCAACTTGAAGCCTTTTCATGTGAGCCCCTCAGATGTTAGCCGAGGACAGAGTGATCGAGGCCCTATCTGTACCAAACCCCCATCAGAACGTCGAGTTAAGGAGATCCTTGCTGATAGGTTTGTTACGGTGTCCAAGAAAACGCCTGTTCGTAAGTACCTGGTCAAGTGGGAAGGTCTCGAAGCCGAAGAGACAAGTTGGGAGAGAGATCATGACCTAAAGGCGTTCAAGCAGAAAATCGAGGAGTTCCTTGTAGCTCAGCCGACGAGGGCGTCGACAAGTTAGGTGGGGGAGGATGATGTGACCATCCCCTCACATGGTGTCACAACCGAGTCCCGAGGCCACAACCGAGTCACTTTTACCATGCCCCATTTTCAAGCACATCAATGTTTTAGGAAGAAGAGTCACTGTTTTCAATTATTTCTTTAGTTAGGAAAAAGTGTCCTCATTTCAAACAATAGAATGTTTAATCGGGTCATTTCTATAATGTTTTTTTCGCATATATGTAGGGGGTGGACAGTCGGCAGAGTTTGGGCTGATGCACTGGTAAAGGTATGTATCCTACACACCATCGAGGCGGCCCCTACCGCCCAAGTCGATGGTGTAGGTGAGTTTTCTAATGTAACCCAATGTTGCTTTTTTTCTAATAAAATAAAAACCGTTTTTCTTTCCTACGGGGAAGCTGGGGGTCGACTGTGTGCATCCGCTATGCCCCACGGTTTCGACCATGGCTTGAAGAATGGTTTTGTGGCGCGGGACTAATGTGTTGCTTGCTTATTTTGAGCAGATCAATCGAGAGAAAAGGCTGAATTCATAGTGACAGGATTGTTGGAGCCATTGCCAGTGCCAGCACGACCTTGGGAGAGCATTTCACTCAACTTCATAGTGAGCTTGCCTCGGGTGGGGGATCTTGGAGCTGTCATTGTGGTGGTGTATCGGTTCTCAAAATATGCTACATTTATCGCAACCCCCAAATATTGTTCGGCAGAGGAGACAGCTCGGTTAGTCTTTAAACATGTGGTGAAGTATTGGGGTGTCCCACAAGATATTGTTAGTGACAGGGATGGTCGGTTCACTGGAAATTTCTGGAGAGAGTTGTTCAAGATGTTGGGATCTAAACTGAATTTGTCATCAAGTTATCATCCCCAGACGGAGCGCTTTAATGGGTTGTTAGAAGAGTACTTAAGGCATTTTATCCAGGCCAACCAGAAAAATTGGCCTTCATTGTTGGATGTGGCACAACTTTGTTTTAATTCACAAAAGAGTTCTGCTACTAATAAAAGCCCCTTTGAAATTGTGACAGGCCAGCAGCCGCGGCTTCCACGCACCACTCTAGAGTTATACAAAGGAAAGTGTCCCCGAGCTTTTAATTTCTCAAAGGAGTTGCGCCAAAATACAGAGATTGCTCGGGCTTAGCTTGTGAAAGCTGCAAAACATATGAAGAAGTGGGCGGATCGTGGCCGAAGGGACCAGTAGTTCAAAGTTGGTGATCTAGTGCTTGTGAAGCTAATGGCAGAACAATTGCGGTTCTTACAGAATAGAGATCGGCGGTTGGTGCGAAAGTACGAAGGACCAGTACTGATTGTGGCCAAAGTTGGGAATAACTCATACAAGATCAAGCCGCCCTCATGGATGAAAGTTCACCCTGTGTTCCATGTGAGCAACTTGAAGCCTTTTCATGTGAGCCCCTCAGATGTTAGCCGAGGACAGAGTGATCGAGGCCTTATCTGTACCAAACCCCCATTAGAACGTCGAGTTGAGGAGATCCTTGCTGATAGGTTTGTTACGGTGTCCAAGAAAAAGCCTGTTCGTGAGTACCTGGTCAAGTGGGAAGGTCTCGGAGCTGAAGAGACAAGTTGGGAGAGAGATCATGACCTAAAGGCGTTCAAGCATAAAATCGAGGAGTTCCTTGCAGCTCAGCCGACGAAGGCGTCGACAAGTTAGGTGGGGGAGGATGTTGTGACCATCCCCTCACATGGTGTCACAACCGAGTCCCGAGGCCACAACCGAGTCACTTTTACCAAGCCCCATTTTCAAGCACATCAATGTTTTAGGAAGAAGAGTCTTTGTTTTCAATTATTTCGTTAGTTAGGAAAAAGTGTCCTCATTTCAAACAATAGAATGTTTACCCGGGTCATTTCTATAATGTTTTTTTCGCATATATGTAGGGGTGGACAGTCGGCAGAGTTTGGGCTGATGCACTGGTAAAGGTATGTATCCTACACACCATCGAGGCGGCCACTACCGCCCAAGTCGATGGTGTAGGTGAGTTTTCTAATGTAACCCGATGTTTCTTTTTTTCTAATAAAATAAAAACCGTTTTTCTTTCCTACGGGGAAGCTGGGGGTCGACTGTGTGCATCCGCTATGCCCCACGGTTTCGACCATGGCTTGAAGAATGGTTTTGTGGCGCGGGACTAATGTGTTGCTTGCTTATTTTGAGCAGATCAATCGAGAGAAAAGGCTGACTTCATAGTGCCAGGATTGTTGGAGCCATTGCCAGTGCCAGCACGACCTTGGGAGAGCATTTCACTCGACTTCATAGTGAGCTTGCCTTGGGTGGGGGATCTTGGAGCTGTCATTGTGGTGGTGGATCGGTTCTCAAAATATGCTACATTTATCGCAATCCCCAAATATTGTTTGGCTGAGGAGACAGCTCGGTTAGCCTTTAAACATGTGGTGAAGTATTGGGGTGTCCTACAAGATATTGTTAGTGACAGGGATGGTCGGTTCACTGGAAATTTCTGGAGAGAGTTGTTCAAGATGTTGGGATCTAAACTGAATTTGTCATCAAGTTATCATCCCCAGACGGAGCGCTTTAATGGGTTGTTAGAAGAGTACTTAAGGCATTTTATTCAGGCCAACCAGAAAAATTGGCCTTCATTGTTGGATGTGGCACAACTTTGTTTTAATTCACAAAAGAGTTCTGCTACTAATAAAAGCCCCTTTGAAATTGTGACAGGTCAGCAGCCGCGGCTTCCACACACCACTCTAGAGTCATACAAAGGAAAGTGTCCCCGAGCTTTTAATTTGTCAAAGGAGTTGCGCCAAAATACAGAGATTGCTCGGGCTTATCTTGTGAAAGTTGCAAAACATATGAAGAAGTGGGCAGGTCGTGGCCGAAGGGACCAGCAGTTCAAAGTTGGTGATCTAGTGCTTGTGAAGCTAATGGCATAACAATTGCGGTTCTTACGGAATAGAGATCGGCGGTTGGTGCGAAAGTACGAAGGACCAATACTGATTGTGGCCAAAGTTGGGAATAACTCATACAAGATCAAGCCGCCCTCATGGATGAAAGTTCACCCTGTGTTCCATGTGAGCAACTTGAAGCCTTTTCATGTGAGCCCCTCAGATGTTAGCCGAGGACAGAGTGATCGAGGCCCCATCTGTACCAAACCCCCATCAAAACATCGAGTTGAGGAGATTGTTGCGCGTAATAAGTGCTACGCAAATGTGCAAGTATACACGTCACAAGTTATAGTATAAAAGATATCGTCTCCACAGGGATTGGTGCCACTTCAAGAATCTAGTCTCTTGCACTGTAAAAAGTAAAAACACAAGTGAAGGATTATAGAAGTTTTAACTAATAACTAATCTAGAAAGCAATTAAGTAAAAGAAAAGATGAATTCGAATGAGAGAGATAGGCTAGGTTATCGTGAGTTGAGGTGTGATAGCCGATTGGATTGTCTTGGTAAAAGAGTGCACGGGCAACTCAGTTGCCGTGGCAACTTGCACGACGGGGTTGCCGTAGCGACTAATTGATGGTTGCTTGGGCGACTAGTTGGGCAACTACTTGGGCGACTGGGCAGCAACTTCAAGGTTCGGCGAAGCGTTCTTCAATGGTTTCTTCTTATCCCTAAGTCGAAACTCTAGCTATTTGTGCATGCCTTGATAATACATCCCTGCGTGAATCAAGGGTGAACAACAACCAATCTTGCGCTCCTCTTAGCCGTTGAAATCCTTAACTTATTCCTAAGCCGGATTAATCTTCACCATCATTGGATTGAATAAAGATCATATTCATTCGTTTCTTGAATCTAACTCTCCCGATATTAGATAAATGGATGAAATCACGAGATCCTCTCCCAATTCACTCGCAAACAATAATAAGAATCAAGAATGAATAAACCTTGAAATAGAAAAGTGCAAACTCTTATTACCTAAACAAAAACCAATAGTTTCTCACAATCTCAAAACACAATAACCATAGCCAAGTAAATTTAGTTCATGGCTAGGTTCCAAAGAAACACAAGATAATTAATCCCTAGCATGAACCCAATCGAACAAAGATGAAGGAAGAGGCTTGTCGAAATCCTCCTTGCCCTAGATGCTTGCCGAAAATTCCCCTTGCTTCCTCTCTTGGAGTTGTCGAGATTCCCTCTTGCTCTCTCTCTTGGAGTTGTCGAAATTCCCTCTTGCTCTCTCTTGAATTGTCGAAATCTCCTTGATATTTATAGGGCTAGGCCAAAGTCCTTCTTTGAGGAGGAGTTTGAGTTGGAATTAAATTATCTTTAAAGAATATAATTCTTTATTATAATTTTATTCCTAATAGAACTTCTCCTATCCTCTTGGAATTTAATTCTTCTTTAATCTCTGCATGGCAATCAAATTCCTTTGGGCTTGGACCTTGCTCCATGTCATCTTGGGCTTGTAAAATCATGAATTTCGACATCCATATTGCTTTTGGTCTTTGTCGACAAATGCCATGGCAACTGGCTCGGCGTCTCCTTCATGCACTGCCCTGGCAACTAGCTCGGCATATCCTTCATGCATTGCCCTGGCAACTAGCTCGGCATTGCTTTGGCAAGTGATCCTGCACATACATACACAAAAACACACCAAAGCAGCATCTATTTCCACAAAAATCACCAAGTTATGAAATCAAGCTCAACGGTTGAAGGAAACATGGATTAATGCATGAATGGCTAACTATGCAACTAATATGAGCCTATGTCTAACAATAATATGAGTAAAAAGGGTAAGAAAAATAACTAGTACTTTGAACACTTATCACACCCCCAAACTCGAACTATTGCTTGTCCTCAAGCAATGCAAACTCATAATTACCTGCCAAAACTTCAAATTTTCACAAACTTAGCTTTGAACTTGATTTCAATTCTCTGAACCGGGGCACAAAGTATGATTGGCTTTTTATTTTTCAGAAAACTGATGAATTACTCGGAATCAAACTATAATGCTTGTGAGTGTGTGCGGAGTTGTGTGCAAGTTGATTTTTCGGATTCTATGCAAACAATAGGTTTTCAAATTACTTCATTGGGTTCTTTTTAACATGTTTTAACTAGAGCCAATTTCGGGCACCTCTAGTGTTTTATTTTTAGTTTTCTTAAGTTAATTTAATCGACTAGAGCGGTTTGGGCACCTCTAGTTAACCGAAAAAATTTTAACGCCTCATAGAGCCAGTTTGGGCACCTCTAGTGATCAATTTTTAGCATATGCTAGAGCCAATTTCGGGCACCTCTAGCATTCATCCAATTTTATTCTAATCCCCAATTAGTTAATTATCAACCTAAGTTTACTAGAACTCCTTAAATCAATCAAACCACAACAGTGTTTCATCAAATTTAGCATCATAGTACAATTCTAAGTTTTTCATGGTTATCCTAGAATAAAAATTCTATCAATTAAGTGCATTGGTAAAGTCATCATTGAATATTCATCAAATCTAAGCAATTTTTGTTCCAATTTAAAGGCATGGCAAGCAATTTATGTATCCTAAATGTAATGCTTAAGATTAATGTAACTAAACATGGTAATTACTAATAACAATCCCCCCCAAACTCGAGTGAGGCATTGTCCTCAATGCATGCATAATAATAACTAAAAATAACAATAAAAATAAAAATGCATACGAGGACTTACTCCGAGAGTTCGTCATCGTAGATGATTAGTTTCCTTCTAGTTGGCGTCTTAATTTTCTTGCTTGAACGCAATGGTTGTTTTCTTGTTGCGGTGAAATTCTTGTAAAGTAATATCCAGCGAATCAAGCGAGGTTTTCCCAAGGGGTTTTAAATAATTAGGGGAATGTATTATCGATCCAAGTAACATATTTGATTCTCGGGGAATTTTTTCAACTCGAAAAGGGGGATTTTGTAAAAGGTTTTGATCTTACCCCCTTACAGTAGTCGGGGGTTCAAAAAAATGTACAGTGATTATACAATTTCCTCTTAAATTTTTTCCCCTAAGGTTCTTTCCCCCTCGGTTCCTCTTGATGGCAATGTTTTGGGGGAATAAATTCCCCCCAGTTAAACTTTGGCATAGAATTGGCATTTTACGGATCATCGGGATGCCTTAGTGTTTAAAATTTAATTTTATCTGGGGCTTTTTCCCCCTTGTAGTTCTCCCCGCGTCGTCAAAAGGGTTCCCCTGCGCTGGAATGGTCTCAAAAATGATAGGTGCTGCTATCCTTACAATAAAAAAATAAATTGGGGAAAAAAGTTTTTCCTTTTCTATGTCCCCGATTTTCCTCGGATGCACATAGGGTCACCATTCATT